>ML663008.1:11677033-12091234 GCA_007570785.1 Antilocapra americana | reverse complement strand
GGGCTGGTGATTGACTAGACATATGAAAATTAACATGCTTCAATGCCCTTCTCCCATATCATCTCACCCTTACACTCATCCACAAAGTCCACGAGTCTATTCTATACATCTGCGTTCCTTTTGCTGTCTCGTATGTTGGGTTCTCGTTACCGTCTTTCTAAATTCCATATATATGCATTAATATACTATATTGTTGTTTTTGCTTCTGGCTTACTTCACTCTGGATAATGGGCTCCAGTTTCGTTTATCTCCAGAAAGTGTGAGCAAACAGACTGCAGTACTGGAAAAGCTCCAAGAATATTCAAAGTAAACATTTTTCTCAGAACAGGGTTGTAATTAGCTAACACTCTAAAGAATTCCTCCTAAAAGCATCTTGCATAACTTAAGAGAATTTCTTTCAAAGCATACTCATGCCTGCAGGTAGAGATTTGCATATAGGTGTTTATCTGCCTGTCTTCAGTAAAAATGAAAGAAAATTCAGGCATTTTTTTAGTAGCATATATTAACTTTCTGTCACCTGAAAGAAAGAAGTCTTAAAGCATATGTACCTGCAGATGGGAATGTATTGGCAAAATTTTTCTGCTGAAGGCCAATATCAGTAAAATAGACTGTGTTTAAGTTGGAATAGTCAGGGGAAACATAACAATACTATGTACAAATTAATAATATCGGTACTTAGCACAAAGAGGTAGAGAAATAGTTTTTATTTGCTTCTTTATTCTCGTTTCCTTGTTTTGGCTTTGGCCTTTTCTTCAGGAGTATTAGTTACATTTTTAGTGTTGAATGGCTGCCGCATTACTGATTTTTCCCTCAAAGTAACACTCATTTTTAAGGTGACTGAATTCTCTAAAACAGAACTCTTCTTCAGATACTTAAAGTACTAGTTTATAAGAAAAGTAAAGACAAGAACTAAATAGCAGCTGTGCTGCTAAGATATAGGTGGGGATGGCAAAAATTCTACTCATTGATTTTAGAATTGACAACTGGTTAAAAAGTAGAGGATCTGATTCTCCATGAGATATATTCTTAAGACTAAGTCTTTATGTTCATATAATCCCAAACCTATAATATCTAAGTAAGTAAATCGGTGGTGAAATCCTCATCCCACATCATACTCTTGTATTCCATATGCTTAAATGACCCACATACAATCTACATGTATGTCCATAGCCAGAAAATCCATGCAGATCCTCACAGTACTTGTGAATGTATGTCTTTAGAGTTAAGGAAATAAACTCTCATCTTGTTTACCTCTTAGAACAAACCTATGAAGAGAGTTTTACCATACTCAGTTCAGAGATATGGAAACTGTATTTTAAAGAAGATGAAAATTGCAGAATTAATGTTCATGTTAAATAGCAGAGCTCTGACTTCTAAATCAACTAGCAATATTGGAGTCTCTATTGTTCACTCTTACTCCTAAAACTTTTGGACACAAAAGTTTGCCCTTCAAAATAATGTTGTGAATGACTTAGGAGAGAAAGTGTTTTATTGATTTTACTGTTGGAATACCAGTATATCAGTATAAAATGTTAGGCTATAGTTAAGTGGTGATGGAGTTAGGCCTAACAGGTGAGACAGGAGCCATCAGACAATCATGAGGCAGAAGGCAAACTGGATAAAAGATGCATAGAAGTTGGTTCTATGAGATGCTCTACTTTTCTGCTTTGGCTGAAGGTCCCCTTTTTTCATTTATTTCCTTTTCTCTACAAGTTATCTGGATATCCATGTCACAGTCAACTGGACTGAATTTTGGCTGAGGCAACTCTGATTCTTTTTTTCTAATACTAGTGAGCTTTTACATATATGTGCTTCCATGGGGAAGTCTGAAATGCAAGATAGAAAACTCTACCACACAAACACCTTTCAAGCAAGTATGAGGGCCTATTATCACATCACTATGTTATATCACAATCCACTGGCTAAAATCAAGTTGCATGTGAGTGTGTGTGTGTGTGTGTGTGTGTGTGTGTGTGTGTGTGTGTGTATGTATATATATACATATATATGCACATGTGTGGTATATTGTGTCTCTCAGTTTCTGTCTTTCTCTCATATGTAAAAATGACAGACACAGAGTATAAAAATTCACTTTATAGTGATAGACATCTTGGTTGTTTAGAGAATTTTACTACAATATACAATAATTTTTGCATTTTGTGTACATCTCTTAGGACTACCTGCCAAACTTAGGGGGCCCAGTGCAAAATGAAAGTTCGGAGCCCCTTGTCCAAAAAATATTAAGAATTACATGATGATGAAAGATTTTTTTGAAAATAAAACAAAATGCTGAGCCGCTATAAGCACAGAGCACATTGTGTCTGCACAGGTTGTACACCCATGATGCTGGCCCTGTTACTGGGACAGATATACAAAACATTTCATTGGATTAATCTAGAAATGAATTTAGGTGGTTGAACAACTCTGACCTAGTTAGAAAATGCCAAAATATTTTCAAAGTGATTCAGAAAACTAAGATCATGGCATCTGGTCCTATCACTTCATGGCAGATAGATGGGGAAACAGTGGAAACATTGTCAGACTTTATTTTTCTGGACTTCAAAATCACTGCTGATGGTGATTGCAGCCATGAGATTAAAAGACGCTTACTCCTTGGAAGTACAGTTATGACCAACCTAGACAGCATATTAAGAAGCAGAGACATTACTTTGCCAACAAAAGTCCATATAGAAAAGGCTATGGTTTTTATAGTGGCCATATACATGTGAGAGTGTTGGATGTGAGAGTTGGACTATAAGAAAGCTGAGCACCAAAGAACTGATGCTTTTGAACTGTGGTGTTGGAGAAGACTCTTGAAATCCCCTTGGACTGCCAGGAAATCCAACCAGTCCATCCGACAAGAGATCAGTCCTGGCTGTTCTTTGGAAGGACTGATGTTGAAGCTGAGACTCCAATACTTTGGCCACCTGATGTAAAGAGCTGACTCACTGGAAATGACCCTGATGCTGAGAAAGACTGAGGGCAGGAAGAGAAGGGGATGACAGAAGATGAGATGACTGGATAGCATCACTGACTCGATGGACATGGGTTTTATAGTGGTTAGAGGGTGGGTACAGGGTGATGATTCAGCATATACTTTGGGTGGTGTTTATGTGATTAAACTTCCTCACAAAGTGAAAGGAGGAGGTATGCAGGATTCCTTATGAACTTGGCAGGTGAGGTCAGAAGAGCAACAGGGAGAGTTGTGGTTTAAAAGCTGTCAGTAGTATAATGTCACTGCTAGATCAGACTCCTTATCACATCTACAACTATTGCTTGTCACCATCTGCTTGGTTTTCTATTCCCTATAGTGATCAGAATGTTTCAATTTTTTCAAATGTCACTACCCTTAATCACATTTCAGCTTATGCCTAATTTAGAGAAAAATTAAGTTATAACATGGAACTTTGAAAATCTCACTCCTTTTGCCTCCAAAATTACACCTACCCATCTTCATGGCCAATGTTGCTTTTTCTTTCCTCTCTTATCCTTCTTCTGATTGCATCCTGCTTCACATTCTCAGAGACCTGGTTTGATTATTTCCTCTGTCCTGTCAGTAATTATAAAAAAAAATAGATATTTAAACTCTCCTTCAATTGAAGCATAAAAAAATTAGAAAAGTACATAGCAGACATTTGTAAACCATTGGGAATATCACATTCTCCTATGTTAACTTCATTTAGTTCTATTGTTCCCCTAACATTGATTTCAGTGTGTGGTGTGAGATTGGGTCAATTTTAATTGATAAAGCTCTTAGTTAGTACAAAAAACATTAACAGACTGGGAAAAAGGAAATGATTATTATGAAAAGGAGTAAAGAGGTACAATGGGAAGGTAACTTTTGATTTAGATCACAATTCCTCAGGAAATAGATGGCAACAAATAAGGAAGGTCCCAGGAACTAGTAATAGTGAGAATCATTTCCCCAGCTCTATGTACTACCAGAGGGAGTGGTGTTATTAGAAGAGATGGCCACAGAATGAATCTAAAGGGAAAATAATAGCACAGATTGTAAAGGAAATAATAGGCAAAAGTGCAAAATTTGAGAGACATTTCTATAAGGGAAAACTGAATGAATAAGATTTCTTGAAAGAATATCAAATATAGTTAGTTATATGAAATGATTGGTCTATTAAACAAAACCAAAATATGAATGCGGAAAAAACTATGTGGGGGAGAATCCAGACAATGAAAGATAATTAAAGAAGAGCTTAAATGTATAATCTAAATTATGTGTTGTAAAATAAAACATTTAGCTATATAAATCATATTTAAGGGATTCTGATTGGTATGGACTACATTAGAAACATGAGCAGCAGATATACTAAAATCTACTCTAATGTTATTGTCCAAGCATGAGAAGATTACTGGCTGTGAAGGATAATGCCTGAGAAACGGAAAGTAAATCTAGAAGAAATCGTAGAGGACAAAAGTACTTGGCATATTTGAAGTACTAATGTGGTAGATGACAAAAGTAAAGAAAGAAATATTTTGGAGTGAAAATTACTCAGTTTAGTTTTTGGATAAGCCACAGAACTGACCATAAAATTGTGACAGGATGATAGCTGGGCTAGAGGCAGTTTTTGGAACTGTCTCTTGATAGATACGTAGTCAGAGGGCACAGACTCTCTAAAGGCCTTATTATAAAGAAATATCAACAGACGGCCAAAGACTGACCTTACTAAGGTGTCCTTAAAGCACAGAGTCCTGAAAATCCAGTGAAATGACAGAGTAGTAAGCATTAACAGATAATATTGGAAACACATTTTAAAAATGAATGGAAAACTGTATAATTTTCCAAGTGCAATAATTAGTGGCTTATTAATACATTCATAAATTAAAGTGCTGGTATACATTTTTAAAGAAGTATTGTTCTGGTTTAGCACCTGCCCTAATGGGACACATGTATAATGGCAGGAAGATAAATTTATATACAAATATTGTGAAATATTATCTTAGAGTATCTCATGGTGCTTAGTATTGAAATTAATAAATTATCACTTTAACAAGAAGTACTGAAGAGAAATCTACATAACTTTATTTTACTTTATTTGAAATTTACTCAATCTCATATTTGTTGTAGCTCTTTGTGATAATAAAATAAGACTGTGATAATAAAACTGAAGATTCATAGCTGACTTATGTAATTAGGAATAATTTTTCATTTATGAGGTTTCTGAGTAGGATCTTTAATATCATATTAGTATTTACTAGATGGGTAGTAAATCAAAGCAAATCTTATAGTTTTCAAAATAAAAGAGAATATTGATAATTTAAACTTTAAAAGAATTTGATAAAAAACAAATTATTACTGTGCTAGCCATCACTGCAATTATCTATTATACAAAGTTCTGCATACTGTATCGTATCAATAGTCAGCAACTGTTAATTCAATGCAAATCACAAATTATAAATCTCAACATATAAGACTAATATTTTCATTCATTTCCCACTATTCCATTTTCAACTAGGAAAAGATGCTTTGTCTTTATTTTGATGGTAAAAAGCAAGAAACGGGCTTTTGTTGTTGATTTTTAACTTAATAGTGTGCACATACTTATGGTAATATGGTTTATAATTTAGGATTTTTATTAGGTAATAAATTATACATATTTTATTGGAAAGATAGTAAATAAAGACATTATATTACAATCTATGAATGATGGTAAACATATAATTTATTTTCTTAGAAAATAAACCCCTGAATGTGGAATATTTTAGCCATCAGTTTATGTTTCTTAACTATCCCTTGTTATTAAGCTACATATTAAAAATATTTATTTAAAATTCAATTTTATTATCTTCTTTCCAATTTACTATCTACAAACCTTGAAGTTATTAGAAGTAGAGAGAACTGCATTTTGATTATCCCTGGTAATTAAGAAAATATATTTGCTTTGAAATGACAAATAATAAAATGCTTTTTAATATTTTAGTAGTACAAATATCAAAGTAAAAATAGAACATGGTTATTATTCATCTGTTTAGATAAGAATTGATGTTTAGGTAAGAAAAGAATTGATGAAGTTGTTCTAACTTTAGTTTCAATTTTTTGCCTGTAGTAATAGTGGTAATTGCTTTTTATTTTTACTATGTAGTTTAAGCGTAGAGTGGCTAGGTTAAGTGAAATCTAGCAACAGTATCTTGAAATATTTCATTTCATTAGGAAAAGAATTTGATTTATTCAGTCTTTAATTTTTTTAATACAGAATCTTCAACACTCAACTATAATCTGTATCAATGTATGCACCTTTCCAGTCTCATTTTCTTCAAAGTATTATTTTAGAAATTACTTTTCTTGACAAGTTTTTTCTTATGTATATTTTCTTTGGTCACACAGACTTCTGTTTTCTATGGTTTACAAAGTGTTATGCTGCCAAAGGAACCTGATGTTTTTGATAGTTTAAAACTGTCTTTCATTACTAAACTTATTTGTCACTGACTCTAAGGAAAGCATTTACATAGGGAATAAAAAACATGTGGAATGTATTACTTTAGTTTCCCATCCAATTGTACTTGGGACAAGCTAAAAGTGAGGAAAAGACAAATTCAAGAATCTGGGTTCAAGAATGATGGCTTGAAGTCAAAATGATGGTAAAGGGATTTATGCATGTGAGAAATACTAAGGTTGGCTTGTGGAATTCTTTTGCTTTGCTTTGTAGGAGATACGTATTCTTCACCATACCTTAAACAGTATGTGTAAGCTCCAAATCATGTTCTCTTTTATCAGTCCAGGTTTTACAGAGATCTGTGTCTTGTGTTTTTCTCTGTAATTTGGTGTTATAATTTTTCTGTCTCTCTCTCTATCATGTTCTTTCTCTCTCTCGCCTCTCTTGCTTTTTCTCTCTGTCTTTCAATGTTTCCCTCTGGAAAAATTTAAAATAACTTTAAGGATGTGGAACAACTGGGACTTTGCTACATTGTTGATGATATTATAATTTGAAATAACCGCTTTGGAACAACCATTTGGAAATACATACTTTCAAAAATTAAAGATACTTTAAATGAACTAGTTACTAATCTGCTTATATATATATATAACATAAAATGAATGTGGCTTAAATAAGGAAACTCTAATGTTTAACAAAAAAATGTAGAAAATGTTCATAGATGAATAGTTTAATGGGCAAAACCTAGAAACTACCAATATGCCTCAACATTAGACTGGGTAATTTTATTTTTTCACAGAGGAATACTACACAGCAATATGCACACACATAAAAATAAATAGGAAAATAGCATTTATAATATTTTCTTTGGAGAAATCCATCACAAGAAAGTATTCTGTATGATCCTATCCATGCAAAACTAAAAACAGGCATTGCTAATCATTAATCTATGGGGTTAGCAGTCAGAAGAGTGGTTATTTTAGAGCTAATACTAACATATGTCAAGGAGCCCTACAGGTGTAGAGTGAGATTATTCTATGCCTTGATCTGTCACATTAGTCTATATGCATGTAAAAGTTCAACAATTGACATACTACAGATTTGTGGATTTTACTATAAATAAGATATACTTTTATAAAGTCAATCAAAACTGGACTTCTTTGGAACATAACCTGGAAAAATCACAGCCTGTTTAGATAAGTCAATACATATAGCATTGTGTCAGAGTAAAATATTTACTATTTTTCTTGTTTGCTTAACGTTTGTTTGTTAGAAATAGATTCATGAATGGATTTTTTTATTTTGTCATTTTTGAAAGCTACTTTTGCTGGGTGTAGAATTCAAATCTGATTATTTTTCTTTCAGTATTTTACAGATATTGTACCTCTGCTTTCTCACTTTCATTGTTTCTGATTAGAAATACACTGCTATTTTGCATTTGTTCCTGAATACAGGACTTCTTTTATTCTCTAGCTGCTCTTAGGACTTTCCATTTATCCTTAATTTGGGAAGATTTGATTATGACATGGTAAGGCTTGATTTTGGGCTTCCCAGGTGGCACTAGCCGTAAAGAAAGCTTAGTCGCTCAGTTGTGTCTGACTCTGTGCGACCCCATGGACTGTAGCCTACCAGGCTCTTCTGTCCATGGGAGTTTACAGGCAAGAGCACTGGAGTGGGGTGCCATTTCCTTCTCCAGAGGATCTTCCCGACCCAGGGATCGAACCTGGGTCTCCCACATTGTAGGCAGATGCTTTACCATCTGAACTGCCAGTAAAGAATCCACTTGCAATGCAGGAGACATGTATTAGATCCCTGGGTTTGGAACATATGTGAGATTCCATGGTGGCTCAGATGGTAGAGGATCTGCCCCTGGGTGGGGAAGATAGCTTGTAGAAAGAAATGACAACCCACTCTAGTATTCTTGCCTGGATAATCTCAGGACAGAGGATCCTGGTGGGCTATAGTCTATGGTCGCAAAGAGTTGGACACAACTGAGTGACTAACACATGCATGGATTTATATATATCCGTACATATATACATGTGTATGTACATATATGGTTGTTTGAGTATTTCGCGGTTCACTGAAGCTCTGTTAAAATTCTTTGTTTGAGGAGATGTCTTTTTTCTCCCTGTGTTTATTTTGGAGAGTTTCTTTGCTATGTCTTCAAGTATGCTCAGTTTTTAAGTCTTTAGGACCACTTGAAGCTATCTCTGTCTCTTTCCATTTAATAACCTCAGGAAGCATAAGCAAATAAAATTTAACCATCATATATTGTGATCAGAAAACTCATTCACTTGATATTCTGAATGAACATGAATAATGGAAATTTAAGTTGCATTAATACAAAAAATTCATTATATCATTTACATTTATTGTTTTCAATCATATAGAAAGTCAGAATGGCATATCATTGCAATATTGTAAAAATTAAACTAAATACAGATTAAATATGGAATTGGTTTCGTAAAGTTATGTAAAATATAATACCCTTTTTGATATATATATATATATATCAGTAAATAATTTTGTTAACAAAAAACTGCTAATATGCCAATCTAATTATTTCTTCCAGTTAACAAAAAGTAACAGATAAGAAATGTGTTCAGAAAACAAGATGAGGGAATTATTCATCTTTTTTCTTTGATTCTGAGTAAATTGAAACATGCCTTCAGCCCTATTGAGCTTGTTTCCTTCAATAAATATAATTACATCGTTTCTCCTGAGCCAGTTAAGTGTGATTTCTGCTGTGGGAGGTACTCTCTCCACTATATGAAAAAAGAACTTTAAAAGCAAGGGCATTTGCACAAGATAAACAACACCAAGCAAAATGCAGCTCATAGCATCATTACACTGGAAATTTTTAACTTCAGGTGAAATTAAACCACTTCAAAAACCTAAATTTCTTTTATATCTTGAGGCACTCATTGTTAAAGTTAAATATCATGAATGAGCTCAAATAAACAAATATACTTCATTTCTGTAGGTGGCTAGTGGTCTTCCGAACATTGTTTTAAAAAAGTTTAGGAGAAAAATTATTGATTTAAATTCCCCTTTTTCTTCCAAAGACCGATAATGGTTATAATTCATAACAGTGAGTTGGCGGAGGTGTCTATATAGAAGAGGTTTCTCACCCTTTTACAACTGCAGTCATTTTAAAAATAGGTTTGAAATATCTTGTTTTTTTTTTTTTTCCATCTTATTCTTGGTAAAAGCATCTGAAAATGTTTGGCTTTTCATTGGTATCCTTTAAAAAATACATATTATGAATATAATAAAACACATGCATTTTGCTTCAACCTAGAAAAGCTTTTTGTCATAACAAGAAAATGAGCATTATTATTAGGTACTGCAATAAAAGGATGATTTAAGGCATACTCTTGGTTTTAGTTATAAAATCCCATTTTAAGTACTGGTGCTGGAATCAGAATACAGAGTATAACCAGGAAAGCCTACAGTATTTACTAATAACAAAATTTTAGTTACCTTCTCAAATCATCTTGATATTAAATCATGAATCTTTCTGCTAGATGTTCCTAATCCATCTCTGACAAAGATCCTAAGATAAAGTACAGCAATATCACATTATTTCTGCAGTGTAACCCAGTTTCCTTGGCATAAACAGCCTTTATGCCAAATATACCAGGGCAACAATGCTTATTTAAAAAAAAAAAAAAAACAGAAAAGAGGCAAAGGTGTGTGGCAAACCTGTTTCAGAGTGTATTTATATGGCCCCAAACTATATGTTTATTCTTATTTTTTCTTCTAAATAGAACTAAAGGTGGGATGTATGAAAATGTACTTGTTATCAAATGATATACTGTGCTGGTCAGTGCCCAGGTACCTAAGTATGACCCAGTGTGAGAAACATGTCATATTTCAGGGCATTGATAAGACCAGAGACTACAGCACAATTGACCAACGGTCTAGGACTAGTAACGATATTCTCTTGGTATTCACAGTATCAGCAGCTGGTAATGATTAGAGCACCTTCAAAAGCCATTATGCCTTGTACATCCATATGCCTAGTAGAGTTGGCAAAACATCATGTAATTACATATAAGAACCAAAACATTTATTCATGAATTCAAAAGAGGTCAACCAAGGACTAGTATATATTATGGTTTAGACTTGGGAGGACCAAATTGAGCAATTTATTCAAAGGTTCCACAGAAGTTAGAACCTTTGAAACAGTATTTGAAGCATTTCTTATGATGTTAACTTATATACATATATTGTATGTAAATTAATATTTATTAATTTACTATCTAGGACTCTGGGAAAACTAATAAAGTTAACAAATCCAAAGAAGTGACATTAAGAGTCAATAATGTACTTAATAAATCAGATCATTTTTTCTTCTCTTTCTTCTTTCATTTAATAAACTGTTATCATATATTTGTTCAGAGATAGGCACTAGGGGCTTCGCATGAGGTGGTAGTGGTTGGGGGGACACATGTGCACCCATGGCTGTTTCATGTCAACGTGTGGCAAAAACCACCACCATATTATAAAGTAATTATCCTCCAATTAAAACAAATTAATGAATTAAAAAAAATAAGTCCATGGCAGGGGTAGGAGGTGGGAGGGAAGCTCAAGAGGAAGGGGACATATGTATACCTATGGATGATTCATGTTGATGTATGGCAGAAATCAACACAATATTGTAATTATCCTTTAATTAAAAATAAAATAAGAAACAAACAAACAAAAGAACCCACCTGACAGTGCAGGAGACATAAGGGTTGGGAAGATCCTCTGGAGGAGGAAATGGCAACTCACTCCAGTATTCTTGCCTGGAGAATCCCGTGAATTGAGGAGCCTAGAGGGCTACAGTCCAGAGGGTCACAGAGTCGGACACGACAGAAGCAACTTAGCATGCATACACGCAGGCACTAGATATAAAATGACAAATAAAACATGGACAATGTTATTGGGGAGATTATGATCCTCCTCTAGTAAAGGAGCTGTAATGAAATGTGCCATAATTGCTATAGAAACCAAATTGTCACTAGAATACTTTTATTATATAGTTACAAACAAAATTACAATAAAGCATCACCTCACATAGGTCAGAATGACCTTGATAAAAAAAGTCTACAAATAATAAATGCTTGAGAAGGTGTGGAGAAAAAGGAACCTTCCTACAAAGTCAGTTGGAATGTAAAGTAATACAATCACAATGAAGAACAGTTTATTGGTTCCTTAAAAAGAAATCAGTCCCATAAATTACATGATGCCCTTTGATTAAATCAGCTCCCTTAAATATCCTTAACCTGTTTAAATCAATTGTCCTTAAAACTCCTGATGTTCATCAAACTAACCAAACACCTTTGGTTTCCTGACTCCTATTAAATCAATATACCTCCTTAAGTTTCCAGACACAATTTAAAACAATGATTCACTGCATTAGGGTCACCATATTTAAAAAGGCATATTGAATCAATGGCTGTACTGTCCCTTTAAGGACCCAGGCATGGAGGGGTGCTGTCTCCCATGCGGGGGAGCTTGGAGAACAGTTTTTAGACTTGGTACCAAAAGGAAGATCCTTTAAATAGCTCAATACATTGGGCCTCATTAAAAATCGAAAAAAACTTTGTTCTGCAAAATATCCTGATAAAAGAAGCTATAGATTTGGAGAAATTATTTATAAAGCACATATCTGATGAGGGACTTGTATCTCAAATACATAAAGAACTCTCAGAAGTCAAAAGTAAAAAATCATATAGACAAAAAAATCCAAGTCAAAAAATGAACAAAGGACACAAAGAGACATTTTATTGAGGAGGATGGCAAATAAGCACATGAAAAGACATCACTATCCACTTTGGAAATGTATAGCAAAACCAGAGGGAGACATCATACATACCTATTTCAACATACAAACAGACAGAAAACAGTGGCAATACCAGATTCTGGCAAAAATGGAGAAACTGAATCTCTCATACATTGGTTTTGGGAATGTAAAGTGATATAGAAATTCTAAAAAACTTTGTAGTTTCTTCAAAAAAAAAACCACATACATATACCAATGCCCTGGGCATCTCTCTTTGGGATATTTATCCTAGAAAAATGAAGTTATATCCACAAAAAAACTTATAAATGATTATTCATATAATTTTATTTGTAACAGCCAAAAACTGAAAACAATCAAAATGTCCTACTCTAGGCAAACTGTTAAATAAGCTGAGTGACTTTCACTTTCATGAAATACTACTTAGCAGTAATGAAAACTGAAGTATTGATACATATAATCGCTTGAATGGATCTCAAGAGATATACGCTGAATATAAGCAACCAAACTCAAAAGTTTAAGTACCGTGAGATTCCTTTCTTGTAACATTTTCTAAGAGACAATTTACAGAGATGGAGAACAAGTCAGTCATTACCAGGATTTAGGGATGGTGCAGTAAGAGGACAGACGTGACTATGAAGTATAACCTGAGAGAGATCCTTGTGATGATGAAATAATTCTGCATCTTGATTGCAGTGGTGGTAATATAAATCTACACAAATTATATAATGCCTTGGAACTATTTATACACTGTATGTACCAATGTCAATTTCCTGGTTTTGATATCGCACTACAGTAAGATATAAACATTAGAGGAAACCCAGTGAAGAATACATGGGGGTCTCTGAAACTTCCTATGTAGTTATAATTATTTTAAAATAAAAAGTCAAAAAAGTAATTAATTTTAGTATTTTATTTAATCTAATGTCCAATATATTATTTCAAGACAAAACGTATCCGTGGAAAAAATGTTACCACATTATATTTAGGTCTATTTTTAATGTATTCTATTCCACTAGTCTATGTGTGGATCCTCTCACTAATACCACAGTGTCTTGATTATTATAGATTTATAGTATATCTTGAGGTCAGGTAGTGGTAAGTCTTCACCTATTGGTAGAACTTTTAATTCTGGGATCAGATAACCTTAAAATATTTAAGAAGATTTATTATATCTACTCAAGCATAATCTATACCAAAAACCTCAAGTTTGCTTTTTTTCTATTTTTTATCTCTGATTTCATCCAGCCAAATTGTCCAAAACACCTCATTAAAAGTTCTGTGATGAGGTTAAATGACACATTCACATATTCCAGTAGTAAAGTGCAAAAAAAGTTGATAATAAAATTATGACAATAAACATATGCACCAAAATTTAAAACTATATCGAATTATCAAACATACAAGAAAAATTTAATGCAGAAAAAAAAAGTTAAAGGAGCTTTAAACCCATATAAACTTTCCTCTTATGAGTCATATTTAAAGAAATGTGGGCAATGTAGCCATATGGGCCCCAAAACACCATTGTGATATTGCTCAGTACAAATTGAAATCTAGTATCATATATATAAATCTTTAATTTTATCCAAGAGAGTGTATCACTAAAATTCCAAAAGAATTCAATGTATTAGAGCTGCAATGCATTTCCAAGAAGAGAATTAAAATAAATTTTCAACTTGTTTTGAATTTAGTTTTACAAAATACAAGCTATGAGTAAATTAATGTGACAAAAATTTGTGTGTGAATACAAAAATAATAGTAAGAAATAAAATTAGTCTGTTTTCTTCTCTGGACATCTCCCTTGATTTTCAACTTCCATTCTCTGAAAACCCATGTTAATAACAGGATTATGATAGACAAAAGATATGCACTTTGAGAATGTTCAGCACATAGATATGGAAATTGGTAATTATATAACTTACATAGTTTGGTAACAACTATTTATATGACAGTGTTGTTAAAATTATAGTACTCTGTAAATATATTTGCCAACTTGTTTGATTCTTTCTTCTGAGGAAGTGGCGAACTGTAGGCACAGTAACTGCAACATGATATAGCTCAGTTTTCAGTAAAACCAAACAAACATGATACTGAACTCATTGGTCATGGGATACTAAACATTTGGGAATGAAAGAAACTTCGTATAACAGATTTTACAAATATTTGAATAAATATTCTATATTCTTATTAATATCCTTTTATTTACATATCAGTGGAAGAGAAGAGAGCCAACAAGCACAATCTCGCAAATAAGCCCAACTAAATTTTAAGCCTAAATATTTTTAAAATTTACTTTTCATTGGAGGATAATGGTTTTACAATGTTGTGCTGATTTCTGCCATACAACAACATGAATCAGCCGTAAATATACAGATATACCCTCCCTCCTGAGCTTCCCTCCCACCCAATCCATTCCACCCCTCTAGGTCATCAGAGCACTGAGCTGAGCTCTCTGTGCTCCACAGAAGCTTCCTACTAGCTATCTATTTTACACACGATAGAGTTTGTATGTCAATGCTACTCTCTCAGTTCATCCTACCATCTAACAAAGATTCTAAGCCACAATTCAGTGAAAGAGGAAAACAGTTATTTCTGCAATTAGTGCTATAGTAAATTAGATATCCATAGACAAAGCAACATGAAACAAATCAAAACTTTTGACCTAAATATCATACCTTATACAAATATTGACTCAAAATGAATCATTGACTTAAACGTAAAGGATGACACTAAATCTTTTGGAAAAAATACAGAAAAACTTCTGTCTGGGGCTAGGTGACTAGTTCTTTGAACTGGCATCAAAACACGGCACATACAAGAAAATAAGATAAAACAAACAGGAAACATCAAGAACAACCACGTTAGAATTTAGCATGTCAATAAAGAAAATGATTAATAAAAAGAGACAAGTTAGACCTATCAAGATTGAAATTTTTGCCCTACCAAAGACCATCTGAGGAGATTGGAAAAAAACTAGAGACTGGGTGAAAATATTCATAAGCCACATAACTGACAACGGTCTTGTATCTAGAATATATAAAGAGCTCTAAAAATTCAACAGTAAAAAAAGAGATACAATTAAAAATGGCAAAAGTCATGAACATATATTTCAATGTAGAAAACATGCAGATGGAGAGGAAAAGAGGTTCAACATCATTAACCACTTGAAAAATGTCAATTAGAACCTCAGTGGATGGCATGATTACATACCTTTCACAAAGGCAAAGAAAAAAAAATAATGATAGTACAAAATGTTGGTACAAAATGAGGATGCAGAAAAACTGGATTAAGTCACACTTGTGGGTGGGAGTGTTAAATGATGTGCAGCCACTATGGAGACATGTATGACAGATTCTTAGAAAAGTATTGATGTGCCTCCAAAACGACTGAGAAATTGCACCTTGTACATTTTATCCCAGAGAAACAAAAACATATATCCACTCCATACCTAGAAACAACTTAAATGTCCTTTAATTAGTGAATGTTGAACTAAACTTTCAAATCATGAAATGCTACTCAGTAATAATTTTTAAAAAGAACTATTTATACGTGCAAGAGCTTGGATGACACAGAACTAACTTAAGTGAAAAAATCCAGTTTCAAAATGAAAACGTATAAGTGAAAGTGGTAGTCACTCAATCGTGTATGACTCTTTGTGACCCCATGGATTGTAGCCCACCAGGCTCCTCTACCCATAGGATTCTCCAGGCAAGAATGCTGGAGTGGGTTGCCATTTAATTCTCCGGGGGATCTTCCCGAGCCAGGGATCGAATCTGGGCCTCCCACAATGCAGGTAGATTTTTTACCATCTGAGCCACCAGGGAATATTTTGAAGGGAACTTTCAAAATATTACATACTAAATGATTCCATTTAACAACATTCTTGAAATAACAAAAGTATAAGGTGGAGAACAGAGTAAGGTGACTGGTGGAGAGGGGGAGGGTTCTGGCTCTGACTATAGTATAGCACAAAGATTCTTGTGTTGGAACACTTCTGCATCCTGACTTTGGTAGTAATCATGAGAATGGACATATATGAGGAGACTACATGTAACTAAACACACACATGTAAACACCCTCACACACACACACACAGGAGGGAGTGCCGCTTAAATTAGTGAAATCAAAATAAGGTCTATGAATTATATGTCAGTTTATTAGTTGTAAAATTATAATGTAATTATGTAAGAAGCCATCACTGGGGGAAACTGAGTAGAGGGAATATTTGATCTCTGTTATTTCCTATATGCAGATATGCAGATGATACCACTCCAATGGCAGAAAATGAAGAGGAACTAAAGTGCCTCTTGATGAAGGAGAAAGAGGAGAGTGAAAAAGTTGACTTGAAACTCAGTGTTAATAAAACTAACATCATGGTGTCTGCTCCCATCATGGCAGTCGTGACAGATGTTATTTTGGAGAGCTTGAAAATCACTGTGGATGGTGACTTCAGCCACGAAATTAAAAGATGCTTGCTCCTTGGAAGGAAAGCTATGACAAACCTAGACAGTATATCACAAAGCAGAGACATCACTTTGCTGACAAAGGTCTGTAGAGTCAAAGCTATGGTTTTAGCAGTAGTCATGTATCAATGTGAGTTGGTCCATAAGGAAGGCTGAGCACCAAAAAATTGATGCTTTCAAATTATAGCATTGGAGAAGATTCTTAAGAGTCCCTTGAACTGCAAGGAGATCAAACCTGTCAGTCCTAAAGGAAATCAACCCTGAATGTTCACTGGAAGGACAGATGCTGAAGCTCAATACTTTGGCCACCTGGTACAAAGAGCCAGCTTCTCATTGGAAAAGCCCCTGATGCTGGGAAAGATTGAGGGCAGGAGGAGAAAGTGGAGTCAGAGGATGAAATGGTTAGATAGCATCACCAACTTAATGGACATGAATTTCAGCAAACTCAGGGAGATATTGGAAGACAGAGGAGACTGGCAGGCTACAGTCCATAGGGTCACAAAGAGTTGGACATGATTTAATGACAGAACAATAACACTTTCCTACAATTGCATTTAAATCTAATGTCAACTCCATGCAAAAGTAATTAAAAATAGATGGTAATTAAAATTATAGAAGTAAAAATCAGAGTATCTATTACATATATTATCATATGTCTGGTCTTTTCAAATGTTGAAAAAATGTTTTTAATATAATTTCCCTTCAGTTTTAAGGTTAACAAAAATGTTTAATAAAAAAGCTGTGTTTTCAATGTGTTAGTGATAATTTTAGATAAAAATCCCACTACTGGGCATATGGCTTCCCTTGTAGCTCAGTCGGTAAAGAATCTGCCTGCAGTGCAGGAGACCCAAGTTTGATTCCTGGGTTGGGAAGATCCCTTGGAGAAGGAAACAGCAACCCACTTCAGTATTCTTGCCTGGAGAATCCCACGGACAGAGGAGACTGGAGGGCTACATATAGTCCATGGGGTCACAAGAGTCGGACATGACTGAGCAACTAAACCACCACCACCACCACCACCGGCCATATACTTTGAGGAAGCCGTAATTTCAAAAGACACATATATCTCAATGTTTATTTCAGCATGATTTATAATAGCTAGGGCATGGGAGTAACCTAGATGTCCATCCACGATGGAATATTACTCAGTTATGAAGAAGAATTAATTTGAGTCCCTTCTAATGAGTTGGACAAACCTAGAGCCTATTATACAAAGTAAATAAGTTCAGAAGGAGAAAGACAAGTATTCTGTATTAACACATATATATGGAATCTAGAAAAAAGGTACTGATGAACCTATCTGCAGGGCAGCAATGGACATGCAGACACAGAGAACAGACATTTGGACACAACGGAGGAGAGAGAAGGTGTGATGATTTGAGAAGGTAGCATGGAAACATATACATTACCATATGTAAAGTAGATAGCCAGTGGGAATTTGCTGTATGACACGGGGAACCCAAAGCCAGTTCTCTGTGAAAACCTAGAAGGGTAGGATGGTGAGGGAGGTGGGAGGGAGGTTTAAGAGGGAGGTACCTATGTATACCTATGACTGATTCATGTTGATGTATAGCAGAAACCATCACAATATTGTAAAGAAGTTATTCTCCAACTAAAAATAAAAAAAAATATTTTCAGTCTAAGACATATATTTTTTGAACTGTTCTTTTGAATTCTAAACATACTCTAGCATGTTTCCCACTAGTTTATATAATTACACCATGATATCATTTCCATTGCACAATGTTAAATGATACAGTTTAACATAGCAATATGAAAATTACATAAAGCATCAAAATATTAGGTTCTTATGCATAGCAACATTTTTCTGTTTGCAGTATCATTTCCTTTTTCAAAAGAAACTATTAAAATAACAAACTTGGCAACTGTAAAAAAATTGAAAACATAGTCTAAATTAACATAATATTGCTAATAATATTCAGAGAATTAATTAATATGAATTTCAACATGGATATAGACATTACAATGTGATCATTAAAAACTTTTGAATTATCAAGGAAATGCCTATAAATGAGCCTTTAAAATATCAATTCACAATTAAATTATACCTTCCAATTGTCACTCTGTACATAAAGATGCTGCTTCCTTTTTTAAAAAATATTTATTTGTTTTTGGTTGTGCTGGATTTTAGTTGCTGCACACGGGAACTTTAGTTGCAGTATATGGGATCTAGTTCCCTGACCAGGGATTAAACCTAGACTCCCTGCATGGGGAGCATGAAGTCATAAAATTGAACTACCAGGGAGGTTTCAAGATGTTGCTTATTAAAATAAACGAAATTAGATGTTGAATTCTGAAAGGCAGGGCCTCTTTGCAACCCAATATCCAGGTATTACTACAAATTATGCATGTGGTTTGCACAGAATTAGTATTTATTGATGAATGAACAGGCAGATGTACATACTTAGGTTCACCATTATTGGACTTTTGAGATCTTCTACTGTCTTTTCAAAAACTTTCTTCAATTTATTGAATGTGTTTTCAGCTATTCCTTGCCCTTACATATATGAAATGTTCCTTTTACTTGAGGCTAAATTCAATCTTATTTGTAAGCTGGTTTCGTTTTGTCCTACAGGAGACAGAGATGACTGAGCAATCCCATGTGTGTTTTGACTTACCCTTTGTTGTCAATTAGATTGCTTTTAGTTACAACTAACAGAAAACCCAAGTAGATCATCTTAAACAAGAGAATTTGCTGAGTTGTTCAATTGAAAGCATTAGGAATAGTTCAGAAGACAGACACAGTTTGATCTGGAATCTCATTCTCATGTACCTGCCCCACGTGTATGTTGGCCTCATGTTCAGTTTGAATCCTCATAGCTGAAGATGAAGAGAGCATTTATCCTCACTACAACGGAGCAAATGCCAAAGCTTGTGCTTATTAAGCCACTATTCATTCAGGGCTGTTATCTGTGAAATGACATGTAGCAATTAGATTGGTTCTGGTTGCTTTAAAAATCTGAATGTCTCAAATCCTGAGTAATCAGAACCCCACATAATTCTTAAAAATGAATGTGTAATTAATTCTGCCTAACTAACTGCATGTTGTTTTTATAAGGGCAGAGTTTAGGAGTGAATGTTGTAATGGTCTTTGCTGGATATTTTGAATATATTTCTCAAACAGATACATAATGGTGGGACTGATTATTGGTGTAATTTGGTTGCAGTGTTATATCACCAATTTTTGAGCATTTGCTTGGCTAATGGGGTTTCCTTTCTGAGCACTAGGAAGATATAGGTGAAAAAGAGAAAAGAAAACGATATTCTTGGAAATACTGCACATCTCAGTTGCTGGCGCTGTCAGGATTTTGTGAAGAGCATGTTACTTTTGTTTATGAATATTTTATATTTCATATGAAGTAGTACACTGAGACTCTTTGAACAGATGAAGAGTGAACCTCGCATAAAGTGAAAAAGAAATGTTCAGCTCATCAGGGTTTCAAAAATAAGCACACAAAATTTCAATAAGATTTCATATTCCTTCCTGACTCCATATATTCTTTCACTAAGATATTTAGGTAAAAACAGTTTGCAATAAAAAATAAGGGTATATATTTTTGAATAGATACAGAAACAAAAATGGATTTGTGATGCTTATTATAAAATATGTAAATAATCAATCATATTAGAAAATACCATGGAGCTACAGCAGGGTTTAAGAATCAAATTTAACATTTAAAAAGACAAGAGATTGGGGTCATATTGTAAAATGGGGCTTAGGTGGTAAACCCAAAAATAAGCTATTCATATTTTGGAATAAAGATGAAACAAGAATGAATGTGTGGGATCCAAAGAGGGAGAAAATTCACAAGGCACAAAAGAGATCAGAGCAACCAAAAGTTTAAAGAGACATTTGACTTAGAGAAATTCCAGAGACCTAATTTATTTTTGACAGGTTAAAATGAAAAGACACAATGAGAGTGGTAACATCTGTTTGATTACACACACATATATATATGTGTGTTTGTGTATATTTATATATATGTACATATACAATATATGTACATATTTTTTTAATGAACTGAACATGTGTAATTGAACCTCTTTAAATTTTTTTAGTTAGCCTGCCCCAGGAACACATTTGTTTTCTTCCATGTCCCAAAGTTTTCAGCAAGGCTTTTCTTTCCTAGAAGTTGACCAACTGGTATGAATAGGATAGCTAAAATTTTTGAAAAAAATAGAGTTGAATTTTTCTACTGGGTTTCGAGACTTTCTATTAAGGGACAGTGTATTATTCTTGCCTGGAGAATCCCATGGACAGAGAGCCTAGAGGGTGATAGTCCATAGGGTTGCAAAGAGTCAGACATAACTGAAGCGACTTAGCACACACTAGTGGTGAAAGGACTACAAATCAACTAATGGAATAGAAGGGGATCCAGAATAAACTCACATATGTTGATAATTTTTTAAAACAAATGTGCTAAGCTAATTTAATGAGGAGAGATTAGACTTTCCATCAAGGAGTAATAGGCAACCTGAATATCCAACATAAGTTTAAAAAAAAAAGAGGACAGATGGACCAGCATCTCATATTACTCAAAAAATTAAGTTCAAATTTATTATATTGCTAAATATATATTATGGAAATTTCAGAAAAAATAATAAGGCATTATCTTAGGACACAGGTCTTCCCAGGTGGTGCCAGTGGTACAGAATTCACCTGCCAATGTAGGAGACTCAAGAGACTTGGATTTGATTCCTGGGTCAGGAAGATCCCTGTAGGAGGAAGTGGAGACCACTCCAATATTCTTGCCTGGGAAATTCCATGGACAGAGGAGGCCAGCAGGCTACAGTCCATGGGACTACAAAAAAAGTCAGACACGACTGAATGCACACTCACCAATCTTAGGATACAGGAAGCACTAACATTAAAAGAAACAGATATAATGTACTGGGTCTTATCAAAACTAAAAACTCTGTTTTTCAAAAGACACTGTTAATAAAAAGTAAAGAAAAGCCATGCAACATCTTAATATAGTATAATATTTGCCATATAAATATCTGATAAAAACCTATACCCAGAATAATATATAAAGGCACACATAGATATGTATCTTGAAGATCACTAATAAAATGATGATCCAGTAAAATACAGAATTGCTTGGGAAAAAAAGATTTCAAAAAATAAAATCTATAAATGGTCAACGAAAAGGCACTTGACATTAGTTTCTAGGGAAATGAAAACGAAAATTAAGACCACAAAGAGTTACAACTTCAGATTATAAGAATGTCTAAACCAATGCCAAGGATTTTAGAAGATATAAGAGGACTGTAATTCTATAGTAGCCCAACAGGGTCTTACAAAACTGAAACAAATTGGGAAGATTTAAAATAACGAGAGTTAGAAGGAAAGCAAAAGATTTTACATACTTTATAGTTTATAAGCATTTTAAAAATATTTCAAATGTTTTATTTAATGAAAGAGTTTAAGGAGCTTATCAGATGTCATTGTTGGCAGATAAGTAGAAACAGAAGATAAAAGGAAAAAGCATGAATAAATAGCTGTATTTTTTCCTTGCTTTATAAATAATTTGGGATTTGAAGACATAGAAGTAACACTGATAAGAAGAATGACTAGGTCTTTTATTTTATTAAGATAAAGCCAGACAATTTTTTTTCTTTAAAACATGTCATGCTTGACCAATGATAAGTGAACTCTCCAGGTAAAAGATCAAGTTTCGCTTGAAATTATAACCCTGTAACAATTAAAAATTCTATAAAACATATTCTGTCAGATAGATTCTTTTTCCTCCATCTTATACTCTCTCTCTTTCCCTCTTCCTCTTTTTTTTATAACATAAACTCTAATCCATAAATCTGTGTTCCAGTTTTAATGCAGTTTATGTATAATATTTGCTATTATTTTTAACTGAAATACCATCCATGGTTATAGAGTATACATTTTCTTGTTTCTTCTGTTGTTGTCCAGTCACTCAATTGTGTCCAATTCTTTGTAACCCCATGGAGTGCAGCATGCCAGGGTTCCCTGTCCTTCACCATCTCCAGAGCTTGCTCAAACTCATGTCCATTGAGTCAGTGATGCCATCCAACCAACTCATCTTCTGTCGTCCCCTTATCCTGTCTTCATTCTTTCTCAACATCAGGGTCTTTTCTCATGAGTCAGCTCTTCACATTAGGTGGCCAAAGTATTGGAGCTTTAGCTTCAGCATCAGTCCTTCCAATGAATACTGAGGATTGATTTTTCTTTGAAAATGACTAGTTTGATCTTGCAGGCCAAGGGACTCTGAAGAGGCTTCTCCAACACCACAATTCAAAAGCATCAATTCTTCAGCACTCAGCCTTTATTATGGTCCAACACTCACATCCATATATGAGTAATGGAAAAACCATAGATTTGACTAGACAAACTTTTGTAGGCAAATTAATGTCTCTGCTTTTTAATACACTGTGCAGATTTGTCGTAGATTTTCTTCTAAGGAGCAAGCCTCTTTTAATTTGATGGCTGCAGTCACCATATGCAGTGATTTGGAGCCCAAGAAAATAAAGTCTCTCACTGTTTCCCTTGTTTCCCCATCTATTTACCATGAAGTGATGGGACCGGATGCCATGATCTTCATTTTTTGAATGTTGAGTGTTAAGCCAGCTTTTTCACTCTCTTCTTTCACTTTCATCAAGAGGCTCTTCAGTTTCTCTTCGATCTCTGCTATAAATATGGTGTCATCTGCCTATCTGAAGTTATTGATATTTCTCCTGGCAATCTTGATTCCAGCTTGTTTTTCATCCACCCTGGCATTTTGCATGATGTACTCTGCATATAAGATAAATGAACAGGGTGACAATAAACAGCCTTAACATACTCCTTTCCCTATTTGGAACCAGTCCATTGTTCCATGTCCGGTTCGAACTGTTGCTTCTTGACCTGCAAACAGGTCCCTCAGGAGGCGGGTATGGTGGTCTGGTATTACCATCTCTTGAAGAATTTTCCACAGTTGGTTGTGATCCACACAGTCAAAGACTGTAGCATGGTCAATGAAGCAGAAGTAGATATTTTTCTGGAATTCTCTTGTTTTTACAATCATCCAACGAGTGTTGGAAATTTGACTTCTGGTTCCTCTGCCTTTTTAAAATCCAGCTTGAACATCTGGAAGTTCTCAGGTCATGTAGAGTTGAAGCCTAGCTTGGAGAATGTTGTGCATTACTTTGCTGGCATGTGAAATGAGTGCAATTGTGCAGTACTTTGAACATTCTTTTATATTGCCCTTCTTTGAGATTGGAATGAAAACTGACCTTTTCCATTCCTGTGGCCACTGCTGTGTTTTCCAAATTTGTTGGCACATTGAGTGCAGCACTTTAACAGCATCATCTTTTAGAATTGGAAATAGTTCAGCTGGAATTCCATCACCTCCACTAGCTTTGTACACCTCTTGTACAATGTTAAAAACTTCCATCCATAGTTCTTCAAGCACTCTATCAGATCTAATCCCTTGAATTGCTTTGTTCCCTCCACTGTGTAATCATAAGGGATTTGATTTATGTCCTACCTGAATGGCCTAGTGGTTTTCCCTACTTTTTTCAATTTAAGTCTCAATTTGGCAATAAAGAGTTCATTATCTGAGCCACGGTCAGCTCCTGGCCTTGTTTATGTGGACTGTATGGAACTTGTCTATCTTAGGCTGCAAAGAATGGCCCTTGGAAATTAATTTTGTTGTAAAGATTTTGTCTTAATTTTCCCCCTGACACAGCAAGTCTTATAGGTGCAAGGATCTAAAAGCAAGTATCTTGAGAAAAGGTCCTGCCTCTGGGCAGAGACCTCAGCAGCACTGCCCTGTTTACAATAAATGGGCCATATCATAAGGTCCCATATAGCTAGACAGTAAAAACTGATGGGTACACAAATGTTTGCAGTATTTATGTAGAATTTCAGCCATGAATGTTTGGATTCTGGCCATCTGAGTAAAACTTAGAAATATGTATATAGATCACTTTGGTAAACTTATTTTGCCTTTTTGATAGCTAGATTTGTTTTCAGAGGAAAAGTATTCAAATGTACAGTCTGTTTCCCTTAAGTGCTATCAATATAATTTGCATTTAAGTTGCTTACATGCAATCCTGAGCAACAGACTCTAAAAGCTGCAAATTTTGATTGATTGAAATTAAAAATAATTGGTAACATTATTTGGGTGCTATGCATGTGTGTTTGTGTATGTGACACTTTAGAGTGTCATATTTTACCTGAAAATAACTTATTATTTTTATTGAAACAATTTGAATTTAATGCTATTGTGAGAAACAGTGGCTATTACATAACTCCTGTAGAGTGTGTTTTCTGTAACTAAATGAATAAACATGTAATGCTTTAAACTTAGGGCATAAACAAACACTATGCCCTCTTATTTCATGCCATGAGGGGAAATAAGTCTGCTATTTTTGAATTTCATTGAATCTTAACAAAACAAAACCATTGAACAGATACTCTTTCTTCACAATTGTTAATATCTGCTCAAAAGCTATGTCTTCCATCATATTCAAACAAAACTGTCATTTTGCAAAATGAGATTATTAATTTTCACAAGGGATGAATCTCAACCTTCATGGTACTTTTTCAATATAATCATTAAGAGAAAGTTCATGAATACTTAATGAAAAAGAAGCATTTGCATCCTATAAATACCTTCAGTCTCCTGTTCTGTATGCAGTGGTTGCACTACCATCTGGCAAGGGTTTCACTTGACTGAAGCTAAAACAATAAATTAATACAGTAAAAGATGCTACCAACAGTTTTAAACCAATTAAAATGCTTGACGCAGGCTCAATTCATGTTTAAATGTTATGTCTGCTGCTGCCAATAGCCATGTATAAAAGAAATATAATAAGCCAACCATGAATGAAGGAAAGTTAGCAGGAGCCAAGGGTGCCCTTTACTGTGGGCGCTTATAGCAAAGGTTCACACAATTAAAAAGTAAATACAGGCCTGTGCCCACACTGCTCAGCACATCATCCCTACCTCTCAGGCAAAACCTGACACTTAGTGTTTATTTTTATTGTATCTTTGTATTTCAAATAACAGAGTTTGATATTTTATATCTCTGAGAAATCTCTCCTGAACATAGTCAATTAGTGAAAAAATTAACATTTCATTTCCAAAATTTCCATATATCACTACTGACTTAAAGAAAAGATAGAGATTGGCCCCCAAATAACCATATAAAAAGTAGTTTTATCTAGCTTATTTATTGTAGTTTTATTTTAAAGCTACCTTTTATTTTTGAATGTATATATGGATAAAAAAAAGCAGGTGAAGATTTTATAAAGTCTTCCAGTGTGTAGATGATTTCCACAAGATCATTTAAGCTTGGCAAAATAACAAATATATTATTTTTCATATATGAGATAGTATATGTTATTTCTATTAACAATATTCATTCTTCATAAATATGAGCAACTTTGTGAGTTCACATTTCTAAGCTGGTATTGCATATCCTAAACTCTAATTATTAAATAAAATTGATCAGTCTTCATGGTACTTTAGTTCTGTAGAATTCCTGAGAGGTGTGGTCCGTTTGATGGCTATTTATCCTTATTATCATAATTTGCAGTTAAATATAATTATTCTTAAAAGCCCAGTTCTTTGATTCACTCTTTTAATTGTATGAACTTTAATTTTTTAATTGAAATATAGTTGTCTTACAATGTTGTGTTAGTTTCTTCTGTATAGCAAAGTGAACCAGCTATATAGGTGTATAGATGTGTGTGTGTGTATACATATATATGTATATATATATGTATGTGTGTGTCCTCAGTCACTTCAGTCATGTCCAACTCTTTGTGAGCCCATGGACTACAGCCCACCAGGCTCCTTGGTCCATAGGATTCTCCAGGCAAGAATACTGGAGTGGTTTGTCATGCCCTACTCCAGGGGGTCTTCACGACCCAGGGATTGAACCCACGTCTCCTGTGTTGCAGGTGGATCTTTACTGCTGAGCCACCAGGGAGGCCTATTTAATACATATAATATATATAATTAATATAATATATATAATCAATATAATATATTAATATAATATATATATAATTAATATGATATATATATATAATTCTTAAAGCATGTATATCTCCACCCCCTATTTTTTTTAAATTTCCTTCCCATTTAGCTCACTACAGATCACTGAGTTCCTTGTGCTATGTGGTAGGCTCTCATTAGTTACCTGTTTCATACACAGTACTGTATATACATCAATCCTATTCTCCCAACTCATCTCACCCCCGTTACCCACCGGTATCCATACATCTGTTCTCTGCCTCTGTGTCTTTATTTCTGCTTTGCAAGTAACTTCATCTATAGTGTTTGTCTAGATTCCACATATAAACAATATTATATGATAATTGTTTTTCTCTTTTTGACTTTCTTCACTTGTATGACAGTCTCTAGGTCTATTCACGTCTCTGCAAATAATCCAACTTCATTCTTTTTTAATGACTGAAATTCCACTGTATATTCCACATCTTCTTTTTCCAATCTTCTACTGATGGCCATTTAGTTTGCTTCTATATCCTGGCAATTGTAAATAGTGCTGCAATGAACACTGGTGTACATGTATCTTTTGGACTTATGGTTTTCTCTGAGTATATGCCCAGGGGTAGGGTTGCTGGATCATATGGTAGTTTGATTTTTTTTAAGGAACCTCCATACTGTTCTCCATAATTGGTTATGTGTGTGTGAAAGTCGCTCAGTTGTGTCTGACTCTTTGCAACCCCATGTACTATACAGTGCATGGGATTTTCCAGGCCAGAATACTGGAGTGGGTAGCCATTCCATTTTCCTAAGAATTGGCTATATCAATGTACATTCCAACAAACAGTGTAGAAGGATTCTCTTTTCTCCACAACCTCTCCAGGATTCATTGTTTGTGAATTTTTTGATGAAGGCCATTCTGACTGGTGTGAGGTGATACCTCATTGTAGCTTTGATTTGAATTTCTCTAATAATTAGTGATGCTAATTATCTTTTCATGTTGGCCATCTGTATGCCTTCTTTGGAGAAATGTTTATTTAGGTCTTCTGCCTGTATGGACAATCTTAGAGACACTAACATAAATCAAAAGAATTAGCAATTCCTAAGTATTATTCTATCTATAATCTATCTATCTCTCATCTATCAATTATCTATACAGGCATACCTCAGAGATATTGCAGGTTCTGTTCCAGAACCTGGAACAGAATAAAGCAAATATTGCAATAAAGTGTGTCAAACAGATTTTTTGGTTTCCCAATACATATAAAATTTATGTTTATACTACACTGGAATCTGATAGGTGTACAATAGCTTTATGTATAAAAAAATATACATACCTTAATTTTAAAAATACTTTATTGTTACAAAATGCTAACCATCATTTATTCTTTTCTAGTGGAGGATCTAGCCTCATGTATAACTGCTGACTGATCAGGGTGGTTGTTGCTGAAAGTAGGGGTGGCTTTGGCAGTTCCTTAAAAAAAGATAATAATGAAATTGCCACATTGATTGACTTTTCCTTTCACAAATGATTCCTCTGTATCATGCAATGCTATGAGGGTAGCATTTTACCCACAGTAGAATGTTTTACAAGATTCTCAAACTCTCCTGTTGCTTTACCAACTAACTTTATGTAATATATTAAATCCTTTTGTGTCATTTCAACAATCTTTATAGCATCTTCATTAGATTCCATCTCAAGAAATTATTTTCTTTGCTTATCAGTAAGAAGCAACTCCTTATCCTTTAAAGTTTGATCATGAGAGTGAAGCAATTTAGTTACATCTTCAGGCTCCAGTTAAAATTTAAATTCTCTTGCTATTTCTACCATATCTGCAGTTACTTTCTCCACTTAATCTTGAAACCCTAAAAGTTATCCAGAAGGACTGGAATCATCTTCTTCCAAACTCTTGTTAATGTTGGTAATTTTACCTATTTCCATGAATCACAAATGTCCTTAATGGCATCTAGAATGGTTAATCCATTCTGGAAGATTTTCAATTGACTGCCCAGATCCATGAGAGGAATCACTGTCTATGGCAGGTATAGCTTTATGAAATATATTTGTTAAGTAATAAGAGTTGAAAATTGAAATGACTCCTTGATTCATGGGCTTCAAAATAGAAGTCGTGTTAGTAGCAGTGACAAAAACAGCATTAATCCCTTTGAACGTCTCCATCAGGATTCGTCAGTGACCAGGTGCACTGTCAACCAGAAGTTATATTTTGAAAGGAATATATTTTTTTTTTTCCTGAGCAGCAGGCCTAAACACTGGGCTTAAAATATTCAGTAAACCATATTATAAACAGATGTGCTGTCATCCAGGCTTTGTTGTTCAAGTGATAGGGCACCAGCAGAGATTTAGCATAATTCTTAAGAGCCCTAGAGTTTTGAATTGGCAAGTGAACGCTGGCTTCATCAGCTATGGAATTTCTAGTAGAGTCTTCTTCCAACAGAAGGTTGTTTTGTCTACAATGAAACATCTGTTGTTTAATGAAGTAAATTATCTCACCTGAATCTTTTGGATAACTTGCTGAAGCTTCACCATACCCACTTGCTGCTTCCCCTTGTACTTTTATAAAGATGTCTTCTGTCCTTAAATCTTATGAATCAAATTCTGCTAGCTTTAAACTTTTCTTTTGTAGGTTCTTCACCACTCTCAGCCTTCAGAGAACTGAAGAGAGTTAGGGTCTTGCTCTGGATTAAGTTTTGATTTAAGGGAATGTTGTAATTGGTCTGATCTTCTATCCAGGTCACTAAAACTTTCTCCAAGTCAACAATTCAGCTTTCTTACCATTTGTATGTTTAAAGGAATAACATTTCAAGTTTCCTTCAAGAAATTTTCCTCTGGATTCACAGCTTGGCTAACTGTTTGGCACAAAAGGCCAAGTTTTCAGCCTAACTCAGCTTTCAACAAGACTTCGTATGCTTAATCATTTCTAGCATTTCATTTAAAGTGATAGACACATAACTAGTCTTACTTGAACACTTAGAGTCCATTGCAGGGTTATTAACTGACATGTTTCAATATTGTTGTGTCTCAGGAAATAGGGAGGCCTGAGCAGAGGGAGAGAAACTGGGGAACAGCTAGTCAGTGGAACACTCAGAATATGTACAACATTTATTAAGTTCACCATCTCATAAGGGTGTGGCTTGTCCCAAACCAATTTCAATAGTAATGTCAGATATCACTGATCACAGATCACCATAACAAATAATAAAAGTGTTTGAAATATTGGGGGAATTACCAAACTATGATAAAGAGACACAAAACAAGCAAATGCTATTATAAAAATAGCCAATAGACTTGCTTTGCATAGAGTTGCCACAAATCTTCAATGTTTGAAAAACGGAATATCTGCAAAGTACAATAAAGTGAAACACAATAAAATGATGGATACCTATACCTATTTATCTTCCAAGGTGAAACTTATGAGTACTCTGATGATGATACAGATTGAGTCAACTGTTCAGTGACTCTGAAAACCTGCTATCCTATCTGAAGAGCCCCACCTCAGTCAGGAGCACACAGCCAAAACCAGGGGTCAGCAGGGAAAACTCCATCAAATCATAGAAACAATCTTACCTCCAAAATGGGGAAAGTTCATTCTGGGAAGACAAAACAATTAACATCTACAGCAACTTTAATTTGTAGTTTCCTTTTCTGCTCACCTTGTTTCTAATTTCTTAAATTTATCTCCAAATATTATTGTTTATTTGGCCAAACTCACAGTATTATGTGAATGGGTGAAACAAACAGGATGATATCACACTCCTATGATTACTCCTTTGATGAAAACCAGTACTGGGGCTGCACTGCTGACAATGCTTCTCTGATATCAGTTATAATCAAGATAACTGGCAAGTATGATATCTACTATTTATTGAGAGCTGTGTTCCACATATGTTTCTAAACACTTTATTATTATTGGGGAGAAATTTTTAAATTAATTAAGATCTCTGCAGAAAGAAAGACTTGTGTTTGAGTGCTCCTCCTGATGGAAGCTTAACATTCTAAGCTTTTATTTTCTTAGGGAGACTGTAGCAGCACATAGTTCATTGCCTTGTGATGATATTTAAATGTAAAAAGAATATATACACATAGCATAATATATATTTATTGAGATCTCAGCATATACCAGATATGCATGATAATAAATGTTCATTATTCATTAGTGTCAGATAGGAAACCAGGTCTTGCATAATTATGTTACTTGTTTATTGCCACAAAGATAAAAGATAATATGACTTAAATCTTCAGAATCCTTATTGTGAAATATTGTGCTTTTTTTTGTAGTCCTCTTTATTAATACAGTGATTTTTCTATTATATAGTAAAGGTCATAGTATTTGGAAAAGACAATTGCATGTATACAGCTTAGATGCCTAGTTTATACATGACACTATAGCCAGAAACTATTCAGCTCCATGTCAAATTATCACAGAATTCATCAATGGTCCAATTGAGATTAGAGTTAGTACTCTTTACCCCCAAGCCAAAGCTTTAAAATGATGTTAAATGGAAAGAATCAGGAGAAAGTACATAACATAAATGTAGTTTTTGAATCATCATAATTAAAATGAAAATGAATACCAATAACTCATTACAAAATTTTAGAAAAGAGAATATGTTCAATAATTTTGAAATCATCACCTCCTTTCATGAAAAAAGTCATCATTAGTCTGATTTTTCCAAGTCTCTGTCTTAAAAAGCATTTTTCATGTATAAATGATTCACCTACTTATTGCTTAGTTTTGCTTGCTTTTATTTAACCTTATAAAATTTATCAAACTACTCAATATATTTATATGAGACCAGATATGTTACCCCTATTATATAGAACATGAAATATATAGAGAAAAAAGTTTATTAAAGAAGCTCTCTGTAACTGATGCTCCTTAGCTGGATTTGTCACTCCCTGAATGTCAGTAAAGTGCCTGAATCAATCAGAAAGAGAAGACTGAGACAGAATATATTTTTATACCAAGGAAGGCAAATGTAACTCTTTAGCTATGGCAGCCTACTTTATGGAAAGATACTACTGCTTATGGGTAATAATCATGAATATCAACTAAATGGCAAAAAGTCCCTTGAGTGAAAAGTGAAAGACTGTTAAGAATAAAATAGTAGGCAGTACGAATGCTTTTAACTGGATTTTGGTTTGATCAAGAAACACAGGATGCTTCAAATGAATTTTTTTTTTTAATGCTGAGTAATATTCCATTGTGTATATATACCACAGCTTTCTTATCCATTTGTCAGTTGATGGGCATCTAGGTTGCTTCCATGTCCTGGCTATTGTAAACAATGCAGCGATGAACACTCAGATGGACGAAACTGGAGCCCATTATCCAGAGTGAAGTAAGCCAGAAGCAAAAACAACAATACAGTATATTAACACATATATATGGAATTTAGAAAGACAGTAATGAGAACCCAACATGGGAGACAACAAAAGGAACGCAGATGTATAGAATAGACTTGTGGACTTTGTGGATGAGGGTAAGGGTGGGATGAGATGGGAGAAGGGCATTGAAGCATGTTAATTGTCATGTGTCTAATCAATCGCCAGCCCAGGATTGATGCTCGGGACTGGTGCAGCGAGATTTCCCGGGGGGGGGAGGGAGGAGGGAGGGGGGACCCGGAGGGGAAGCATATGTAAACCCATGGTGATATCATAACAATGTATGGCTAAAACAATAATTAAAAAAAAAAAAAAAAAGAAACACAGGATGTTAAAGCCATTAAAATCTCTGTGGTAATACACCTGAACAAGAGCAGAATCACACTTTCAGACAAAGTGTAACCCCCATGATATCTTCATTTTCCACTTAACCTTTAGATTCAACCATACACCCTGTTATCAAATCCTTTGCTCTATCTCATATCATTTTGCATAATTTCTTTCTTTTGCCAACACTGTTTATTCATTTTATGTGATCAGTTAACAAAATAATATGAATATTTTCTATATCAAAGTCAAAACTGCAAAAGATATGCAAGAGTAACATCACTATTAAAAACTTTGCTTCATCTCCCTAAACACCTTTAGCTTCACATAGAGGAAGCCCTCCTCAGGGTCAAATGGATAAGTTCATGAATATACACACATTACTCCCACGCCTGCCTAGGCTACTTTACTTCCATTCACATATGTTTTACTAATTATTCAGAACCCAAGGCGAAGCACTGCCTTCTCTGGAAAGCTCACCTGATCTCAAAATCAGAGAGAGAATCCCTTCCTCTGTGTATACATAGCACCCATTCATGAGTTCTACTTACTTTGGACTGTTATTATAATAGAGATGCCTGCAATAGCTTTGCAGATGGGCACTATGTCTGATTCATCCCTTCTCAGCATAAAGCAAACCATCGGGGAGATGAAAACACAACTGAGGACTGAAGGAATGAACCAGTGGAAACAGTTTATTAGGCATCAACAAGAGAGGAGATTCTATAAACAGTGACCATATATATATATATTTGTCTTTTCTATAATTTGCTAATAATCCAAATGTTTCTTAGAGTTTGGGTTATCAGTTTTTAAAAAATTAAGGCCTATTTCATGAGTTTGCTTTGTGACCAGTATCTTCAAATAAGACATACATTGTATGAATATCCAAGCCTTTGTTTGAATTTAGCAATGATGCTTTTATGATAAGAGCTATTTACCACTCATATTATTTTCTGTGACTATTAACTTATCTTGCTATCCTGTGCCCATAACTGGCATGACCCATGGACAATATGGCAAAAGTTTAACATAATTTGAATAGAAACAAAATCAATATAAAGGGACATGGGGGCTCTCCACTAAGAGACAGTGATTGCATGACAGCATAAGCTAGATATTTTAAAGTTTGTGAATATTAAATTGGAAGGAGGAACTGCTATTATATTCATTTTTACCCTGTCAAAATTTAACCTTTTTATACAAAATACAGAATTGTGTTACCTACATTTCAATTAAAAGTCTCCTTTTATAATCACATCCATAACCTTAAATGCGTGAAATAATTATGCACATAAGTGACTTTTATAAAGAATAAAAAATGCTTTATAGATCAGAAAATACAAGTTTAATCATAATCTTACTTATTTTGAAGTTAAAAAACATTTTTTTAATTTAAAATAAAGGCACTCTATTGAATGCTAAATGATTGACATTATGCAAATTATATCTAGACAAGTATAATAATACTTCACACAGGTGTGCTATATTTTAAAACTACAATCATAGTAATCTGCTCAATTCATATTTGATGAGCATAGAAAACTGTATTGTAAGCTTGCCATGCTTCAAGATTTATCTCTAGAAAGCCGTCTTTAAAGCATTTCTGAGTTGCAAATTAATTATAATGAAAGCACCCATATGAAGTTGTTATTTTCAATGAATTTTTTATGCTTTGCAGAGTGGTTTTTACAGAAGTTTTTATGTTTTTAAGCATCATCACCAGACAGGTATTCTGACTGCCCAAGAATAAGTAAAACAAATAGTAGAGTCAATTACCTTTGGGATTGAATTGCAGTTAAATACAGACAAAATCGACATGTAATTCATAGTGCTTATGGAGATTCTGCTAGTATAATAGTATTCTTAATAATAATGATAACTAAAATATTGAAAGCATTCTAAATATTATAGGCACTGTGATAAGACAAAATAGATCTGAATTTGCTTAGCTTTTTAAAATTTACATAAAAGTTATTTGTGTCTTTTTTCACTAATAATACACACCAGCACTGTACATTCTGGAGAGAGATGATAGTCTCATTTTTCCTTATGAAAACAATTAAATTTCTTAGGATGAGAAACATATACTTATTCTAATGTATTTATTATTGTTATAACAAATATACTAGATACACATTATGGAAATGAATTGTTCAATATATTCTACACATGGCTTCTCCAACAACTAACTTAGGATTCCTTATATGGTCACTGAGTTACAAAAGGACAAGTGTCAGTGCATGAGGTAATCAATTCTCTACCTCTGTCACATTTTCCAATGTCCTTTTGGTATCATGATGATCAATACATTAGAATAATTCAAACATACTAGATATACATTATGGAAATGAATTGTTCTCATATAATTCAAAGCAAGATAAATGACAAAGCTTAGATTCCCTATGGGAAGAGTCTGCATAATGGGCAAGATAACCATGAGATATAATTTTCATGGTGGTGGTTTAGTCACTAAGTCATGTCTTAGTTGTGACCCCATGGACTGCAGCCTGCCAGGCTCCTCTGTCCATGGTATTCTCCAGGCAAGAATACTAGAGTGGGTTGCCATTTCCTTCTCCAGAGGATCTTCCTGACCCATGAATCGAACCTGGGTCTCCTGCCTTTCAGGCATATTCTTTACCCATTGAGTTATGAGAGAAGCCATCTTCATGGCTGGGTATTAACGTTAATAACCTACAATACAATCTGACTCTAATGATTCATATCCTTACTTCATTTAGCCCCTTCTAAGATATTATAAACCTCAAATAGTAAAGCATATAGTCTAAATTCCATGATCTTGGAATTTGGACTATATCAGGATACAGACAAAATTTCTTAATAAAACTCCTTGAGTATTTCTCCTCTTTATACACAGTCTTTAGAGTTAAAACAAAAAGATGTCTTTCAGGCAAAGTTAAGATGAGGACAAGATAATGGATTTTTACTTTTCTATTTTAAAACTGAAAGTTATGGAAAGCACATAGGAACATGATCATAGCAATTTAAAAATTCAGCCAAGAGAAAACAATATGGCGAAAGAGTAGGTGGATGTGGAATACATCTCTCTCCATGGATACATCAGGAATACACCTTCAGACATAGAAGTGCATGCAGAACACCAGCTGAGAGTGGACAGGAGTATGTGACCAGCAGAAAAGAATATTTAGAGCCATGAAAAACTCAAGATCAAGTCCTGAGGCTATGGAGTTGGAGCACTGACTCCAAGAGCCTAGACTACCAGAGAACTAACCCTAGGGAGTATGAAGTAGGGAGAACTCACACAAAGGAAACCACTTGAATACAAGATCTGGCATCACCCAACCAACAGAAGCACTCTGTGCAGGACACCTCATCTAAACAAATCAAACAAAAATAAAAACCCAATTATCAGTAGACAGGATTATCACCTCACTCAGTCTTGCCCATCAGAGGAAAAATAAACAAAGAAAAACTCAGCACAAATCTCACCCTATATAAACCACACCCAAACCACTGGGCCAACCTCAGGAGGGCAAAACCAAAGGGAAGAAAGAATTCAACTTTACTTGAAGCCTGGGAAAAAGAGACTTCAAACACAATAAGTTTTAAAAAATGATGAAAATACATAGAAATGCTGCACATAGGAAAGAATGAAACTCAGAAGTCTACATAAAAGGGGAGGAAATATGCAATCTTCCTGAAAAAGAATTCAGAATAATGATAGTAAAGATGATCAAAAACATTGAAAACAATTTAAGAAAATTGAAATTGTACAAGCGTCTTCTCTGACCACAGTGCTATAGACTAGATATCAATTACAAGAAAAAAAACTGTAAGAAACACAATCACATGGAGATTAAGCAACACATTTCTAAATAACCAACAGGTTACTGAAGAAATCAAAAGAAAAATTAAAAAATTTATAGAAACAAATGACAATGAAAACATGACAACTCAAAACCTATGAGATGCAGCAAAAGAAGTTCTAAGAGGAAAATTTATAACAATACAATCTTACCTCAAGAAACAAGAAAAACATCGAATAGACAACATAACTTTACCCCTAAAACAATTGAAAAAAGGAGAACAAAGCCCCGCAAAATTAGTAGAAGGAAAGAAATCATAAAGATCTGAGCAGAAATAAATGAAAAAGACATGAAAGAAATAATAGTAAAGATTAATAAAACTAAAAACTGGTTATCTGAGAAGATAAACAAAATTGACAAACCTTTAGCCAGACTCATCAAGAAAAAAGAGAGAAGAATCAAATCAACAAAATTACAAATTACAAAGGAGAGGTTACAACAGGCATTGCAGAAATACAAAGGATTGTGAGACTATTATGAACAACTATATGGCGATAAAATGGATAGCCTGGAAGAAATGCAAAGATTCTTAGAAAAGTTCAATCTTCCAAGACTGAACCAGGAAGAAATAGAAATTATGAACAACCCAATTACAAGCACTGAAATTGAAGCTGTGTTCAAAAATCTCCCAAAAAACAAAAGCCCAAGACCAGATGCTTTCACAGGAGAATTCTATCAAAGATTTAGCGAAGAGCTAATGCCTATCCTTCTAAACTCTTTCAAAAAATAGGAGACAAAGGAATGCTTCCAAACGCATTCTACAAGGCCACCATCATCCCGATACCAAAACCAGACAAAAACAACACAAAGAAAGAAAAGTACAGGCCAGTATCACTGATGAACAGAGATGCAAAAATCCTCAATGCAATTTTAGCAAACAGAATTCAGCAACATATCAAAAAGCTCATACACCATGATCAAGTTGGGTTTATTCCAGGAATGCAAGGATTCTTAAATATACACAAATCAATCAATGCAATATACCATATTACAAATTGAAAGATAAAAACAATATGATAATCTCAGTAGATGCTGAAAAAGCCTTTTACAAAATTCAGCACCCATTTATGATTAAAATTCTTCAAAAAATGGGCATAGAAGTAACCTACCTCAACATAGTAAAGGACACATATGATAAACCTACAGCAAACTTTATTCTCAATGGTGAAAAACTAAAGCATTCCCCCTGAGATCAGGAGCAAGACAAGGGTGTCCACCACAATCATTCAACATAGTTCTGAAAATCTTAGCTTAAGCAATTAGAGAAGAAAAAGAAAAGGAATCAAGATTGGAAAAGAAGGAGTAAAGCTCTCACTGTTTGCAGATGACATGATACTGTACATAGAAAGCCCTAAAGACAGTATCAGAAAGTTACTAGAGCTAATCAGTGAATTTAGCAAAGTTGCAGGAAACAAAATCAATACACAGAAATCACTTCAATTTCTATATACTAACAATGAAAAATTAGAAAGAGAAATTACCTTTCACCATTGCAACAAAAAGAATTAAGTATCTAGGAATAAACTTACCTAAGGAGACAAAAGAACTGTACGCAGAAAATTATAAGACACTGATGAAAGAAATTAAAGATGACATGAACAGATGGAGAGATAATCCATGCTCCTGGGTAGAAAGAATCAATATTATGAAAATGACTATACTCGCAAATGCAAATCTGCAGACTCAATGTGCTCCCTACCAAATTACTAATGGCATTTTTCAGAGAACTAGAACCAAAAATTTCACAATTCATATGGAAACACAAAAGACCCCGAATGGTCAAAGCAGTCTTGAGAAAGAAGAGTGGAGCTGGAAGAATCAACCTTCCTTTCTTCAGATTTTACTACAAAGTTACAGTCATCAAGACAGTATGACACTAGCAATAAAACCAGAAATATAGATCAATGGAACAAGATAGAAAGCCCAGAAATAAACCCATGTACCTATGGATATCTTTTTGATAAAGGAGGCAAGAATACACAATGGGGCAAAGACAGCCTCTTCAATAAATGGTGCTGGGAAAACTGAACAGCTATGTGTAAAAGGATGAAAGTGGAACATTTCCTAACATCATACACAAAGATAAACTCAAAATACATTAAAAACCTAAATGTAAGACCAGAAACTATAAAACTCATAGAGGAAGACATAGGCAGACCACTCAACGACTTAAATCAAAGCAAGATCTTCTATGACCCACCTCGTAGAGTAATGGAAATAAAAAGAAAAGTAAACAAGTGAGACCTGAATAAACTTAAAAGCTTTTGTAAAGCAAAGGAAACTACAAGCAAGGTGAAAAGACAGCCCTCAAAATGGGAGAAATTAATAGCAAATGAAACAACTGACAAAGGATTAATTGCCAAAATATACAAGCAGCTCATATAACTCAATACCAGAAAAACAAACAACTAAACAGCCCAATCAAAAAGTGGGAAAAAGAAGTAAACAGACATTTCTCTAAAGAAGACATACAGATGGCTAACAAACACATGGAAAGATGCTCAACATCATTCATTACTAGAGAAAGGCAAATCAAAACCACAATGAGATATCACCTCACACCAGTCAGAATGACCATCAAAAAGTCTACAAATAATAAATGCTGGAGAGGGTGTAGAGAAAAGGGAACATTCTTGCACTGCTGGTGGGAGTGTAAATTGATATGGCCACTATAGAAGAAGGTATGGAGATTCCTAAGAAAACTAGGAATAAAACCACTATATAACCCAGCAATCCCACTCCGAGGCATGTGGCCCTGAAGAAACCAAAATTGAAAGAGACACATGTAACCCATTTTTCATTGCAGCACTATTTATAATAGCTAGAACATGGAAGCAACCTAGATGTCCATTGACAGATGAATGGATAAAGAAGTTGTGATACACATACACAATGGAATGTTACTCAGCCATGAAAAGGAACACATTTGAGTCAGTTCTATTATACAGAGTGAAGTGAGAAAGATAAATATAATATTCTAATGCACATATACAGAATCTAGAAAAATGGTACTGAAGAATTTATTTACAAGGCAGCAATGGAGAAACAGACATAGAGATGTATGGAAAGAGCAACATGAAAACTTATATTATCATATGTAAAATAGATAGTCAACAGGAATTTGCTGTATGACTCAGGGAACTCAAATAGGGGCTCTGTATCAACCTAGAGGGGTGGGATGGGGAGGGAAATAAGAGGGAGGTTCAAAAGGGGAGGTATATATATATATATATATATATATATATAAAATTATAATATATTATATATATATATATAAAATATAAACTATGGCTGATTCATGTTGAGATTTGATGGAAAAAAACAGAATTCTGTAAAGCAATTATTCTTCAATAAAGTAATAAATTTAGAAGAAAAAAATCAGTTGGACACATTTTAGCCCCCCATTCTAGGAAGGCTGAGTGCTGAAGACATGATGTTTTTGAAATTGTGGTGTTGGAGAAGATTCTTGAGAGTCCCTTGAATAGCAAGGGGTTCAAACAAATCAATCCTAAAGGAAATCAACTCTGAATATTCAATAGAAGGACTGATGCTGAAGCTGAAGCTCCAATCCTTTGGCTATCTGATGAGAAGAGTTGACCCACTGGAAAAGACTCTGATGCTGGAAAAGATTGAGGGAAGAGGAGAAGGGAGCAACAGAGGGTATGATGGCTGAATGGCATCACTGACTCAATGGACATGTGTTTGAGCAAACTCTGGGAGATAGGGAAGGACAGGGAAGCCTGGTGTGCTGCAGTTCCTGACATTGCAAAGAGTCAGACACAACTTAGCAACCGAACAACAACTCTAGGAACAGAAAAAAATGTTTGATTAGGGCCCAACTTCAGTTCTTTGGTGAAACTCCCTGTTCATTTATTCTCCATGGTGCTTGGATCTGTCATCTGAGCTGTTGGTTCTGCCCTTTGAGAGATTATTCCTTTTTCGATAAGTAATGGCCTGTGTTTGCAGTTGAACAACTTTCACAATGTTTCATAATCATAGAAAGTTGTAAAGGCAGAGGACTTTTTCACTTTGCATCATCTCAGTTTTTTACAGTTCGGTCTGTAGGTACTTTTTAAAATACAGTTATGTTGAACTTTGTGCTGTTACCCATGGATTTCACTGGTATTTACTCCATGATTCAAAGCCAAGGCCTTGATTTTTTTTATGAAGTTTTAAAAAACTTTATTTACAAAGTCATGGAGTCAAAAGATTAAAATTGTACATATAATTCAAGGCCATATTTCTAGTAGATGCTGAAACTAAGGCCAGTCCTCCTAATAACTTATCCAATGATTTTTTTCCCATCTTGTGCTGAAGGATTACATAAAACCAATCCAAACACCAAGATTCTATGTGATTCTGATATTTATGACCTTGATGATCTTGACCAAGTTTTTTAACCTATCTGAACTTCAGTGTTGTCATCTGTAAGATGAGGAAAGGAAAATACCTTTCTTTAGAAAGATGCTAGTGTTAGAAAATGCACAAATAGGATTGAAAAAGAGAAAGTATTTAACTTAGGGAATACAAGTTAAACATTTTTAATTTGGAAACACTTAAAAAACATCAGAGTTGCTTCTCTTTTGTTCCTCTGAATCTAGATCAGAAAAACAGTGCAGACTTCAAAGTTATCTAAAGAACTAAAGTTATCTAAACACTAATGAAGCAACACAAGCAAGTGTGGTGGCAAGAACAGCAAAGGCTAAATGAAGTCAGGTAAAAACTGAGAGAAATCTCAATATGAACATACAGGAATTAATGAGTTGCACTTATCTAGGTAGATGTTCTGTAACTTTCCATTTTAATTAGACCATTATAATCAAAATGTAACATTACAGTTGAATTGGACAGTAAAACCACATAAAATCATTATTTGTTTTAATTTATCTTGAAGTGACTGCTAAAAATAACAGCAAAAGTCAAAAATCCAAATTGAATTAGTTATGATGCAGCTACGTTTAGAAATCACTCAATTTGAATCCCTAGTTCATTTACTGAAAATATTTATCTATCTCTTTCCATGTATCGTAGGTAAAGATGAATATGATGGGATGTTTGCACCCAAGAAGTTTACCACTTTGTAAGATGACAAATATGTAAGCATAACATTATAATCCAGTGTGTTAAAGTATAATATAAATACAAGTATGAATGGGAGGGCAGAGGAGTGATTAGTAGATATAGAAGATTATCTCTTTTTTCCAAAAGAAAGGAAATGTATTAATAGATTAATATATTTACAAGATCCCAAATTAAAATGAAGAAATGAAAGGGTTCTTTTTTTATTTTTTGAAAAAATTGTATTGGAGTATAGCTGCTTTACAGTGAGAAAGGAAAGGATTTTCATTTGATTTACTGCCTTGATTATTTTTAAGGCAATCCTTTATCTGGTTTGGGTTTGTCAGGCTGCTGAGGGACTGATATTTAAACTCTTATAAACACTTTTGTATAAACAAGAGGATATTCAAACAGTAACTCAAAAATTTCCCTCTTCCTATGAAAGCAATTACAGTGACAAGTTTAGTTCAGTCGTGTCTGACTCTTTGTGACCTCATGCACTACAGAATACCAGGCTGCCCTGTCCATCATCAACTCTCAGAGTTTACTCAAACTCATGTCTATTGAGTCGGTGATGCCATCCAACCATCTCATGCTCTGTCGCCCCATTCCCTCTCCCCTGCATTCAATCTTTCCCAGCATCAGGGTCTTTTCCAATGAGTCAGCTCTTCGCATCAGATGGCCAAAATATTGGAGTTTCTGCTTCAACATGAGTCCTTCCATTGAATAAATACTCAGGACTGATTTAAATTAGGATGGAATGGTTGGATCTCTTTGCAGTCCAAGGGACTTTCAAGAGTCTTCTCCAACACCACAGCTCAAAACCATCAATTCTTTGATGCTCAGATTTCTTTAAAGTCCAACTCTCACATCCATACATGACTACTGGAAAAACCATAGCCTTTAACAGATGGACCTTTTTTGGCAAAGTAATGTCTCTGCTTTTTAATATGCTGTCTAGTTTGGTCATAACTTTTCTTCCAAGGAGGAAGCATCTTTTAATTTCTTGGCTGTAGTCACCATGTACAGTGATTTTGGAGCCTCCCAAAATAAAGTCTGACACTGTTTCCACTGTTTCCCTATCTATTTGCCAGGAAGTGATGGGACCAGATGCCGTGATCTTAGTTTTCTGAATGTTGAGCCTTAACCCAACTTTTTCATTCTCCTCTTTCACTTTCATCAAGAGGCTCTTTAGTTCTTCTTCTCTTTCTGCCATAAGGGTGGTGTCATCTGAATATTTGAGGTTACTGATATTTCTCCCAGAAATCTTGATTTCAGCTTGTGCTTCATCTAGCCCAAGGTTTCTCATGATGTACTCTGCATGTAAGTTAAATATACAGGGTGACGATATACAGCCTTGATGTACTCCCTTCCTTATTTGGAACGAGTCTATTGTTCCATGTCCAGTTCTCACTGTTGTTTCCTGACCTGCATACAGATTTCTGAAGAGGAAGGTCAGGTGGTCTGGTATTCCCATCTTTCAGAATTTTCCACAGTTTATTGTGATCCACACTGTCAAAGGCTTTGGCATAGTCAATAATGCAGAAATAGATGTTTTCCTGTACTCTTGCTTTTTTGATGATCCAGCAAATGTTGGCAATTTGATATCTGGTTCATCTGCCTTTTCTAAAACCAGCTTGAACATCTGAAAGTTCATGGTTCACGTAGTTTTGAAGCCTGGCATGGAGAATTTAGAGCATTAGTTTATTATCATGTGAGATGAGTGCAATCGCGCAGTAGTTCGAGCATTCTTTGGCATTGCCTTTCTTTGGGTTTGGAATGAAAACTAACCTTTTCCAGCTCTGTGCCTGCTGCTGAGTTTTCCAAATTTGCTGGCATATTGAATGTAGCACTTTCACAGCATCACCATTTAGGATTTGAAATAGCTCAACTGGAATTCCATCACCTCCACTAGCTTTGTTCATAGTGATACTTCTTAAGGCCCACTTGACTTCACATTCCAGGATGTCTGGCTCTAGGTGAGTGACCACAGCATCATGATTATCTTGGTTGTGAAGATCTTTTTTGTACAGTTCTGTTTATTCTTGCCATCTTGTCTTAACGTCTTCTGCTTCTGTTAGGTCCATACTATTTCTGTCCTTTATTGTGTCCATCTTTGCATGAAATGTTCCCCTGGTATCTCTAATTTTCTTGAAGAGATCTCTAGTATTTCCCATTCTATTGTTCTCCTCTATTTCTTTGTACTGATCACTGAGAGAAGCTTTCTTTTCTCTCATTGCTCTGCTTTGGAACTTTGCATACAAATGGGTATATCTTTCCTTTCCTCCTTTGCTTCTTACTTGTCTTCTTTTCACAGCTATTTGTAAGGCCTTCTCAGAAAGCCATTTTGCTTTTTTGCATTTCTTTTTCTTGGGGATGGTCTTGATCCCTGTCTCCTGTACAGTGTCATGAACCTCCACCCACAGTTATTCAGACACTCTTGTCTATCTGATTTAGTCCCTTAAATTTATTTGTCACTTTGATTGTATAATCGTAAGGGATTAGATTTAGGTCATATCTGAATGGTCTAGTGGTTTTCCCTACTTCAGTCTGAATTTGGCGATAAGGAGTGGAGTTCATCATCTGAGCCACAGTCAGCTCCCAGTCTTGTTTGTGCTGACTGTATAGAGCTCCTCCATCTTTGGCTGCAAAGAATATAATCAATCTGATTTCGATATTGACCATCTGGTGATTTCCACGTGCAGTCTTCTCTCATGTTGTTGGAAGAGGGTGCTTTCTATGACCAGTGTGTTCTCTTTGCAAAACTCTATTAACCTTTACCCTGCTTCATTCTGTACTCCAAGGACAAATGCGCCTGGGTTAGTCTAGGTGATTCTTGACTTCCTACTTTTCATTCTAGTCCCTGATAAAGAAAAGGACATATTTTATGGATTTAGTTCTAGAAAGTCTTGAAGGCCTTCATGAAACCATTCAACTTCACCTTCTTCAGCTTTACTGATTGGGGCATAGACTTGGATTACCATGATTTTGAATGGTTTTCCTTGAAAACGAACAGAGATCATTCTGTCGTTTTTGATATTGCATCCAAGTACTGTATTTTGGACTCTTTTGTTGACTATGATGGCTACTCCATTTCTTCGAAGGGATTCTTGCCCACAGTAGTAGACATAATGGTCATCTGAGTTAAATTCACCCATTCCAGTTGATTTGTTTGCTGATTCCTAAAATGTCGATGCTCACTGTTGCCATCTCCTGTTTGACCACTTCCAATTTGCCTTGATTCATGGACCTAACATTCCAGGTTCCTATTCAGTATTGATTTTTAGCGAACCGTACTTTGCTTCTATCACCCATTACATCCACAGCTGGGTGTTATTTTTGCTTTGTCTCCCTCTCTTCATTCTTTCTGGAGTTATTTCTCCACTGATCTCCAGTAGCATGTTGGGCACCTACCATCCTGGGGAATTCATCTTTCAGTGTCCTATCTTTTTGCCTTTTCATACTGTTCATGGGGTTCTCAAGGCAAGAATGCTGAAGTGGTTTTCCAGTCCCTTCTCCAATGGACTACATTTTTTTAGAACTCTCCATCATGACCCATCCATCTTGGGTGGCCCTACACAGCATGGCTCATAGTTTCATTGATTTAGACAAGGCTGTGGTCCATGTGATTAGATTGGTTAGTTTTATGTGACTGTGGTTTTCATTCTGTTTGCCCTCTGATGGAGAAGGATAAGAGGCTAATGGAAACTTCCTGATGGGAGAGACTGACTGAGGGGGGAACTGGGTCTTGTTCTGATGGGCAGGGCCATGCTCAGGAAATCTTTAATTCATTTTTATGATAATGGGTGGAGTTATGTTCCCTCCCTGCTATTTACCTAGGCCAAACTATGGTAGAGGTAATGAAGATAATGGCGATCTCCTTCAAAAGATCCGATGCATGTACTGCTCCACTCAGTGCCCTCAACCCTGTAGCAGGCTACAACTGGCCCACGCCTCCTCTGGAGACCTCTGGACACTCACAGGCAAGTCTGGGTCAGTCTCTTATGTGGGCACTGCTCCTTTCTCCCGGGTCCTGGTGCACAAGGTTTCGTTTGTGCCCTCCAAGAGTCTATTTCACAAGCCTGTGTGTGTTCCTCAGGTCATTTCATATTAAAAAATATCCTGCCTAATGGAGAAGCTGGAGAAGGGATTCACACAAGTTTATACTCCAACCCACTATGTACTGAGTTAGATTTCCTTTAAATTTTCTTTATGCAATGAGTACTTACTTTTAAAAAGAATTCTTAAATCAATTACTGTATTGTGTGCAGCCAGAAACTCATAACTAAAATATTCAACATTTTTCCTAGGAATTTACTTAGCCAGGTTCACAATATTTGGGTTAATATTATTATTTTTGTAATCTTCCTGGTTGCTGTCAGCTGACATTGCTTACCATTTTTTTTTTTTTTTGCTAGTATGAGTCTTCTTTATATCAGCCTCTAAAATTAGTTTCATACCTTCTTTCTGGTTTTACCTAGAAATTTCAAACTGCCTTCTATAATATTTTTGGTTAGTGCCTGCCCCTAATCTTGAAGACATTATCTCATGTTTTATATTTTTGTTTCAGTAGGACCCCAAGTCCAGAGCCAATTTCTGTATTTATCATAAACTCCTGCCAAAAAGAATTCTGTGACTTGAAAAAGCAATCATTTATATGCTTGTTACTCTATATAAGTTACCAACTTAGGCACTGAAACTCTTCTGCTTTATGTGGTATCAGCCATTCTCCCTCATGCTTTTGCTATCTGTTGATACTTTGGTTGGGGACTAGTTGGTCCTGGATGACTAGTCACTTGATTGTCAGTTTCTAGAATCTGTCAGCCACATTGCCTCAATTTTCCTACACAAGGCTTTCCTATAGGCTCACTTGGGCTTCCTTAGTTTCTCTTAGTCTCCCAAAAGAGAAACCTCTTTATAAATATTTTAAAATTCTCTGTGAATATCTGATGGGCTGATTCCATTGGCTAAAGTCAAGCTCAGTCATTGTGGGAGAAACTACTTCAGTGCATAGCTACTAGGATTGAATAGAAGTCATTAATATAAACTATTTCCCACAGTGACTATATTTACCCTTTCTTTTTTTTTTTCCCTAGGATTTTGATTACAAATCACAGCTGTCAAAGATTCCTGGAAAATAAAGGACCTGATAGTCTGGCTATAACAATTTGATTATAGATAAGCCAGAAAAAATTAATCCCAGGCCATCTTCTCTTGCAAGTTAAACTTATATGGACATAACATATATTTAATATATGTTTAATAATTATATACATTTAATATTATATAAATTACATATACATTTACTAGGTATACTAAATGTATATATAATTAACATAGTAAATATATTAAACAAAGTTGAAATAATAATAATTAAAAGAAAGCAAACAAACATTAATGGATATATAAAACAGAAAAAACACAGTAGACTAAGATATTAATATTATTTGTTAAGTCTGGATTCTAGAGGAAATGCTAACTCCATATTTCTCCTAATTTGCTCTTTTTCAAACCATCTTTTCTCCTTTGTAGCATGGTACTTCCCTTGATCTTGTTGAGACTAAATATTTCAGTCAATAATCATTTTCAAAGACTTCAGAGTTGTCTCCCAAGCAACACTGCAGATCTTCTCTTTAACTGTCAATTTTACATAACTTTTTAAGATGTATAACTTCAGTAGTTTGACTTCAAGCATAATCAAAATGAGTGATCAGATTTAAAGAAATTCTTTACATTTTATCCCATCCTTTTAATGTGTAATCAGCCTTTGACACTGATTTTCAGTGTTAACAACTAACTACTCAATCCATATCTCAAATGACAAGTACAGTAAAAATATAATGACCATAAAATAATGACCATATTTAAATCTCATGATGTTCGGTATGGCTGGAGGGCAGAGTATTGGGTGGGTGGACAAAGATTATAATATGGGAGGACCAGTATCATCTGCTTTAGAGTTTATCCTTTGTGACACTCTATATTATGGAGAGTTGGAAGCTTATTTAAATACTATAGAATTTTTTATAACGATAAATCTGTGGAGGATGCATTTGTAAGATAATAAAGTCTTTGTTAAAGAGATCAAGGAAAGTTTTTCTTTTATAACAATAACATGTAATTAGTACTTGAATTGAGGTAAAAGAATAGTTAAGAATCCATTCACAGTGCTGAATGATATCTATTTTGTAAGATGAAAGGGTAGAATTTATTTGACAGCTTGAATGTGGAAGAAGAGTGTAAGTTAAGTTGAAAAGCTTCCAGTTTTCTATGTTTTTAATACACTGATGAATTTGTGGTGGATTTGTAGTAAGTCAACTGAGCTAAGATGGAATCGGATTCTCAGAGCTTCCTTCCCTGGTTCCTTCTTGATTGGCATAAGAGGTATCTTGCATAAAGTTTTGAAAGAATGCATGAAGCAGTAGCCACCTTCTTTTTTTTTTTTTTTTCTCTGCTGTTTAAACTCTTTTTTAAAAAATATTACTTAATTTATTTTAATTGGAGGCTAATTACAATATTGTAGTGGTTTTTGCCATACATTGACATGAATCAGCCATGGGTGTACATGTGTTCCCCATACTGAACCCCCATCCCATCCCTCAGGGTCATCCCAATGCACCAGCCCTGAGATTCTTCTTGTGCTCAAAAGCTTTGCAGTGAGTGGGTTGTTGTGGCAGATCATGCATGTTGATATCTGTTGGCTCACCTAGTGAGCTTGGGTTAATAGGTGGAAACAAAACAATTCCAGCCCCTGCTGAACCTCCTATGTTACTTTCTATATGCCAGGTGTGCATTTAGCCACATGATGAAGGGTGATAGCTTTTCTTGCAGGCCACCCATCTCTCAGTTGGAGATTCAGAGATCATTAGAGAGGATCCTGGGTTCCAGTGCATCCTCATGGTTTCCAGTTCAGACTCAGGTTCTTGCTTGTCTTTGTTTTCTTCATTTTACCTCCCCTCTTCTTATTGCTTGTCTTTCAGACCTCAGCCTCTGGTATCAGATACAAAAACAGCAGTCTCACATAGACTGTATGTTTCCACTATTATGTAAGGAAAAACCCTTATAATAAATTATAGATAAAACTTATGTAGACAAATATAAATGTAGACCAGGATAATTTATATATATATAGAGAGAGACATGGATAATTTATACATATATATATATATATGTATCTATGTATGCATATATAAAGAATTGGCTACTACTCCAGCATTCTTGTCTAGACAATCCCATGTATACAAGAACTGGGCAGACTACAGTCCATGGGGTCACAAAGAGTCAGACATGTGTAACTAACATGCACACGTACATATACAAAATAAATGCTTAATTTTATGTATCCTGACTGTATTGCTTTACCAATATCTTGACATAATTAGTAACTAGATAGCAAATGTAAGTGTAGGGTTGGCTAATAGAAGGGAATTGATACCATTTTTCATATGTTATTTTCAGTTGCCTAGAATTTATCTAGGGCAACATCGACAGTAGATTTGACTCTTACAATATAAAATTGAAAACTTAAAGTGAAAGTGTTAGTCACTCAATCATGTCCAACTCTTGTGACTCCATGGACTGTATCCCACCAGGCTCCTCTGTCCATGGAATTTTCCAGGCAAGAATACTAGAATGGTTAGCCATTCCTTCTCCAGGGCATCTTCCCAACCCATGGAGAGTAGCCAGGTCTCCTGCATTGCAGACAGATTCTTTACCATCTGAGCCACCAGGGAATAGCTGGAGCTAAAGATTTGGAAGTGGATAGCATATTAGAGGTAGCGGTAACCAACAATATAAATGGAGCTTGAGAAAAGGTGAAGGCAAAAACTGTTAGTATATACTAGCATTTCAGAAGAAGAAAGAGAAGAGAAACCTATGAAAAGACTGAGAAGCAAGGAATGAAGAAGTAAGAGTAGCATCCTAGGAGCCAAAGAAGAGATTAGAGAAGTCACAAGAATAATATAATACCACAAGTATGTCAAGTTAAACTAGAACTTAAAGTAATGCATGGATCGGGCAATTGAAGGACCTTGCTCATTTTGGCTCCAGTGAAATTGCAAGGTAAAAGCCCCAGTGGATTAGATCAAGTGTTAAATGGAAATCTGGGAAAGTGGAAATGACATGTAGAGTCCTTGGAAGGATAAGAATGAAAGGAGAAAGAAAAACAATTGTTAGCTAAAGTGTATTTTGAGACCAGGGTTTTCATTATGTGTTTATGTTCAAGATGAGATGGAATTAAAGGCAAAGCCTGAGGACATAGAAATGGTAAATGGCGGAAGGGAGAGGATGAGGATGGTTAAATCTTTTTTTTTTTTAATTTTCTTTACTTTATTGTGTTGGTTTTGCCATACAATGACATGAAACCTCCATGGGTCCACACATGCTCCCCCTCCAGAACCCCCCTCCCTCCTCCCTCCCGACTCCCTCCCCACTGGGACATCTTGGTGCACCAGCCCCAAGCATCAACCCTGGGCTGGCGATTGATTTCACATATGATAATTAACATGTTTCAATGCCATTCTCCCATATCATCCCACCCTTGCCCTCTTCCACAGAGTCCAGGAGTCTGTTCTATACATCTGCGTTCCTTCTGCTATCTCGCATGCAGGGTTCTCGTTACCATCTTTCTAAATTCCATATATATGTGTTAGTATACTGTATTATTGTTTTTCCTTCTGGCTTACTTCACTCTGGATAATAGGCTCCAGTTCCATCCACCTGAGTAGAACTGATTCAAATGAATTTTTTTTTAATGCTGAGTAATATTCCATTGTGTATATGTACCACAGCTTTCTTATCCATTCGTCAGTTGATGAGCATCTAGGTTGCTTCCATGTCCTGGCTATTGTAAACAATGCAGCAATGAACATTGGGGTACATGTGTCTCTTTCAATTCTGGTTTCCTCAGTGTGTATGCTCAGCAGTGGGATTGCTGGGTCATATGGCAGGTCTATTTGCAGTTTTTTAAAGAATCTCCATACTGTTTTCCATAGTGGCTGTACTAGTTTGCATTCCCACCAACAGTGTAAGAGGGTTCCCTTTTCTCCACATCCTCTTCAGCATTTATTGCTTGTAGACTTTTGGATTGCAGCCATTCTGACTGGTGTAAAGTGATACCTCATTGTGGTTTTGATTTGCATTTCTCTCATAATGAGTGATGTTGAGCATCTTTTCATGTGTTTGTTAGCCATTTTTTTGTCTTCTCTGCAGAAATGTCTGTTAAGTTCTTTGGCCCACTTTTTGATTGGGTCGTTTATTTTTCTAGAATGGAGCTGCAGGAGTTGCTTGTATATTTTTGAGATTGTTTGTCCATTGCTTCATTGGCTATTATTTTCTCCCATTCTGAAGGCTGTCTTTTCACCCACAGCAAACATTATCTTCAATGGTGAAAAACTAAAAGCATTTCCCCTGAAGTCAGGAACAAGACAAGGGTGCCCACTCTCACCACTACTATTCAACATAGTTTTGGAAGTCTTGGCCACAGCAATCAGAACAGATAAAGAAATTAAAGGGATCCAGATTGGAAAAGAAGAAGTAAAACTCTCTCTGTTTGCAGATGACATGATCCTCTACTTGAAAACCCTAAAGACTCTACCAGAAAATTACTAGAGCTAAGCAGGGAATATAGCAAAGTTTCAGGATATGAAATCAAAACACAGAAATCCCTGGCATTCCTATACACTAACAATGAGAAAACAGAAAGAGAAATTAAGGAAACAATTCCATTCACCATCAAAACAAAAAGAATAAAATACTTAGGAGTATTTCTACCTAAAGAAACAAAAGACTTGTATATAGAAAACTAAAAGCACTGATGAAAGAAATCAAAGAGGACACAAATAAATGGGGAAATGTGCCGTGTTCGTGGACTGGAAGAATCAATATGGTGAAAATGAGTATACTACCCAAAGCAATCTATAGATTCAATGCAATTCCTATCAAGCTACCAGAGGTCTTTTTCAGAGAATTAGAACAAATAATTTCACAATTTGTATGGAAATACAAAAAACCTCGTATAGCCAAAGCAATCTTGAGAAAGAAGAATGGATCTGGAGGAATCAACCTACCTGACTTTAGGCTATACTACAAATCCACAGTCATTAAGACAGTATGGTACTGGCACAAAGACAGAAATATAGATCAATGGAACAAAATACAAAGCCCAGAGATAAATCCACGCATCTATGGACACCTTATCTTTGACAAAGGAGGCATGAATATACAATGGAGAAAAGACAACCTCTTTAACAAGTGGTGCTGGGAAAACTGAACAGCCACTTGTAAAATAATAAAACTAGAACACTTTCTAACACCATACACAAAAATAAACTCAAAATGGATCAAAGATCTAATCAAAAGACCAGAAACTATAAAACTCCTAGAGGATAACATAGGCAAAACACTCTCTGACATAAACCAAAGCGGGATCCTCTATGACCCACCTCCCAGAATATTGGAAATAAAAACACGAATAAACAAATGGGACCTAATTAAAATTAAAAGCTTCTGCACAACAAAGGAAACTAAATCTGGTTTTAGATGCATGTTAAGCTAGATCTAGGTTGTTTTGAAACTTGGTGGGGGAAATTTATACTGTTTTATTACATTAATAAAAATATTAAGGATAGATGTGCTGCCAATAGGTTTATAAGGATGGGAGAAAATTATAGAGGCAAAAAATTGAGGAATTTCTTTGTAAATAAATTTCTTCTTTGTAGTGGATTGAATAGTGTCTCCTGAAAAGATAAGACCAAGCTCTAAACCTTAGTCCCTATGAATGTGACCTTATTTAGAAATAGGATCTTGCATGTTATTGAGTTAACATGAGGTCACAAAGGGCTATGACATTAGAGACTATATTTCTGAGTCTCTTTGTAGTTAGGTGTGAGCATGCTACTAATTGCAAACAGAATGAAAATGACAAGTGATCTATATATACTCTTTGAGTGTATATTTATAAGGATATTGTCTGCCTTCCACTTCCTCCCTTTCCTATAGCTTGAGATGTGAACATGATAGTGGCAGCAGCAGCAGCTGTGAACCTGAGGACAGTATCTCCAGGGATAGGAGAGCAGCAAGTTGGAAGGAAACAGGGTTCTTGTGTGACCAGTGGTATAGAAGCATCTACCATGATATCAAATGCCACCATGGTGTTTTCCATAAGAGACCAATAAATTTCTGCTGCATTTATGCCACTTCTTATATGATATTTTTGTGACAACAAAATGGTATCTCACTAAATAATGAACTATATAAACATTTACTAAATTACATTTCTGGATAATATGTGAAACAGTTGGTTCTGATTTCTTGAAACTTCAGGAAATTATGCTTACATTGGAAATTATTTCTAGTCAAATTTATTACTTTGTGGGTTTTCTTTTTCTTCCCCCAAGTAGCAGAAACACAGTTTAAAGACGGAAAGTCGCAAATCTACTGAAAAGTTCATGTGGATGACTGCTTCAGACAATTTCTTAAACAAAAAGACATAGCTTTTATTTATTTATTTTTTTAAATTTTCTTTACTTTATTGTGTTGGTTTTGCCATACATTGACATGAAACCGCCATGGGTATACATATGCTCCCCCTCCAGAACCCCCCTCCATCCCCCCTCCCGATTCCCTCCCCCTGGGTCATCTCGGTGCACCAGCCCCGAGCATCAACCCTGGGCTGGCGATTGATTTCACATATGATAATTAACATGTTTCATAGCTTTTAAATTAGAGGATGGCGTTCTTTTAAGATATAAGAATCAGAGAAAGGCAAAGGGTTGTAATGATTTAAATAAGATGTTGTAGTATAGTGCTGTTGTGAAAAAGGTCAATGTTATTTCTCAAATGTACATACTGAGTAATTTCTTGTAAAGCGAGGGAGTTAGTATTTGAGAAAACAGCCTTGTTCCAAGGACATCAAAAGATTACTGTGATATATTATTTTTCTATTTAAAGAGACAAAATTAACATCAGAAGAGGAATATAATTCTGAGCTTAAGAAAACATACTTGCTATAGTCACAGTGGGTCCATTATATATATTCAAACCCATAAAATACATAAAATATATTTTTCCTTGCTTAAAATAATCTTATTTCTTATTGCATGTGTAAATATTAATATTGAGTCAGTAAAAATTTGATTTTTATGGAAAAATATTATTAGTTTATTTGTGACATCAAAATTTTATACTTACTAGATGATCACCATATAATAATCAGTGTGGTCAAATATGTGAATGAAATTAAGGATAAAATATAATTTTAGTATTTTATACTACACAAAGGAAAAAATAATGGCATTATATGGAAATTGTTTAAAATACTTATTATAAAATTAAGCATGAATACTTTTAGAGGGATTTGAATTGAACTCTAACTTAGGGCTTGGATTAGAGAAATCTTTTGTAAGATTACTTGGATATATAACATTGTGGAGAAAGACAGCTGGCTAATAATTTGTCCAACTGTCCCTCCTTCCTCCACAGAGAGAGAAAGAGAGAGAGAGAGGGAGGGAGAGAGGGAGAGAGGGCACTCTTTCCCCACAGTTATTAGATTTGCCATTGATCTTTCTCTTTCATGTGAAATAAGCATTTGTCTAGATGACCTGTTCAGTCCCCCTGCTGAGAATCTGAACAAGACAACTGTTCTCTAGTTATCCCAATTTAGATTCCTTGTTAAAATATGTTGCCTCAGCTGGATAACTGTCCAGTAATGCTTTTCTTCATTTTTAAACAAACAGTGTATACTCTATACTAGTCAAGGTGGGTATATTCTCCAAGTCCAGAATCTTCTAAAGTCATGAGTGATGGCCAAAACTAACAGGGTTGAAGCAGCATGAGTTTCATTTCCCACATGTGAAAGTGTTAGTTCAGTTGTGTCTGTCTGACTCTATGAGACCCCGTGGACTGTGGTCCGCCAGGCTCCTCTGTCCATGGAATTCTCCAGGCAAGAATACTGGAGGGGGTAGCCATTCCTTTCTCCAGAGGATCTTTCTGACACTGGAATTGAGCCCAGGTCGCCTGCATTGCAGGAAGATTCTTTATCATCTGAGACACCAGGGCAGCCCTTCCTATATGTGCTTTGCTGGAATTTCCATTGCTTTTGAAGAAGTTTTTTCCTTGAGCTTTTGCTATTTATTCCCTAAAGTAAATATAATGGCTTAAATTGAATGCTTCACTCACTTCACAGCCAAAATACTACCCTCTGCAGCCTAGAGAACTGTATGGTCTTTGTGCTCTTACCCAGAGGGTGGACTGGTCACATCTGGTACTAAAATGGGAAAATTGAAGCAAGCAAATTTGAGAACATCATGGCATCTATTGAATGGGACAGGTGGAGGGTTGCTAGAACATCAGTGATAACTGGGAGAATTGTATACTGACTTATTTATTTACAGTTTATCTTACCACAACATTTAAAATACAGCGTATGGTGTTTGGAGGAAACAGAGAACACAAAATTTGGCACAGTCTAGGTACTCTCCCTCGGAAATGCCCAGAGCCAGAAAATGAATTTTTTTCTAGACAAGTGGGTGAGGAAGACCTTTCTATACCTTCACTCCTTTCTTTTGCCCAGGTGTGTTTGGACTACATATTTCTGCATTTTTTGTTTCTTTAAGATTTAAATGGAAACTTAGAGGACACAGATATTAACACCGGCATCTCATTCAATCTTTCCTGGCAGTTATTGTCATTGCAATCCTTTTGTGCACACTAATCTTCTTTCTCTTAATACTTCTGCATAGACAGGCCATGCAGATACTTCTAGACTCAGCACAAAAGCCAATGACACTGGAAGCTCCTAATATAATTTTCCTCCAGGGTGGATTAGTTGCTTCTCACTCACCCCCACAGAATAGCATGCATACCTCTGTCATAACAGTCCTTCCCAGGGTTGCAATTATTTTACTTCTCAGTCTCTATTATTCAGTTGCAGCTTTCTTTCACTTTTCTAATCTCAGAAAATGAGCACAAGTGTGTGGACCTCTGTGTCCTCAACAAATGTTTATTGAATAATTGAATGAACTACTTATCTTACACATATTAAATTGTTGCTCCTATTGATTTGAGGGCTCATCGTTATTAAATTACTTGCAAAGTCAAGACATAGCTCCTACATTTTAGGTCAGATTTCTTGTCATTTCAAATTATGTCCACTCAGAATCAGTTATGTTCTCCTTCACCCTCTCTGTGCTGTACCAACAGCTCTTTATGATTAGGAGTATTTTGACCCAAGACTTCAGCTGAGAGAAGTTAAATGCATGAAGAACAACTGTTTGAGAAAAAATTTGCTTTCTGTTATCTCTGAGTGATTTTCTACAGCAACTGCTTATAAGTCTGCCTTCACTTGCTCTGTCCCATCTATAGGAGACTGTAGGGGGGAAAAGGTGCAAAATCTGTTTCTCAGTTTAGTGCACTGCAGTCTGATTAGACAGCATTGAGGGGCACTTTGGCTGTCACAGCAAAACCTGGGAAATGCCTTGAGAGAATTATTGGTGTAAAGGTCTTAAAGAACTAATCATCTGCCAAATTGTTACTTTTTCTCTTTCTGAGTCATAAGAAGATTAGAGTATAGATTTTAAAGAGTTACTTTTTTATTCTTGACTCTTCCCCCCACCCCGCACCCAAGGTAGACTATTGGATATATTCCACTAGTCAGAAATATCAGCTTTTCTAATAAAGAAATAATTCATTCAGCACAGAATGAATTTTAGGACAAAAAAAATATTGAGATCATTTAGAATAATCTTTCTTTTTAGATATATGGCAAGTGAGTCTCAGAAAAAGGAAGCCATGTACTCTGATCATGCTACTAATTAAGAGCTAATATAATTCTAGGTTTCTGCCTTTAAGACAATATTAGCTTCTTCCATAATGTTATAAAAACAAAAATTTCACATTCCTTAAGAATTTTTATTTGAGAAAATTTGAATATTAATTAATATTATGTCCATACCATGTCAATATGAAGATCAGAAATATACATTACTGTTTCTAACTTTAAAAGTTGGATAAACGACATATTTTTTTATATTCTCAAATCTATAAAATAGGTAGAATTCAGTTTACCATTTTAATCTCTATAATAATGTACCCTTTTGTTATGCAGTCAATTATGATGTATATTCAACTCAGTAATTTTCAAGTTTTATCTGATCTGCCCCACATACCCAACTTGGTTTTAATTTGCTGGTTTCATGTAAAGCATTATTCAGTGTAAACTGGAAATTACTTCTCCTTATCTATGACATTAAAGTCTTTTTATATCAGATTGAATGTTTTGGTGTATATTCAGGGTTCTGTTGAGAGATTAACCTTAAAAAACAATTAGCATGTAGAATTCCATCACAAAATGTACATTATATTTTATACAAGTTAAGCAGTGAATTAGTTTGCTAAGGCTGCCCCAGAAAAGTACTACAGGTTGAGTGGCTTAAAAAGCAGAAGTGTATTTCCTCACAGTTTTAGAGGCTGGAAGTCCAAGATCATGGAGTCAGCAGGATTGGTTTCTTCTGAGGCTGCTTTTGTCAGTTTGTACCACCTTCTCCTGTGCCTTCACAAGGTCTTTGCCCTGTGTGCATGCACCTCCAGTATCTCTTTGTGTGTCCAAATTTCTTCTTCTTCTTTTTTTATAAGGACACCAGTGAGTTTGGATTAGGTCCCTTCCTAAGGGGCTTCCCAGGTAGCACTAGTGGTAAAGAATCCATCTGCCAGTGCAGGGGACATTAGAGAAGTGGGTTTGATCACTAGATCAGGAAGATCCCTTGGAGATAATGGCAACCCATTCCAATATTCTTGCCTGGAGAATCCCCATGGACAGAGGAGCCTGGCAGGCTACAGTTTGTAGGACTGCAAAGAGTCGAAAATAACTAAAGCAAGTTGGCATTGAAAGGTTGTTGACAAAATCACAGCAAAGATGCTGGGAATCTTGGCCTCTGGAAGAGAAGAATTCAATCCGGGGCCAGAGACAAGGCTTGGTCGCTCAGAGCTTTTGTGTAATCAAGGTTTATTAAAGTATAAAGGAAACAGAGAAAGTTTCAGACATAGGCATCTGAAGGGGGTATAAAGAATACCCCCCTTGCTAGGTTTTGGCTGGATATTATATAGTCACTAGTGGTTTGTTAATGAAAGAAAGGAATGTCTTAAAACTCAGAATGACACCAGGCCCCTCATACATAAAATGTACTTTGGGATAATCTTGGCACCAGAGGAGTCATCCTGGGTCATAAAACAATTGACTTGAATTTTGTAGAAGGGCAGTTTATCTACAGATAGTTTCATTTACATAGATTAGGAAAACAATGTCTGAGTATAACATACTGGTTTGTCAAGTAGGTTTAAAGCCATTTGGAGGAACCAGATCAAAGATAAGAGTTTGGGGTAAATGCATAGTACATTAACATAGCTTAAGACAAACATTTCCATAAGAAGAATGCATTGATTAACTCAAGGTGTGAGAATAGTTAATTTCAGGTGAGACCAGGTGTCTTTATGGCAATGCAATGTTTTAAGAGAAACTTCTTTCAAATCTGTACAGAGAAGGAAAAAATATCCCTGGTTTGTTTCCTCTTGCCTCTTAAGAGAGAGATAAAAATGTCTGACACTTGCAGCCTATTTCCTCCCTTTGGAGACCCCTGGCCTTCCTGCCTGTTACCCTCTCAGCATGCACATACCCATCCTAAAGGCCACTTTTAATGTAATCACCCATTTAAATGATTTGTCTCCAAATCCAGTCACATTCTGTGGTACAGGGGTTAGGGAGGGGTTCAATATACTTTTGGAGGGGACCCAACTCAGTCCATAATAGGCAGAACATATTTTAAACATCTTATAAAATAGGTTCTGCTGTGTTAAGAGGCAACAATACTACATGCTGGTTTAAGAGTTAATATTTCTGAGGATTAGACCTATCTTTCTGTCTACTCCCCTACAAGGTGAAATCTTTCTATTCTTTAATAATCTCAACAGAGAAATGAAAAGGTGGGTCCAAAAGATTCTTATGGTCCACTCACTAAAGTTCAATGATCCGTGAAATTTTTAAGTATGTAAAAATTCATTTTGATTTCATACTACCTCTATAATATGAAATAATGAAGTTCCAATTTTTCAAGATTCCTAGACTATCTTTTAAAATAAGAATGTAACTCTTTCCACTTTGTTGCCTTCAAAGTTTTGCTATCAGGCCTGTGTTAAAAATGCAAAATGAATTTTTAACAGAGCATTGACACTTGCATTGTTAATGTGCCTTCAGGCATGTAATTAGCTGAGAAGTTTAATCTTTTATATTCCAAAGTTTGATCAGAATGCATAAGCTCAGAAAGCTATAAAGTATTGACCAGTATATTTGATAAAAAAGAGAAAGTTCTAAGCAAATACTTGAAGATACTTTCTGTAAAATCAAATGTTTCTTGTTGCTTCTCAATAAGTACATTAAATCTAATATGATGATTTTTTTCTTTTTATGTATCAACCAAAAAGAAAACGTCTACTATGTTCCTACTTAAGATTTTTAATAGATTTATTTTGCTTGGGAATACTTGAAAAGAGTCATGTGTAACTTTCTGATAAATAAATGATGTATTCTTTGAATGATTCATCTTTAACAAACCATATCACCCAATTAAGGAAAATAAAAGTCTGCTAGGTGAATATATAAAATGAAATTACAATATAGCTTATTTAAATAAATTAATGTTTCCTATTTATTTATGCTGAGTAAATATGAACACTCAGTTATTTCTGTAGCATTCAACCTGATGTTAGAACATGACATTTATTTGATATGAGATTAAGAGATGACATCAGGATTGCACTGGAAACTGGTAGTTTGGTTGAGTAAAGAAAAGAAGGAAATTTCCATAAGAATCGAAGATGTATCCAAACTAGAAACAAATAGTGAATTAACCACATCAGACTGGAAGTACTTTTATTCCTTTTGAAATACATGTATGGTATATACTCAAATTGCTCAAAAGTTGTCTCTTTAATTACTTTTATATCCACTTCTTATTCAACAGAGAGTAGGTAGTAAGTAAATCTTGTTAATTAAAAGCTACATAGGCCTCAGAAGAAAATCAGATTTATACAGGGCTTCTCCTTTAGGGGAAATGTGAGATTAGATCTGGTGTGATTATGTGATAGTCAGGTAGGAGAAGCTAACATTTGGAATAAGAGTAATGCAGACCATTACATCAAGGAAACATAATATTATTATAATATAAAGTAAATATTAGTGGTGAGGAAAGAAGGAAAAGTTAATTCTTTTTGGAAAAAAGCCAATTCTGTGGCTAAGATAACCCTGACATCAGTGTTTTAAAAATACATTTTAATGATAGTTGATTTGTACCATGTTATCCTCAGAAAGAAGCTATCCATGGAATAATGAGATATTACAATTAATCACTTTACAAAATAATTCTTTGGATCTAGTTGAAAACAAGGATGAACAAAGGTTATCTGACCTGTTTCCATGCTCACATAATATTTTATATATACCATTAAGATGGTGAAGCTCATTACATTCTGTTTCATATCTATATATGAGTATAATCATCTCATTCACTACTTTCTAAGTTTTCTGAGCTCTGACTTTATTTCAGTTTAACTTGTATTAATCACAGCACCATTCATTCTTCCGACAAATGTTTATTGAATTTTCACTGTGTCAATTATGGGACTATACACAAAATAATCAAATGGAGATGTACCATTTCCAGCATCACTGAACACTCTGATCTTACAGCCCATGGACACACACACACACACTCACTATACAACAATACTAACAATACTTAAAGGACTTAAAAAGAGCAAAAGTGTTAGGGAATGTGTGCAGAGATCATTCTGGAAGTCAGACAAGGGTATCTAGTTATAGAGATCTTCATATGAGATTTGAAAGATGGATTGGATTTTACGTTGTGGACAGTAGAGGACAATTATTTCTAAAGCACACCATTTGTGGAAATCACCTACATTTGGAAGTTTCAGAAAGTTTATTACTTTAAAGCCTCAAGTTTGAGTTCTGGGGTATGCATTTCAGGAAGGGTGATTTATGACAGGCAGAATGACATCAGGAAGGGAGAGGGACATGAAGAAGAAAAAAGATATAGGCGACGGGGTTTATAGGTAGAAAAAGGAAAGCTCACATGTAAGAATATTGTTTCATGACAGAGTGTTTGCACTTTATACTGCAGAGGAGAAGGCTCATTAAAGAAATTTAGCAGTGGAGTGACAGTGAAGTTCGTATATCAATAAGAGTGTTTGGCAAATAAAAGATGTTTGGGAAAATAATGAGCTGAGGAAGTATAACACTTGAAAATCACAGAGGTTATTTTAGAAATATCTGAAAATGATTAGGATGTCAATGATTCAGAAACAAAAGGGAACAGCAGCATCATTTAAGGTTATCCTTTAACCATACCAACTCAGAAGTCTATTCCAGAATTTTAGGTTAAATTAACTGGAAATAAGACTGAATATCTGCATTTTAGCAAGCATTGCCAGGTTACCCTTATCTAGCTGGTGGCTGGAACATGGTGTTATAGGCAACTCTCAGTGTTGCTTTAGTGGATCACATTATATATAAAGGAAAAAGGGAACTGGATTTGAAATCTGGCTCCTAACTGAGATTATTGATGATAACAATACACAAGAGTATTTGTGTGCATAGGCATTTGTGTGTGTGTGTGAAGTTGCATTACTTCCAAACATTAAAAAGACTATCCTAATTAATCTGCCCAGAATCCAATGATTTAATTTAACCCAATTAAATTCAGGTGAAGTATTTTTGCAGATAGGTCACATATTCCAAATAAGAGAGAAGTAAGTAAAAGGCAGAGAAGAAACCTAAATTAATCCACGTGATTCCTAGGGGTCATTGTAGTTTCTTCTGCACTTCACTGTAGTTCATAGCCTATTTAGGGGACACTAGTCAAATTCTTGATAGTCCTGATTCTCATAAATAAAATGATAGCTTAGACATGTGGTTCTCAATTAGGGGTAGTTTTGTCCCCAAGGGCACACATTTGACCTTGTGCTTCGGTTATCAGAACTTCGGGCTTGGGAGTGCTACTGAAATCCAGTGAGTACAGATCAGGAATGTTACTAAAATCTACAGTGTGTGGGTTACACCCCGCCATCCCCACTCCCAGTAACAAAAAGATCTGAACCAAAAGGTCAATAGTGCCAAGTTTGAGAAGAGCTGGTTCAAATTAAGTACACCCTAAGGTTCATTCCAGGCTTCTCAGATGGCTCAGTGGTAAAGAACAACCTGCCAATACAGGAGACAGAAGAGATACTGGTTTGATCCCTGGGTTGGGAAGATTCCCTGGAGCAAGGCATGGGAACCCACTCCAGTATTCTAGCCTGGAGAATTCCATGGACAGAGGAATCTAGCAGGCTACAGTCCATAGGGTCGCAAAGAGTCAGACATGACTGAAGTGACTTAGCATGCATGTATGCAAGGTTCATTCTAGCTCTAAGAGTCAGTGACTCTCAAACTACGAAAGCACCCGATGCAGCAAATAGGACACATTTGAGAAAGTGTCAGTGTTATAAGTCTTGAATTTCTCTTTTGTCTAAATACTGTCAAAAGTTCTGACTTCTTAGTTTATGTCTATAGTGATATCTCTTTGACTCAATGTGTTATTTCAATTTCTGGGGGCTATATCATCTGTTAAATAGTAAAAAAGACATGAAGATTCACTGATGTCCTCCTATATGTCAGGCATTTTCACTATGCTGATTCATTTGATCCTTAAAACAGTGTATTAAAACAGACATCATTTAGGCTGCTTCCATGAAAAAATATACAAATGAACTTATTTATAAAACAGAAATTGACACACAGACATAAAGAATGAACTTATGGTTACCAGAAGGGTAAGAGTAGGGGATGGAGGGAGAGTTAGGGAGTTTGGGATTGACATGTACACACTACTACATTTAAAACAGTGCTTCCTGGTGGCGCTAGTGTCAAAGAATCCATCTGCCAATGTAGGAAGCATAAGAGATGGGTTTGATCCCTGGATCAGGAAGATCTCCTGAAGGAAGAAATGACACTCCACTCCTGTATTATTTCTGGGAGAATCCTGTGGACAGAGGAGCCTGGGGGACTATATTCCATGGGGTCACAAAGAGTCAGACATGACTGAGTATCTGAACACAACCAAGAAGGACCTAATGTATAGCAAAGGGAAATCTGCTCAATATAATATAACAAACTAATTGGAAAAAGAATGTGAAAGAGAATAGCTACATGTATATGTATAACTGAATCATTTTGTTGTATGCCCCAAACTAATACAGCATTGTTAATCAATTACACTTCAATAAAAAAATGAAAAGTTTTAAAAAAAAATAGGCATTATTAACACCACTACCCATCTTGTATATAGTTAGATAGTCCCATAATATTGGACTTAGATATAATGGTTTGATTTTCCTTCATAAAGAAATGAGTTGATTATTTTTTTCTCACATACCTTTTAATAGATGAATTCAGTTAAACAGTCTGAGCATCAACTCACACTATGCAGGGCCCCCACTTGCTGGTGAAATTTTCAGGGAGAAAGGCAAATCAGCATATGAGTCACAAGACTCAGCAGGAACATTTCAGAGAAGCAGAGAAAGCTAAAGTCCCTGTCATTTTTACGATACACCATCAATAAAAGTAACGTGAACTGTGAACTTCAAGACATTCAAGCTAGATTTAGAAAAGGCAGAGGAATCAGAGATCAAATTGCCAACATCCTTTGGATCATTGAAAAGCGAGAGAGTTCCAGAGAAACACTTATTTCTGCCTTATTGAGTATGCCAAAGCCTTTGACTGTGTGGATCACCACAAACTGTGGAAAATTCTTAAAGAGGTGGGAATACCAGATTACCTGACCTGCCTCTTGAGAAATCTGTATGCCGGTCAGGAAGCAACAATAAGAACTGGACATGGAACAACAGACTGGTTCCAAATAGGAAAAGGAGTACATCAAGGCTGCATATTGTCATCCTGCTTATTTAACTTATATACAGAGTACATCATGAGAAACACTGGGCTGGATGAAGTACAAGCTGGAATCAAGAATGCTGAGAGAAATACCAATAATCTCAGATATGCAGATAACACCACCCTTATTGCAGAAAGTGAAGAAGAACTAAAGAGACTCTTGATGAAAGTGAAAGAGGAGAGTGAAAAAGCTGGCTTAAAATTCAACATTCAGAAAACTAAAATCATGGCATCCAGTCCCATTACTGCATGGCAAATAGATGGGGAAACAGTGGAAATAGTTGCCGACTTTATTTTTTGGGGCTCCAAAATCCCTGCAGATGGTGACTACAGCCATGAAACTAAAAGATGCTTACTCCTTGGAAAAAGAATTATGACCAACCTAGACAGCATATTAAAAAGCAGAGACATTACTTTGCCAACAAAGGTCCATCTATTCAAGGCTATGGTTGTCCCAGTATGGGTGTGAGAGTTGGACTGTAAAGAGAGCTGAGCACCGAAGAATTGATGCTTTTGAACTGCGGTGATGGAGAAGACTCTTGAGAGTCCCTTGGACTGCAAGGAGATCCAACCAGTCCATCCTAAAGGAAATCAGTCCTGAATATTCATTGGCTGGAATGATGCTGAAGCTTAAACTCAAATATTTTGGCCACCTGATGAGAAGAGTTGACTCATTGGAAAAGATCCTGATGCTGGGAAAGATTGAAGGCAGGAGGAGAATGGGACGGCAGAGAATGAAATGGTTGGATGGCATCACCGATGCGATGTACATGAGTTTGGATAAATTCCGGGAGTTGTTGATGGACAGGGGAGCCTGGCATGCTGCAGTCCCTGGGGTTGCAAAGAGTCAGACATGACTGAGTGACTGAAATGAACTGAATAAGAAAAAAGGAGGTTGAATTGGGGGGATATATGCCTAAACTTGAGTGTGCCTTATGTTTATGAACCTTATAATACTTCAAAATAACTCCTCTGGGAAATGACCAATCTAAAGAAACCAGGATTTCTAGAGATTTTCTAGTCTTCCCTGGTAGATATACTTGGTGGTTATCTATCCAAACAGGTATGTTGAAAGCAGTACTTTGCGTGGAATCAAAATAGAAAAAAAAAGCATAAAAAGGTTGCATTTTTATGGCAAATTCAACAGTTTTTGACTCTAGTTGCTATTGCTTACCTTATGGAAAGAAAGCATAGTGTTTTGACTATTTTCTCTCTTCCTTCCTCCTCATCCAGCTGGAACCTCAGCTGTGACTTTGAAATGTAACTTTATTTGGAAGAAGAATTTTGCAGATATAATTAGTTAAGGATCTTGAGATGATATACTAAATTTAGGGTGAACCCTAAATCAAATGAGTCGTGTCCTTATAAAATAGAAGAGGACACAAACATCCAGGGAAGAAGAATATTTTAAGTTGGAGGTGGGCAGAGACTAGAATTATGCTACTAGAAGCCAAATAACACTTGGGGCCACCCAAAGGTGAAGAGGCAAGGAAAGATTGTTCCTTGGAATCTTCTAAAGGACCATTGTGTTTCAGACTCCTGGGTTTCAGACTTTGTTTTACAGGGCTATGAGAAATGAAGTTTTGCTGTTTTAGACCACCTAGCTTGTGACATGCAGTATGGAAGCCTAAGAAGACTAGTATAGATTTTGGCACTTAGAAATTAAAGTGTTAGTTGTTCAGTTGTATCTGACTCTTTGTGATCTCATGACTGTATCCCGCCAGGCTCCTCTGTTCAATGAATTCTCCAGGCAAGAATACTGGATGGGTTGCCATTCCTGAATCTTCCTGATCCCGGGATTGAATTCAGGTCTCCCATATTGAAGGCAGATTCTTTACCATCTGAGCCACCAGGAAGTGGGGTGCTTCTTTATCAAATGTTTTGAAATGTAAAAGTGTCTTTGAAATTGTGTAATGGGTGAAGACTACAACTATTGAAGCTCATGATAGAAATTTGTGTTATAAAGGAGCAAATATATATATATATATATATATATATATATATATATATATATATAGGCTGAATTGCTGTGCAGAAAGTAGAAATTGTTTATTGTTAGCAATAAACTTGCATATTTATCTAAGAACATTTGCAAGCAAAGCGTTGAAGGTATAGTCTGGCTTCTCTTTGCTGTTATCATAAAATATGAGAAAAAAAGATAAATAAGAAACTCTTAAGCAAAACAGAACCAGAATTTGATATTTTGGAAAATTATCAGCCTATCCATTTGTCAAAAGATGCTCAATCATGCTCTGGAGAGAATGCCAAGAATGAGGAGGATGATCTTATTGCTGGCGATATAAGATATGTGACTTATGGATCCAATATATCACTAGCAGAAGCCAGAAATAGAGGTGAAGTTGCCCAGGAAGGATGTGTGAAGATCCTTTTGTCTAAAGGCATGGATTCCCCTTGACATACATGGGCAATGAACAAGGTTCTTCAGAATGTCCAGTCAGCAGAAACATTGTAAACAGATAATATTCAGAGTCACCTATACTTGATTTAGATGATGTGATTTGGAACATTTTCAGTTAAGAACATTTAGATGAGATTTTGCTTTTAGAGAGTTTTTGCTGAAATGAGTTGAGACTTCAGAATGTTGGGACAAAATGAATGTGTTTTGCATGTAGAATAAGTGTGAATTTTGGAGAACAGAAAATGGACTACAGTCCAAATCCATGCCCAACCATCCAGTTTGCGGTAGTTTATTATGGCAATTGGTTGGTAGAAGGTCAGAGAAAAATACCTCAGAGAGATTTTCTGAGTTTATGGTATCCCACACCGTATACATTTTTTGGTAATATTATTCACCATTCCTTATCCATTCCCAAACAGGAAACATTATTCTCAACCAAAATTTTTAGGATTTAGATTAGCTTTTAGGCTGGTATGTGGTGGAAGTATGGTATGAGTTAGTGAGTATTAGACATAGTGCTAACTTGTTATAGTTAGTCAAAATTCAGTTCTGGCTTCCAAGATAGTATAAGCAACATCCGGAGTGTAGTTAAGCACATTAAGTTATGCAGACTCAAACTTTTGAATATTTCAGTATTAGCTGAAACTTTAAAGAATCTTAGTTTACACAAGACCCACAAAGTCTAGTTCAAGGTACAATTATGTTTAATAATAGGTGCATATTATTTTTTATTATTTATGTCCATTTCTTCACCTCAAGTAGAAGGCACTGGCACCCTACTCCAGTACTCTTGCCTGGAGAATCCCATGGCGGAAGGAGCCTGGTAGGCTGCAGTCCATGGGGTCGCTGAGAGTCAGACATGACTGAGCAAATTCACTTTCACTTTTTACTTTCATGCATTGGATAAGGAAATGGCAACCAGTGTTCTTGCCTGGAGAATCCCAGGGACGGCGGAGCCTGGTGAGCTGCCGTCTACGGGGTCGCACAGAGTCGGACACCACTGAAGCAACTTAGCAGCAGCAGCAGCTTCACCTCAAGTAACTTAAAATATTTTTAATTTCTTAGCTTAAAATAATCCCTTGTTGGTTGCTTTTGTAGATACCCACTTGGTTCTCAGAAAGAGTGGAAAAATAATTGAACACTTAGTTATTCCTGATAAGTGATAGGAAATAGTCATCTACTCTTCCTTGAGGGTATCGTCTCTTAAACTGTCTTTCATGTGTTTAAGGCAACAAGTACATACAGATATTTTTCCTTTACAATTGCTTTCTTTCTGCTTTCCCTAGTAGTCAAAGAAGGTTTAACAATATTCCTTTCTTAGTTCATACAGAACAACTACAGGCTGTTCTGGGACAGAAAACAAATAGTGAAATACATGTGTAAAGAGCTCCAAAGCACAGAAGGAGCTAATATAAAGAAAACCATAAAAGCAAGAATACATTGTATAAACAGACTGTGAATAATAACCCTGAGTACCCTGAGAATAGAGTACACTTCTTTATTCCTTCAAGAACTTTTGGTGTCACTAAAAATCAGGAGATTTTTCAGGCTAGCTTTGTGTATGTCTTAAATCCAGCAATAAAATGTAAGGTAACTTATTGACATAGAAACTCTTTATTTTTCTTTAATTTGGCAATAAAGAGCAGGTATTTAGATAAATTATGTAATGGACAACTGACTAATATTTCTCAACATTCTATTTTCAAATCATTATTTGAGATAAATTATATTCAAATATAAAACCCAATATGGATAGAAGCAAAATACAAACTGAATTATGAGTATTATCATATATATTTAGTCCTTTATTCCAGGCATTAAAATATGTCTATTCAAACACATTTTTCTTTGCTCTTAACTCATGCTAACTCTCACTTCATGGGGTATTTTAATAATTTACCTTTATAGAGAAGGTGAAAGTTTTTTATTACCAGTATACACCTCTTTCTGAACAGCTTGAGGAACATAACAATTACAATATTCAACTACTTGTCCAATTTTGGAACTCTTCATAGTATTCTACTGAAGATAGAGTAATGTATAAATACAATCTCAAGTGAAAGAGATAAACAGGTAGATAAACAGATAGACAAATAGATATCCATGTGCTTATGTCTTGGGAGGAGGAAAGTTAGAGTTGTTATTAGTTAAGGTAACTATGGGACTTCCTTATAGCTCAGATGGTAAAGAATCTGCCTGCAATGCAGGAGACCCAGATTCAATCCTTGGGTTGGGAAGATCATCTGGAGAAGGGAAGGAAAATCCACTCCAGTATCTTGCCTGGAGAATCCCATGGACAGAGGAGCCTGGTGGGCTATAAGCCATGGGGTCACAAAGAGTCAGACATGACTGAATGAGTAAATACTACTACTAAAGTAACTATAAATGGAAAGAAGAGAGAAGAATATTTCTAATTTCATTACTTCCTCTTAAAGCCTTCTTTGAAATTAAAGTGAAATTAAATGTAATTAAAAGATGCTTGCTTCTTGGAAGTAAAGCTATGACAAACCAATAAGGAATATTTAAAAAACAGAGATATCACTTTGTCAACCAAGGTCCGTCTAGTCAAAGCTATGGTTTTTCCAGAAGTCATGTATAAATGTGAGAGTTGAACCATAAAGAAGGCTGAGCAATGAAGAATTGATGCTTTTGAACTGTGGTGCTGGAGATTTGAGAGTCCCTTGGACTGCAAGGAAACCAAACCAGTCAATTCTAATGGAAATCAGTTCTGAATATTCATTGGAAGGACTGATATTGAAGCTGAAGCTTCAATGCTTTGACCACCTGATGCAAAGAACTGACTCAATGGAAAAGCCACTGATGCTGGGAAACATTGAAGGCAGGAGGAGAAGGGGACAATAGAGGATGAGATATTTGGATGGCATCACTGATTCAATCAATGGACATGAGTTTGAGCAAGCTCTGGGAGATGATGAAGGACAGGGAAGCCTGGCATGCTGCAGTCCATTGGGTTGCAAAGGGTTGGATATGACTAAGCGACTGAACAAATCCTTCTTTGTTAACGAATTTTAGTTACTTTGAAAGTTTTATGTTCTATTCTTAATGGGAATAAATATTCTAAATCTGTTAGTACCTTACCAATTGTTGTTAAGGTGAAAAGTGGATGTATTTCCATGATTAGTGAAGTATTATCTTACAGAATTCTAGTTCTTAAAACTATAATAGTGTAGTTATACACGTTTCTAAAATTTAAATGATGAACAATGGAGGAGTAGGCCTTTAAGAAGTCTGTCTCAGATTTGCGAAAGCTTCTATAAAATGAAGCCCTCTTTCTTCTTTTCTAAAGTTTATCTAGTCAGATAGATATTTACTTTAAATGGTTTTTGGGCTTCCCTGATGGGTCAGATGGTAAAGAATCTCCTTGAAATGCAAGAGCTCTGGATTTGATCCCTAGGTCATGAAAATGCCCTGGAGAAGGGAATGGCTACCCACTCCAATATTCTTGCCTGGAGAATTCCATGGACATAGGAACCTGGTGGGTTACAGTCCATGGGTTAGATGATTTTTACATCATTTCCCATTTAGTTATTTGCCAAAATTGGAAAGTTATGTAACTTAACAATCATATGTGTATTTTTGTCCACCTGATTTTGAGCATGGGGTATGCTTAAAATGATTTGTGTCTCTAAAATTGACCTGGAATGTTACATTCCCATCATAAAAAAATTCACAATATTTATAAACTCAACATTCTCCATGCAAATGGTTTTCAATAAATAAAGTGCTTTATAAATTTAAGTACATAATTACCCTTAGTACTATCTAATGTTCTATCTACTTTAGTTGAAATTTAATTACATAATGTTCAAAGGACGTTAGAATAAGTTTGCTGCCCAAGTCAGAAAAATATTCAGTATGGAGTCCACTGATAAAATTCACCCTACATTATTTAGAGGTGTACTTATTCTGCAATTTTTTTTCAGCAACAGGAAATTACAGACTAAAATAGTTATTTCGTGGTTTAGGCTTTGGTCTAAATACAGCATAGGACATATCTACAGTGAAAAATTACTAATAGATTATCAAATAAAATAATACAAAATAAAAAGAAAAGAAAGTTTATATACCTAGCAATAACACATTAAGCAATTTGATAGAGAAATCAGTAAGTTAGATCTATTTTAGATTAGGTGGATACAAACAATTATGTGTATGAATGTATGTACGTGCATGCTGATAAAATGTATTGAGGCTTTTTCTTTTATCAGGGAGTTTGAAGGTTAAATGGGAAATTCGGTGAGTGAACAACATTTGTTTGAATTGCCCAGGTCCACTTATATTTTCAGTACTAAATATTGCAGTACTACATAATCCAGAGTTGGTTGTATCCTCAGTTGATGAACTGCAGATGCAGAGGAACCAAGGGTTTGCAAGACTGAACACAAACTCTATAAGCATTTTTGAGTGTGGGGAGGGTCAAGAGTGAACTGAATTTACAAACAAGCCAAACTTTGAGTAGTATTAGTGCATTTCATTCATGAAATATTTTTAGCATTGTTAATATAAATTAACAGTTTGAACAAAAGGCATATGAATGTCTATATTGGAAAGTTCACACACACACACACACACAATTTTTACTCAATTTACTACCTCAGGTTTAAAGTAAATTACTTATCATAACATTCTGGAGCAATGTATTTTGATTAAGCACAGATACCTGAGCATTCACTAGGAATGCATTTCCTTGTAAACTTTTTTCATTTATTTAGTATTGTTGTACTGACTTCCCCCTCTCTATTATATTATATATTAGTTTTGTGAGTTAAAAAGTTAGATGTTATACATATCAATAGTAATGTCAGGAAATTTATGCTTGAATCTTCAAAAGAATCAGACAAAAAGTAAGAGTTCTTATTTGTCTTTGATAAGCACTAAGATGCATTCCTAATAGTATGGTACAAACAAATCTTGATTACTCAGGAGTTGATTCTCCAGGCTGTAGATTTTACAGTTCCTTTGCTCTTTCTTCTACCTGTTTTTTTATGTGTCTGTTTCTCAGTTTACTGTTTTTTTTAGTTTCATCTCAATGTAGGAAAAACTGAAATAGCGTATGCCTATAACTGAGAATTTCAATAAATAGAGTGGAACAGTTATTGGTGTATACTGAATGTCTTTGGAGGATATGGAGAATGAATTATTACTGATATCTCTTTCATATTTCTCAAAAATCAGATGTATTATTTAAAAAAATACATGCCCAGTATAATCAGTATTTAAACATTATCGCTAAAATGAGAGATTCAAAATTTTCAAATTAAGAGTTCTGTAGCCCATGCTCCCCTGACACACTTTCCATCAATTATTTGCTCTTCCCAAAGACTAAAGTGCTTTTATTGTTAGTCTACTAATTTTTTCATTATTTTCAACAAATTTTAAAATTCTATATATTTATATTTCATTTGAAAATTAGAAGGAACTAATGATAACCTCATAAAGATAACTATAGCAACTCTTAATTCTATTAATATTTGGGAGATAAAAAGGTTGAGTGGATATTCACTTCCTATAATTATGATAGTAATTAAGAAAATAAATATATCTATGAATAAGTATACATTTTTCCCTTGTGCTGTACTTTTATTACAAAAGTAGTTAAGTATTGGCAATAATACATTTAAATTGAATTTATGCCTATGAACAAATATTAAAATAATTTAATATATTATCTTTCATAGAATAATTATATCAGATTGTTTTTTTGGTAAGCCTTCTGTTTATACTTTCTGCAGTAAACTTATAGCAATAATCAGAAAGGGATTTACACACTTCCTAATTAGGAACATGGTCCTTTGAGCATGAAAAACATCAAAGTTTTCAGAATCATACTGAAAATAATATGGAAATGTTTATTGAAAATTTAAGTGAGAGAGATCTGATCATGTGATATTCTATTCAATAGATTCCTCAGTCAGAATGTGGTATTAAACATGCTGAAAATGTTTGCTCTTAGGGCAAAAAAGATATACTATAGTGTTTTATACCTGTATCTGAACAAGAGAGCAATATAAATAGGCTTTTAAGGAAACTGATTGTGGTCTAGGTGTCTGGAGAAAAAAAGTTATAGTGATTTCTGGGGAAAAAATGAATAAAATGTATGTGGGTGAAAATTTTTGGATCCCACTGGGGATCATCCAAAACGTATAAACAACAGATGACTGGAAGACAGGTAGCTTTCTTTCACAAATGGAGAGGACTGTAGCTGTATAAAGGAAATAAAATGTTCCTCCTTTTTCTTTCTATAAAGCAGACTTGCCTCTAAATTTGGCCTTGAGAGGGGTTATACAACAGCATTCAATGCAAGAATTAGGAAAACATTTATTTTTCAGAGCAAAATCTCTCAGCAGGAAGCAATACACCATTGTTAGGGAATTTTTCAACTAAGAGTGAGGCTAGACAGTTCAAGTTAACTTTGTTTGAAGTCTTAGCCTGTTATTCTCCCCAGTGAACTGATAACTTGCTTGGAATTACAGAAATAGATATGCTGCCACTTCCTTTCTAAGCTGAATGCTAATGTATTCTGCCTGCTGGAGCAACATTCAACACTGTCCACAAAATGAGCTATCAACCTATTTCAAAAACAGTTTGAAATCTACTCTGAATACTTTTCTACAAAATATAAATGCAAAATCATATGGCTGCCAGGAACTTCCGAAGGTCATCTAACACTCCAGCTGTCACATATTCTAAACAGAAATGAACATGTTGCATTCTTCATTAGTTTATTTGACAGCATTACAAATAAAATGCACCCCTATTGCAAGTTTCTTTTGTGCATTGAGTCAGAGAAAATGATAGAGTTGATTAGTAATTTTAAAATATTTTTATCTAATGTGATAAGTGTCAATTTTGAAATACTACAATGTGAAACTCTTTTGGAAAGAAACTTGAGGAAACTTAATTCTACCTGGGAATTGGATAAAGTTTCATAAATATGTTAGCTGAATCTTTGCAGATGCTATCATTTACTGGGGAAAGGGAGATTCCCCAACAGTAGCAATATATGTATAATCTTGTTTAATTTCCATTTAACAGTAATGTCATGGAGGAATCCATCCTACTCTCTGAAATAGAGAAGTTTGATTTTAATGGGACATTCTTTGGTCACTAGCTCTATGGCTACCCCTATGCAGCTGAACATAACATCATAGACTTCTCTGATCCATTATTTCTTTCATTTCCATCATGACCAACATAATTATTTCATATTTTTTGTTCTCTACCATGTCTCCTTTTCTTTAACACTTCCTCCACAATCCACATTACCAACTTCACTTTCTATTTCATAAATAAAGTAGGAGCAATCAGAGGATAACAGATTAATTTATACACTTACATCACATCAGTTCCACTTCTGCTCACATATACTCCACCCTTTTCCCCTATTCCAAATATATTATTAGCCATATATGGTTTCAGCTACAGCCAATTCTAACAGCTATTCACAAGGTTACTTTCCTACTAATTACTCAAGGACATTTCTCAAGATGCTTTCCCCGTCTCCTTGTCTTACATCATCATTTCTTTCTTTATTGTATCATTTCTTTTAGAATACAGCTATCATTTGACCTGGCTTCCCAGATGGTGCTAGTGGTAAAGAACCCACCAGCCAATTCATAGACATAAGAGATGTGGATTAGATCCCTGGGTTGGGAAGATACCTTGGAGGAGGGCATGACAACCTATTCCAGTATTCTTGCCTGGAGAATCCCATGGATAGAGGAGTTTGGCGGGCTACAATCCATGGAGTTGCAAACTCAGACACGACTGAAACAACTTAATAGGCACATGTATCATTTGACCGTCTTATGAATAAAAGTCTTATTTTTCTCTTACCTTATTAAAAGTGAACAAATCTTATGATCACATTTATTTACAGGCAAAAATTAAAAGGAGTGCCAAAAAGTTCAGTAACAAAGTTAAAATTATTTCAGTGTTAAAAAAATTCATGCAAAAATCCATAGCAAACAAAATGTTATTGCTGTTCAGTCACCCAGTAATGTCTGACTCTTTGTGACCCCATGATCTGTGGCATGCCAGGCCACCCTGTCCCTCACCATCTCCTGAATTTTCCCCAAGTTCATGTCCACTGCATTGGTGATGCCATCCATCCATATCATCCTCTCATGCCCTCTTCTTCTGTCCTCAATCTTTCCCAGCATCAGGGACTTCTCCAATGTATCAGCTGTTTGCATAATATGAGCAAAATACTGGAATTCCAACTTCAGCATCATTCCTTCCAATGAGTATTCAGGGTTGATTTCCCTTAAGATTGACTTCTTTGATCTCCTTGTTGTCCAAGGGACTCTAAGGAGTCTTCTCCAGCACCATAGTTTGAAGGCATCAATTCTTCGGCACTCTATCTTTTTTTATGGTCCAGCTCTCAAAACCCTATGTGACCACTGGGAAAGCCATTGCCTTGACTATATGAACATGTGTTGGCAGAGTAATGTCGTGGTTTTTCAACACACTGTCTAGGTTTGTCATAACTTTCCTTCCAAGAAGCAAACATCTTCTGATTTCATGGCTGCAGTCACCATTTGCAGTGATTTTAGAACCCAAGAAGAGGAAATATGTCACTACTTTCACCTTTTCCCCTTCTATTTGTCATGAAGTAATGGGGCCAGATGCCATGATCTTAGTTTTTTTAATATTTAGTTGTCACTCTCCTTCACCCTCATCAAGAGGCTCTTTAGTTCCTCTTTGCTTTCTGCCATTAAAGCGGTATCATCTGCATATCTGAAGTTGTTGATGTTTCTCCCACCTATCTTGATTCCAGTTTGTAACTCATCCAGCCTAGCATTTCTCATGATGTGCTCAGCATATAAATTAAACAAACAAGATGACAACAACCTGTCAAATTCCTTTCTCAATCTTGAACCAATCAGTTTTCTATACAGAGCTCTAACTGTTGCTTATTGACCCACATAAAAGTTTCTCATGAGACAGATAAGATGGTCTGGTATTTCCATCTCTTTAAGATCTTTCCACAGTTTATTATGATCCACACAGTCAAAGGCTTTGGCATAATCAATGAGGCAGAGGTAGATTTTTTTTTTTTAAATTCCCTAGCTTTCTCTGTGATTCAGGAAATGTTGGCAATTTGCTACCTGGTTCCTCTTCCTTTTCTAAATACAGCTTGGACATCTGGAGTTTCTTGGTTCACATAATGCTGAAGCCTAGCATGTGAGATTTTAAGCTTGACCTTACTAGCATGGGAGATGAATGCAATTGTCCAATGGCAAACAAAAGATGTAATTATAAATAAAAACAGAATCAACATTACTAACATTCATTTTTGTCTTAAACTCCAATATGGCTAGGGATGGCAGTGCCAGGGAACAGTCCTCTTTGTGCTCAGTCTCTTCAGTCATGTCTGACTCTTTTTGAGCCCGTGGACTATGGTCCACCAGGCTCTTCTGTCCATGAGATTTTCCTGGCAAGAATGCTGGACTGGGTTGCTATTTCCTCCTCCAAGGGTTCTTTCTCATCCAGGGATTGAACCTCCTGCGTCTACTGTACTGCAAGAGGATTCTTTACCACTGAGTCACTGGGAAAGCCCTCTTCAGTCTCTCCTATTTTCTGTATATTTGTTCTCTTTACATAATCTTTATCTGGCTCAAAGTTTAGAAAAGCATCTATGCTGGTGGGTCCCAAGATTATGTTTCCAACCTGAAGCATTCTCCTGAAATATGGAATATATAGCTGCATATTCAAAATCTTAACTTGAATATTGAATATCTGCAAGCTTGAGAGCAGTGAACACACAGAATCATAACTACTTTTCTTGTCCTTTAAATCATTTTATTACTATGTATGTTTTTATATTATAATTTTTAGACATTCCATTTGGGGTTGGCTAAGGAAATGTATTATGGTTTGAGACACAGGAAATTCATGACAATAAGTAATTGTCATGAGTTTAAAATGACCTGGGTAACCGTAACCTTATTGAATTCATCTTTTACTACACTTTTTTGCCTTTAATTCAGTCACATTGTATCCATGATTTTTGTTATGTGTTTAATGCCCTTTTCCACTGTGTTTATTTGCTCTTGGATCCTATACAGATTTAGTCTTAATCTCTTAAGTAATTTTACTTCTTTATTTCTACTCATTTCTTAAATTTTACAACATTTATTTTCAATCTTCCCTTTCTCTAATCTCCTCATTTTTAAGTTTAAAAAATTTAATTTGCTTTGTTCTTTCAAAACTGTACTAAATTTCTTAGTATCTTTAGTTATTTCAAAAATATGAGATTGTACTTTTGTCTATTCTTTAGGCATGTCTTCTTGAATAATCTCATTGTTAGTAGAGTTAAAATTTAGGTATTATCGTTAATCCTCTAAAGAGTTTGTAGGGGATTTGACTGAAATTTTAAGTTGCTAAATTTTTCATGATTGTGAGTTACCCTGTAATTTTAGAAGAGAGTCTGGGCCAAGACAGGTATTTATAGAAATCAGGCTTCGAGAGCTTTCTCTACTTTTGGGTTCAGAAGGTAACTGAAAAAAAAAATCATACATTCCAACTGCCTTCTATATTTTTTTCTTTTGCTTTTATCTGAATATTTCTTCTCTTCCTTTCATTATAGCTCTCCTAATAATTTGAATTTTTCTCCCAACATTTCCTTGTGAGTGGTAAAATTATTATATGAAAGGGAGTCTAAGTTTATTAATGTTTGTGTGTATGAAGTGCCCCAAAACTCCATGTAGATGATATTACATCACTGTCCTCTTGCACTGACCTGAAAGTTAAGTCCTAATAGTTGATTTTCAGTTGCTAAGTTGTGTTGAATTCTTTGTGACCCCATGGACTGCAGCATGCCAGTCTTCTCTGTCCTTCACTATCTCCTGGAGTTTGGTCAAATTCATGTCTATTGAGTTGATAATGTTATCTAACCATTTCATCCTCTGCCTCTCCCTTTTCCGTTTGCCTCCAAATTTTCTAGGCATCACAGTCTTTTCCAATGAGTTGGCTCTTGACATCAGGTGACCAAAGTATTAGAGCTTCAGCCTCAGCATCAGTTTTTCCAATGAATAATCCAGGTTTATTTCCTTTAGATTGGTTTGATCTCCTTGCTGTCCAAAAGACTCTCAAGAGTCTTCTTCAGAACCACAATTTAAAAGCAACAGTTCTTCAGTGCTCAGTCTTCTTTAGGGCCCTACTCTCCCAACTGTACATGACTATTGGACAAATCACAGCTTTAACTATATGAACCTTTTAGCAAAGTAATGTCTGCGTTTAAATACAATGTCTAGGTTTGTCATGTCTTTCATTCTAAGGAGCAAGCATCTTTGAATTTCATGGCTGCAGCTACCATCAGCAGTGATTTTGGAGCCCAAGAAAATAAAATCTATCACTTCTTCCACTTTTTCCCCTTCTATTTGCCATAAAGTGATGGGACCAGGTGCCGTGATTTTAGTTTTTTGAATGTTGAGTTTTAAACCAGCTTTTTCACCCTCCTCTTTCACTCTCATAAAAAGGCTCTTTAGTTTCTCTCTGCTTTCTGTCATTAGAGTGGTATCATCTGCATATCTAAGGTTGATGAAATTTCTCCTGGCAATCTTGATTCTCCCTTCTAGTTTATCCAGGAAGGTATTTCTCAAGATGTACTCTGCATATAAGTTAAATAAACAAGGTGACAATATACAGCCTTGACATACTCCTTTGTACCCCTCAATTGTCCATGTAAAGTTCTAACTTTGCTTCTTGAGTCCCATATAGGTTTCTCAGGAGACAGGTATGATGGTCTGGTATTCCCATCTTTTTAAGAATGTTCCAGTTTGTTGTGATTTACAAGTCAAAAGCTTTAGCATAGTCAATGACACAGAGACAGATATTTTTCTGGAATTCCCTTACTTTTTCTATGATCCACCGAATGTTGGTAAGTTGATCTCTGGTTCCTCTGCCTTTTTGAAACCCAACTTCTACAAATGGAACTTCTAACTGAAACCTAACTTGAAGGATTTTGAGCATAATGTTACTCATATGTGAAATGAGTGCAATTGTATGATAGACTGGACATTATTTGGCATTTTCTTTCTTGAGATTGGAATGAAAACTGACCTTTTCCAGTCCTGTGGCCACTGCTGAGTTTTCCAAATTTGCTTGTATATTGAGTGTAGCACTTTCATGGTATCATCTCTTAGGATTTTAAGTAGCTCAATGGGAATTCCATCACCTCCAAAAGCTTTGTTTGTATTAATGCTTCATATGGCCCACTTGATTTCATTCTCCAGGATATCTGGCTCTAGGTGAGGGACCACACCATCATGGTTATCTGAGTCATTAAGACATTTGTTGTATCGTTCTTCTGTGGATTCTTGCCACTTCCTTTTAATCTCTTCTGCTTCTGTTAGGTCCTTACCTTTTCTGTCCTTTTCTTGCCCATCCTCCCATGAAATGTTCTAATACAAAAGATGCCATATTTGGTTCCAGTAGAGTAGATTTCATATCTAGATTGGCCCAATGCCAGTTCAAATTTGGTGTTCTGCTGTAAGTATAGGCATTATGAACAGTTGCTTTCCTTTTCCTTCCTCCTACATTGTTGCTGATGCCACACATATCACATAGGCTATTAGTGGCTTCAAATTCACAAACATAACTTTATTTATTTATTTATTGCTACCTAAATCATAATAGATTTATTTTAAAATACACATTTTAGACATAACCGGTTTTTATAATCACTAGCCGATCATAATTTCTTCTCTTTTTTAAAAAATTTTTTTAAATTTTTTAAAATTTTCTTTGCTTTATTGTGTTGGTTTTGCCATACATTGACATGAAACTGCCATGGGTATACATATGCTCCCCCTCCAGAACCCCTCTCCCTCCTCCTTCCCTCCTCCCTCCCGATTCCCTCCCCGTGGGTCATCTAGGTGCACCAGCCCCGAGCATCAACCCTGGGCTGGCGATTGATTTCACATATGATAATTAACATGTTTCAGTGCCATTCTCCCACATCATCCCACCTTTGCCCTCTTCCACAGAGTTCACGAGTCTGTTCTATACATCTGCGTTCCTATTGCTGTCTCGCATGCAGGGTTCTCGTTACCATCTTTCTAAATTCCATATATATGCGTTAGTATACTGTATTGTTTTTCTTTCTGGCTTACTTCACTCTGGATAATAGGCTCCAGTTCCGTCCACCTGAGTAGAACTGATTCAAATGAATTTTTTTTTTAATGCTGAGTAATATTCCATTGTGTATATGTACCACAGCTTTCTTATCCGTTCGTCAGGTGATGGGCATCTAGGTTGCTTCCATGTCCTGGCTATTGTAAACAATGCAGCGATGAACATTGGGGTACACGTGGCTCTTTCAATTCTGGTTTCCTCGGTGTGTATGCCCAGCAGCGGGATTGCTGGGTCATATCGCAGTTCTATTTTCAGTTTTTTAAGGAATCTCCACACTGTTTTCCATAGTGGCTGTACTAGTTTGCATTCCCACCAACAGTGTAAGAGGGTTCCCTTTTCTCCACATCCTCTCCAGCATTTATTGCTTGTAGTTTTTGGATGGCAGCCATTCTGACTGGTGTAAAGTGGTACCTCACTGTGGTTTTGATTTGCATTTCTCTGATAATGAGTAATGTTGAGCATCTTTTCATGTTTTTGTTAGCCATTTTTATGTCTTCTTTGGAGAAATGTCTGTTAAGTTCTTTGGCCCACTTTTTGATTGGGTCGTTTATTTTCCTAGAATGGAGCTGCAGGAGTTGCTTATATATTTTTGAGATTAATTGTTTGTCCGTTGCTTCACTGGCTATTATTTTCTCCCATTCTGAAGGCTGTCTTTTCACCTTGCTTATAGTTTCCTTTGCTGTGCAGAAGCTTTTAATTTTAATTAGGTCCCATTTGTTTATTCGTGTTTTTATTTCTGATATTCTGGGAGGTGGGTCATAGAGGATCCCGCTTTGGTTTATGTCGGAGAGTGTTTTGCCTATGTTATCCTCTAGGAGTTTTATAGTTTCTGGTCTTATGATTAGATCTTTGATCCGTTTTGAGTTTATTTTTGTGTATGGTGTTAGAAAGTGTTCTAGTTTCATTCTTTTACAAGTGGCTGTCCAGTTTTCCCAGCACCACTTGTTAAAGAGGTTGTCTTTTCTCCATTGTATATTCTTGCCACGTTTGTCAAAGATAAGGTGTCCATAGATGCGTGGACTTATACAAACTTAACTTTAAAAAATCTTTTGGCAAGACTTTTAAAATTTTTATTGACATAAAGTCAATTTGCAATGCTGTCTTAGTTTCAGGTGTAGCAAGGTGTATATATGCATATATACATATGTATATATATAACAATATATTCTTTTTCAGATTCTTTTCCCTTATAGGGAAAAATAGCCTAAGTGACATGTGTGGAGAGAAGAGTAAAGTTTAGATAAATGGTGATAAGTAACCCCTCCAGAATAGCAGTGAGCTCTTAGGAGGACTAAAGATGAGACTAAACCTTTCCACACCCCATCCATTTGATGCTACTCACTCTTTTACGGAAAACACATCAAACTACCTTCCTCTAAATATGTATCTTGTCCCAGAACTTTCTAAGGACAATGAATATATTGTTCCATCTTTTTTTGTTGTTCAAGCAACTACTTGAGCTGAAAAAGTTTTTTAAAAGTTGGTTTTATGGCATGTTTGCTGCATCTTGAAGTTGTACCATGTCACCTCTCTGGAATAAGGTTTGATTTTGTTGGTTCCACTTAAAAGTATACATTTTAGGCAAATTCTTCTGCTTGCCCTCAAGATTTTTTTTTCTTTCTAAAAACTTTTCTCTATTTCCTACATCATTTCTTTCCTTTAATTTTTGTGCCACCAGTTGGTAAGTTCTGGTTTCTATATTCTCTTGGCTTCTTATCTTAGAGGACTATGCACACAAACATCCAAGAGAAGAAATTAGAAACTAAATTTAGTTTTACTTGTTTCTCATTCTATATTTTACAGATTTTGTACATTAATCTTGTAGTATGTTTTAGAGAATTAATGGGTAAAAGAAAAAAATGGCCTTTTAATGCTTTCATTGTACTCGGAAACAATACTCTTAACATTGTTAATTAATTCCTCTTTTAAGATTTAGAATTTAATAATTTAGCCTTGACTTTTCACCTTCTTTACTTCATGAACCAGAGAAGATGATAGATTAATAATGCTGACCTATTTAGCACTCTTTAATTTATTTTGCAGTTAAATGTAATCAGCTTTTGAAAAGTGCTTATGATTTGCATAATTGCCAGAGTACTAAGAATTATGTTTTCAGCATTCATTTTCAGTTTTTATCAGTAGTCAATTTGACTCTCAATTCCTTCATATTTTTCCTTCCTTTTGTGAACTTCCTATAAATAACATATATTTTGCTAATCAACTTCTTCAACTTGATGGAAAACCATTTTCTGACAGGAACATTAAGAAAGAGCCAGATAATATTTGTGAGTGTTGGCCAGTTTTTGGTATGCTGTAAAGAGTAATGTTTTTTAGCTCATTAGGTCTGATTCTGCATAAATCGCATTCTTCATCTGCTGGGTGTAAGACAGGTACACTTCAAGTGTTTAATACATGTTGATTTTCTTCATGTTATTTCTCTCCAGCAGATCAAGTCCACTTACCATACCCATGTCTTCATCACAAAGTGAATAGCAGAATCGTGGAGGACATTTGACTGGAGGTTACTTTCTTCTCTGGGTTTCCCTGGTGGTTCAGAAGGTAAAGAATCTGACTGCAAAGCAGGAGACCCACATTCAATCCCTGGGTCAGGAAAATCCCATGGAGAAGAGAATGGCTGCCCACTCCAGTATTCTTGCCTGGAGAATTTCATAGACAGAGGAGCTTGGTAGGTTACAGTCCATGGGGTTGCAAAGAGTCGGACTTGGCTGAGTGCCTAACACTAACTAACTACTTTCTTCTTTATTAGTACCCCCAAGCAACCCAAGCCATCAACTCTCACCAAAGCTTGTTGATTTTATTTTAAATATTTTAAAATATCACCCATTTCTGTTTACCGTAACAGGTAATGTCAATTCCCTTTTGCTATGACTTTTCAATAGCTTCTTAACCAGTTTCACTGTTTCCATCTTTGATTCTCTAATGCTCACTATCATCATTAGAGCTTCAGTTATTCTAAAATGCAAGGACTGATATTTCTCTCCGAAATGTTTCAGTAGTATTCTTTTTCATTTTGAGTCAAGTTCAAAGTCTTTATTGTGGCTTCTGTGACTTTTAATAAAATGAAATCTACTGAAATAATACCTTTCACTACTTAAAATCTTCCCACCCCCAGCTACCTACCACCCCATAGACATAACATGCTGCAGACATTACTGAGTCTCTTTCAGTGCTTCCAACATTTCTTATTTATTTGTCAACTTTGAATCTTTATAAACTGTGTTATCTGTCCATGGAAAATTATTACATCTTTTTGTTTTCATGCTTCCTCTCAAGTGTGCATATTTCCTCTGTCTGCCATGCTTATTATCTCAATTCTTTCTGTATCCTCTTAATAGGTTTTACTCAACCAAGTATGATTACTGAATAAGTAATAAAAATACACACTACATTTTTTGTTATTGCTTGTTTATCTGGTTTCACCATTAAACAAAGAGAAATATGACAGTAATGTGTATTTTAATTTTTTCATCATTGAGCATAGTACCTGAAAAATTGTGGGTGCTTAACAGATACTTGCTGAATACTATTATATGGAAAGAATAGATTTTTAAAATATACTCATTGTGGACAGTCATGAGTGATACATCAGAAGTATATTAATAAGAATTTATAACTAACTCTGAGGACATATTTCTAATTTAAACAAAATTTTCTAATAAGGGTTCAAGATAGAATACTACTAGGTCTCTGTAATGACACAGAGCACTCACAGAATTCTATGTCCTTAGTGATCACTTACTATTGTTCAATCTGGACTCTCTACAGTGTTATATTTCACTTTTTCCCATATATTAATATTCATTTCCTGTGGCTAAATTCATAGGTTGGCCGCCTTTTTACAACATTGGTGTTAGCTTATCCATCCACTTCTATTTCCATTTCCTGTCATCATGCTAATTCCAGTGATATCCACCTGTTACCTACATTCCTACAATAGCTTTATTGTTGGTCCCTCATTGTTACTCCTGCCCCTCTGAAATCCCATATAGTCAGCAACCATAATAGCCTTGCAGAAATGTAAATCTGGTCTTATTATAGATCCCTGCTTAAAAATCATTCCTGCTGTCTCCTGAAATAAATAAAAGCAAAAATAAATAAATTGGACCTAGTTGACCTTAAAAGATTTTGCATAGCAAAGGAAACCACCAACAAAGTGGAAAGACAACCTACAGCATAGGAGGGAATATTTGCAAATGATGTGACCAGTAAGGGTTAATATACAACCTACATAAATATGGGAAAAACAAGCAACCCAATTTAAAACATGGGCAGAAGAACTGAAGAGACATTTTTCCAAAGAGAAAATGCAGATGGCCAACAGGCACATGCAAAGATACTCAGTGTCCTAATCATTAAGCAAATCCAAATCAAAACCACAATGAGGTATCACTTCACCTCTGTCAGAATGACTGCCAATGAAAAGAACATGAATAACAAACATTGGAGAGAATATGGAGAAAGGAAATCCTTGCACACTGTTGATGGGAATGTAAGTTGATGAAGCCACTGTGGAAAACAGAAAGAAGAGTTCTCAAAAAGCTAAAAATAGGACAACCATATGACCTAGCAATTCAACTCCTAGGCATATATCCAAAAAAGCCCAAACATTACTTGGGAAAGTTACAAAAAAAAGCCCAAAACATTACAAGGAAAAGTTACCTCAGTGCTATAGCAGCATTAGTTGCCACTGCCAAGGTACTGAAGCAATCTAAATTTCCATTAGCACTTAGGAGAAAGATAAGCTGATAAAGAAGATGTGGTATAAACGTACAATGAAATGTTACATAGCCATAAAAACAAATGAAATTTTGCCATCTGCAGCAATGTGGATGGACTTGGAGGGAATTATGCTTGCTGGAATAAGTCAGGCAAAGAAAGCCACATATTGTATGATATAACTTACACTTGTAATGCAAAAAATACAGTGAAATAGTGAGCAAAAAAGGAGCAGACTTACAGATATTGAGAAAACACTAGTGGTTAACCAGTAGAGAGACGGGAGGGGCAACTTAATGGTGGTGGTGGTGACGTAGTCACTAAGTCGTGTCTGACTCTTGTGACCCCATGGACTGTAGCCTGTCAGGTTTCTCTGACGATGGGCTGCTCCAGGCAAAAATATTGGAGTGGGTTGCCATTTCTTTCTCCAAACTTAAGAGTGGGGAAGTGGGAAGTGCAAAGAGTTGAAGTAAGATAGGTCATGAGGACGTAGTGTACAACATGAGGAATAAACAATATTTTGTAAAAACTATAAATGGTGTTTCAGTTCAGTTCAGTCACTCACTCGTGTCCGACTCTTTGTGACCCAATGGATTGTAGCATGCCAGGCTTCCCTGTCCATCACCAACTCCCAGAGTTTACTCAAACTCATGTCCATAGAGTCAGTAATGCCATCCAACCATCTCATCCTCTGTTGGCCCCTTCACCTCCTGCCTTCAATCTTTCCAGCAACAGGGTCTTTTCAAATGAGTCAGTTCGTCACATTAGGTGGCCAAAATATTGGAGTTTCAGCTTCAGCATCAGTCCTTCCAATGAATATTCAGGATTGATTTCCTTTAGGATGGACTGGTTGGATCTTCTTGCTGTCCAAGGGACTCTCAAGAGTCTTCTCCAACACCACAGCTCAAAAGCATCAATTCTTTGGTGGTCAGCTTTCTTTACAGTCCAACTCTCACAACCATACCGGACTTCTGGAAAAAATCATAGCTTTGACTAGATGAACCTTAGTTGGCAAAATAATGTCTCTGCTTTTGAATATGCTGTCTAGTTTGATCATAGCTTTTCTTCCAAGGAACAATCATCTTTTAATTTCATGGCTGCAGTCACCATCTGCAGTGATTTTGGAGCACCAAAAAATAAAGTCTGCAACTGTTTTCATTGTTTCCCCATCTATCTGCCATGAAGTGATAGGATGGGACAAGAGGCCATGATCTTAGTTTCCTGAATGTTGAGTTTTAAGCCAACATTTTCACTCTCCTCTTTCACTTTCAACAGGCTCTTTAGTTCTTCTTTGCTTTCTGCCATAAGGGTGGTATCACCTGCATATATGAGGTTATTTATATTTCTCCTGGCAATCTTGATTCCAGCTTGAACTTTATCCAGCCTGGCATTTCTCAAGATGTACTCTGCATATAAGTTAAATAAACAGTGTGACAATATACAGCCTTGACGTCCTTCTTTCCCAGTTTGGAACCAGTCTGTTGTTCCAAGCCCATTTCTGTTGCTTCTTGACCTTCATACAGATTTCTCAGGAGGCAGGTCAGGTGGTCTGGTATTCCCATCTCTTTCAGAATTTCCCACAGCTTGGTGTGATCCACACAGTCAAAGGCTTTGGCATAGTCAAAAAAGCAGAAGTAGATGTTTTTTTGGAATTCTCTTGCTTTTTTGATGATCTAACGGATGTTGGCAATTTGATCTCTGGTTCCTCTGCCTTTTCTAAATCCAAACTGAACATCTGGAAGTTCACGGTTCTTGTACTGTTAAAGCCTGGCTTGGAGAATTTTGAGCATTACTTTGCTAGTGTGTGAGATGAGTGCCATTGTGCCGTAGTTTGAACGTTCTTTGGCATTGCCTTTCTTAGGTATTGGAGTAAAAACTGACCTTCTCCAGTCCTGTGGCACTGCTGAGTTTTCCAAATTTGCTGGCATATTGAAAGCAGCACTTTCACAGCATCATCTTTTAGGATGTGAAACAGCTCAGCTGGAATTCCATCACCTCTACTAGCTTTATTCATAGTGATGCTTTCTAAGCCCCACCTGACTTCACAGTCCAGGATGTCTGGCTCTAGGTGAGTGATCACACCCTCTTGGTTATCTGAATCATGAAGATCTTTTTTGTATAGTTCTTCTGTGTACTCTTGCCACCTCTTCTTAATATCTTATGCTTCTGGTAGGTCCATAACATATAAATGGTGTTTAACCTTTAAATATTATATGACAAATGAAAAACAACTCTTGCTATTCTATCTCATATTGTCCATTTTATTCTCATATTTCCTGCATATCCATTTCAGAATGTGCAGTCCTCCTATGTAACTTCTTTGCATGTCTCCACAACTATACTGTAAACTGTACCAAGTGAATACACTTGTCTATCTTTTTGACATCTACATACCCAGATATCAACACATAGCAGGTGCTCAGTAAACACTGTTGAATGGCTTTAGTGAATAAACTTCTGAATCTCTGTTGCCAGCAAAGCTCTAGGAAAATGAAAGTTCTCTACAAATTTGGTTAAATAAAATAAATCAATTTTTTAAGAAACATTTGTCAATAGTTTCAGGAAGTTCAAATTGATGCTAAAATTTCCCATTCCACCCTCACTCCCATTGAAACCAGTTCCAAAGAAATTATTTTCAATCATAATTTTAAGCAATTAAAACTTGTGACACTGGCAGGCCTCACTGTGAACTGTAGTCTGACCACCCTGGGCTCCTGGTTCAAAGCTAATCCAGTAGAAAGTTTTGGCACAAGGTTGTTCAGAACCAATTCATATCAAGAATTTTATGTCTGTTGTCAAAAGTTGAAAGCTATTTCTCATTGACATATCTATTTTTGACACCTTCACCAAAACGATCTATAGCAACATAAGGATAAATATACATATGTCCTGGGTTGGGTACATGCCTGGAGAAGGGAATGGCAACCCACTCCAGTATTCTTGCCTGGAGAATTTCATGGACAAAGGAGCCTGGCAGGCTATAGTTCATGGGGTCACAAAGAGTTGGACACGGCCGAGCAACTAACACACACACACACACACACACACACATATGTATTTGTAATTAACAATTTCTAATGAACTCTAATTTTTCTTGCCTTTGACAGAGGACAACATCTGTACTTAAGAAGAGTGGTTAACCCACCTATGGGCACCTTATATTTGACAAGGAATTAAGAATATACAATGGAGAAAAGATAGTCTCTTCAATAAGTGAAAACTGGACAGCTATGTGTTAAAAAAAATGAAATTAGAATACTTCCTTGTACAGTACATAAAAATAAACTCAAATGGATTAAAGACCTAAACATAAGACCAGAAACCATACAACTCATAGAGGAAAACAGAGAACACTTTTTGACACAAATCACAAGATCTTCTATGATCCATTTCCTAGATTAACAGAAACAAAAACAAAAATAAACAAATGGGACCTAATTAAATTTAAAAGCTTTTACACAGCAAAAGAAATCATAAACAGGATGAAATGATAACCCTCAGAATGGGAGAAAATGTTATGCCTAGATCCCGATCTCCACAAATCACCAGGAGGCCATTCACCGATGCAAGTGCAAGAGGGAGTTTATTGCAGACCGGGGTCTGGATGGCTCACACACACACCGGAGCAGCGGAGTGAGGGCAGCGGCCCTGAGCCGCATGGTACAAGGCTTGTTAAGGGATAAAGGACAAAGGGAAGGAGACCACGAATGGGGTCATGTGCCTCGGAGTCCTGTGATTGGCCAGGATGGGAGGGGAGGTCAGGGGTTTTATGTGCGCTAGCCCCTGATAGGTATATTTAACCGCAAACAGCCCCCTGATTGGTGTATTTTTGGTGTTTCCCCAGCGGTGATTGGTCGTGTCTAGGGTGGTGACATGGGGTGAGGGAACTCTGGTGTTGTCCTTTATCACAAGATGGCGGCTCTTCTTTTTCTAAGATGGAGTCACTTAGGCTCCACAAAAACAATTACAAATGAAGCAACTAACAAAGGATTAGTCTCCAGAATATATAAGCAGTTCATGCAGCTCAACATCAGAAAAAGAAACAACCCAATCAAAAAAATGCATAGAAGACCTAAACAGATATTTCTCTAAGAAGACATCCAGATGGCTAATAAACACATGAAAAAATGCTCAACATCACAACCCTCTTACTGGGCATAAACCCTGAGAAAACCATAGTTGAAAAGAATCATGTACCCCAATGCTCACTGCTGCACTATTTACAATAGCTAGGACATGGAGACTATCTAGATGTCCATCAAAAGATGAATGGATAAAGAAGTGTGGTACATACATTCAATGTAATATTACTTACCATAGAAAGGAATGAATGTGTCAGTTCTAGTGACATGAATAAACACAGAGCCTGTTATACAGAATGAATTAAGTCAGAAAGACAAAAACAAATATTGTATAATAACACACATATATATATGGAATCTAGAAAAATGGTACTGATGAACCTATTTTCATAAAGACCCAGATTTAGAGAAGAGACTTATGGTCACAGCAGGGGAAGGAGAGGGTGGGACAAATTGTGAGAATGGCATTAAAATATATACATTACCATGTGTAAAGTAGATAGCTAATGGGAATTTGATGTATACTGCAGGGAACACAGCCTGGTGCCCTTTGACAGTCTAAAGTGGTGGGAAGGGGTAGGAGATGGAAGGGAAGTTCAAGAGGGAGGGGATATGTGTGTATCTGTGGCTGATTCGTGTTGATATATGGCAGAAACCAACACAGCATTGTAAAGCAATTATCCTCTAATTAAAAATAAGTAAATAAATAATAGTGGTTAATTCGCAGACATAGAAAACAAACTTACAAAACAAACAAAGGGGAAAGAAAGTAGGGGGTTAGCAGATACAAAATACCATATATAAAATGGATAAACAGCAAGGTCTGACTGTATAATACAGGGAAATATAGTCAATATATTTTAATAAATCACAATGACCATAATGGAAAAGACTATGAAAAAGAATAAATATAACTATATCATTTTGCTGAGCACCAGACATTAACACACTGTAAATCAATTATACCTGAAAAATAAGAGTGATTAATTCACTTCTCACATTTCATTCATCAAGGTGAGATCACCTAACCATTTATTTAAACAGAAAGATTTTAAAGATTTTAACTTTAAATGCAAATCACTCTTTTGTATAAGATTAAAAAATAAAAATCATTTTAAAAGGACATATTTTTAAAGCTAGTTAAAGTAGTAATATAAAGAGTGGGTAGAACTGGATTGCTGACAAAATACCTGAATGAAATCTCTAAAAACAAGAACAAACAGTATTGGAACATTTGCCTTTTTAAATTATCAGTGCTTCTCAACAACAGTATTAAATTATTTTCTATGGATAAAAACTATCCCTCTATTTAGTTTCAGGAGAAATCAATTTGATAGTTGTTTGGAGTATTACTGTGTATCCTCAAAAAGGTTCTAAACATATTGGACCATGATGTTATTCTTTGTTTATTATTAAAGGGTGAGATCTATTTTGTCTCTGGTATCATGTTATAGTCTTTATATTACAGGACTTAGCTATGTATTTCTTAGAGTGGTTAGAACTCATTAATCTTATACTCTCAAATTCTATCCTGTATCCCTGTTTCTTTTCTCACTGATTCCTGCCAGACATCCTTAAAACAGAACTCATCTTATATTCTACCTTTTAGTCCACAATCTTTCTTTCCCTCTATCTATGGAACTTCATAGAGAGAAAATAGGCTTTGTAGTCAGGTGGTTGTAGCTCAAGCCCAAGCTTTGGCATGTTCAGTGTTACCTTGGAAAACTGCTTTAAATTATATGTATTTCTGCTTCCTCTTCTCTAGCAGGGATACTAATGTCTGTCAAGCGAGTTGTTGTGAGATCTCGATGATTGTATATATACATAACTAATGTAAAACTATCATACAGTAAGAGTAAATGGATCAATTATTTGTATCTTATTTTTAAGTGACAACATTTTCAGATTATCATATAATTTATGTAAGTTCAGTATTAAATCTACCTTGAGGACTTAACTAAGTTTCCACTATTAATCCATGTTGGAGCTTTCAAAACAGACCCACGCAAAGCCATTTTAAATCTCTGTGGATTGTTCACTCTGGGCTCTGATACTCCCTCTACTTAGCTACCTCCATCTTTAAACCTCTAGCATTTTTTCTCCTTTTAAAATTTTAATGTTCTCATCATTCTATATTTTACAGTTAAAAGGGCTACATATGTAAAGTAATACTTTTCCCACACAAGTTGCTTTTTAGTATGCGATATTCAATACCATAATACCAGGCATTGGTTTTCATATAAGCACCTTGAAACACACATTCTGAATTTAAAGAAAAACAAGGACACCTCATAATTATCTCAAAATAGGAGAAAAATGTAGTTTTATTCACAGTACAATTTTGCTTTATCCTGTGCAACAGAGAGAAATAAAAGGAGCCTGTCATAAAATTAAAAGAAATTGGTTGTAATAATGCTTGGCTTTTAAATCTAGGAAAATAGCAATGAAGAATTACAGTAATCAAATTTGGCCTGAATATAGCTTTGTGTAATTAGTGCATTAAACATAATGATAATGATCTTGTATTTTATTTAATTTTATTTATTTATTTATAAATGACTACCATATTGCACCTGGATGCTTTGAAATAATTAAAATAATTTAAAAAGTACAAAATGAGTCAAAATAAAAAGGTTCACCAATTTCTGAGACTGATAAACTAAGCTAAATAAAAGCCAGAATTCTTATTTTCAGCTTACACTGGGCTAGGAATCTAATCACATCAATTTATTTCTAAGTTAGACTGACATACACATATATTGGGATTTTACTAATAAATTTATTTAAAGAGTAAAAATTCTAAACAGTAGCAGATTTTACTTTTGAGAATGCCATTATAGGAAAAAAGTAATAAGATACATATTCTTGGGTGTTTTAAAAATAACTTCAAATGTACATTCAGGATCCGCTATAAATAAGGAAATGTCCTCTTGAATATGGAGGTATTTATCTGTTTGTGTACTTAAACTCTTGTAGGAAGGATAAGAACATTAAAAATTTACTTGTCAGAATAACGCAGATGATATTAGAAAAGCAATAAATGACTGCCTATTTATAGGACGAAAACATTGGTTGGATATTAAGAACTAAAAATTTTTCATTTTTTTAATGAAAAAGAAGTAAATCTTACATAGTAGCTAGGATTCAAAGACCACATGTACTATATGAGATAAAATAATGGTTTATAATAGGGCAAGAAGGGAGAGATTACAATCCATGACAATAAACACATGAAAAACAGGATGATATATATCATAATGCATAATAATATACTACTAAAATCCATAAGAGAAACTGATTTTAAAGTGATGATCCCATTCATTTGTATCATATCTTATGTCATATTTTATGCATATATGTATTTCTTAAATCTGATCTTTTACACCTAGATGAGCTCAGAAGTATAATACAACCAAATAGAAATCCCTGAGATCAGTGATTTTTAGAGAAAGATCATAGGTGTCTTTTGGGGCAACAAGGCTGTAAAAAATGTCTATGATGAAGGATCCCGGTGCAAAGGTTTTCAAGACAGAAACAATACTGAAAACCTTTGTAATAAAAACCAATTCATACATTACTTGAATGACAAGGTACCCAAAGTACTAAAGGGAATTCAAAACATTTATCTTAGCAATTATTTTCTTACTTTGTTCTCAAACTAGTTTTCAATGCCAAGTTAATTTTACTATTCTAGTTTAATATGATTTTCATGTTCATAATTTTTCAAAGCATGGTTGACATCTTGAATAAGCAATCTAAAAATTGTTTTGTCTCTTCTGCTAGTTCTGGACTCTTGTTATTTCTGACCTCTATCATTTTAAAAATGCAGGCAGAAGTCAAATCCAAAGTGAACTGAATAAAAGAAATAATTTCAGAAATCAATGAAATTGAAAGTAAGAGCTCAGTAGAGAAAATCTTCAAAACCAAATGCTGACTCTTTGAAAAAAATTGGTAAGATAAGTGTCTAGAAAAGCTAAGATAAAAAGAGAGGACACAGATTACAAATATCATAAATGAAAGAGGGGGAACATTACTATAGATCTTGTGGAAGCTAGATAATAAATACTATAAACTACCTTAGTGTTAATGTTGGTTGTGTTTGACTCTTTGAGACTCCAAGGACTATATAGCCTGCTCGGCTCCTCTATCCATGGAACTCTACAGGCAAGAATATTGGAGTGGGCAGCTATTCCCTTCTCCAGAGGATCTTTCCAACCCAGGGAATAAACCTGGGTGTCCTGCACTGTAGGCAGATTCTTTACTGCTGAGCCACCAGGGAAGCTCAAAACTATTAGTACTAATATTTTTATCTGTCCATTTTGAATTATGTATTTTGGCATTACTGCCATAATACAAGAAGGAAAGTCATATTGAGAGTTTTAAATTGCTTTGCTTGTGTCCCAGAGTTAATAAGTGACAGATCCAGAATCCAGAATTCAAACATATCCCTCATTCACTTGCAACAAATGAACTTACATATCTCCCATTCATTTTGGATGAATGAAGCCCTATAGAAAATAAAATTTACCAACTGGTCCACTGATGTTTGGTGGGCAAAGGGCATTAAAATGGAGTGAATATATCAAAATAATCTCAGCAGACAACTGATCCATTCCAATTTGAGATTCTGGAGCACTTACATACACATATGGAAAATGAAGCTTATTACTTTCAGAAAGGGAACATTTGGAACAAATCTACTAAAATGAGTCTCAAATGCTCTTTACACTCCATCCCATTCCCTTTCATATACATTTCTTTTGAAATCCACTGGAGTCTGGAGAAAAGAAATAAAAGTGATCTTAATTTTCAGATCTACATTAAAAATTGTGTTTTAACACCATCCCCAAAACTGACACACATAGAACTGATTGAATATGAAATACAGTTTTGGTGAAATCAGTGAGTTTCAAGTTTGAGAAAAGTGAGACTTTGAGAAAGAAATTTGCAAGAATTTGTATGGGATACCAACCAAATGATTTATATTATTAACACTTTATTAGTTGCTTTTAAATTAATATGTTTAGAACTTTTATTTTAATCTATTGATCAGTAAATGCTGAAGTGATCTATTTTGGGATAACAGCAATACAAATATTGGTCAAATATAAATAAAAACCCTTTGAATTTGGAACTACCTATGGATAGAACGGTTAATTTTTTCTTGTTTTGTGAGCTAATATTTCTTTGGTGATGTATTATTGAACATTCTTAATAGAGTGGTATTTCTAAAGAAACAATTTTATAAAATATCAAAATAGGAGAATACTATAAGATATCAAAATGGGGAAAAGCTTGAAAATAGAAAAAGGTAAATCATAGGCATGGATTAAAGATGTACATACGTCTCTGGGAAAGGAATCACAACTAATATGTAATTGATGGACTTAAGATGCTGACAAAGTCAGGGTCAAATTTTGTGGAGTCCAGATCCCATTACAAAGTTCCTTTATGGAATTGTAGACCCTTCTGACTGCAAATAAAAAGTGACTTCTAAGACTGGATATCCTTCCTCTCTTCTCACCTTTCATCTCCTGCTCATATGCTTTTCCAGACAATGTGTAAGGCATATAGTCCCAACCCTTGAGGACAGTCTGATGGGTGTGTGTGTGTGTGTGTGTGTGTGTGTGTATGGGTGGCTTAATTACAATATAGAGCAAATGTTTTTATAAAGTACAGAAGGAGAGTAATTATCTCTTCCTTTGGAAGTTAGAAAATGCTTCGTTGAAGAGGTGATCAAATTTACTCAATGACAGGATTTAAATTAACAGCAATCATAATACTTTGCAAGCTCATACTCAGTTGCCTTTTTCCATCTTAAATTTATATATACTTTTTATGAGATTCTCTTCATAGGAGCACATATTATAGTATTTCTTCCAAGGTCACACTCATGGTTTGTAATGGGACAAAACCAGGTACCCAAACTTAGTTCAACAGCATCAATTTTGGTTTGTCAAAGGACAAAAGAAGTAATATATGCACTATTAAACTTAAACTAGAAGTTTTCAATTAGGAGCAATTACTTGGTAATAAGTAGGCAATATACATTTTTAAGTATAAAATGTGTACATGGAAAGAAATGATGCTATCAGATCTTGTTGTATATTCCATTTCACAAGGTGCTTTTCTTGTGTGTAGGTGGTATTTGTTTATTAGTAGAAGCTGTACTCCTATTGAGCAAGATGTCAGAAAATCATTATCTTTGCCCTAGAAATTCCTTGAATTGAAATTTGTCCAGCGAAAATAGCATATTAAACCAAACACATTTTTTCCACATAAATGTGCTGAAGGATAACAAAATTATTATTTTCTACTTTATATTTAATGAAAAGATGAATTCTATAACTGTAATAAACTAGTGAATCTAGTTTAATGGTTTGGTTTTTTTAGAGATAAAGAATGGCAATTTGTATCATTTATTATTTGTACTAGTAGAAAATGCAATTCCTAGTTTACATTGTATATAATTCCTTTATATTTAAACCAAAACAAGTTTAAGAGATATTATGTGATATGAGCAATTAATTAAGTTATAACATACACAAATTCAATATAATTTACTTAGGTCGATATCAAGATATATAATATGCTTGCTTATTATAGCATCTAATGATATAATTATGCTGAAAATTCTCCAGGCCAAGTTTCACCAGTATGTGAACTGAGAACTTCCAGATGTTCAAGCTGGATTTAGAAAAGGCAGAGGAACCAGAGGTCAAATTGCCAACATCCATTGGATCACAGAAAAAGCAAGAGAATTTGAGAAATACATCTACTTCTGCTTTATTGACTATGCTAAAGCCTTTGACTGAGTGGATCACAGCAAATTGTGGAAAATTCTTGAAGAGATGGGAATACCAGACCACCTTACCTGCCTCCTGAGAAATCTGTATGAAGGTCAAGAAGCAACAGTTAGAACTGGACATGGGACAACAGACTGGTTCCAAACTGGGAAAGAAGTGCATCAAGGCTGTATATTGTCACCCTGCTTATCTAATTTCTATGCAGAGTACATCATGTGAAATTCCCAACCGGATGAAGCACAAGCTGGAATCAAGATTGCTGGGAGAAATATCAATAACCTCAGATACACAGATGACACCACTCTTATGGCAGAAAGTGAAGAGGAACTGAAGAGCTTTTTGATGAAAGTGAAAAAGGAGAATGAAAAAGCTAGCTTAAAACTCAACATTCAAAAAACGAAGATCATAGCATCCGGTCTCATCACTTCATGGCAAATAGATGGGGAAACAATGGAAACAGTGACAGACTTTATTCTGGGGGGCTCCAAAATCACTGCAGATGGTGACTGCAGCCATGAATTCAAAAGATGCTTGCTTCTTGGAAGAAGAGCTGTGACCAATCTAGACAGCATACTAAAAAGCAGAGACATTGCTTTGCTGACAAAGGTCCGACTAGTCAAAGATATGGTTTTTCTGTTGGGCATGTATGGATGTGAGAGTAGGACTATAAAGAGAGCTGAGTGCCAAAGAATTGATGCTTTTGAGCTGTGGTGTTGAAGACTCTTGAGAGTCCCTTGGACTGCAAGGAGATCCAACCAGTCCATCCTAAAGGAAATCAGTCCTGAATACTCATTGGAAGGACTGATGCTGAAGCTTAAACTCCAGTACTCTGGCCACCTGATGCGAAGAACTTACTCATTGGAAAAGACCCTGATGCTAGGGAAGGTTGAAGGCAGGAGGAGAAGGGGATAACAGAGGATGAGGTGGCATCACCGACTTGATGGTCATAAGTTTGAGTAAGCTCTAGGAGTTGGTGAAGGACAGGGAAGCCTGGAGTGCTTCAGTCCACGAGGTTGCAAAGAGCTGGACATGACTGAACAACTGAACTAAACTTAGCTGATAAAAATATATTTATTTATTATTTATATATAAATTTCATATATATATGTGTGTGTGTACATATATATATATATCCCTCCACTTGGAGAAGGAAATGCAATGCACTCTAGTACTCTTGCCTGGAAAATCCCATGGATGGAGGAGGCTGGTAGGCTACAGCCCATGGGGTTGCAAAGAGTTGGACACAACTGAGCAGCTTCACTATATACCTTCCCTTCACATAGATACCAAAGGAATAGTGTTGCAGTGTCTTCTGTAGTAACAGAATGGCAAAACCTTCTTTCCTAAATGGGAACTGGACTTGGTAAACTGCAAACTGTTGAGATGCTGGTTCACGTAACCTATGCCATGGTCAGTGACATAATCTCTTTCCTTTGTCTACAGAAGTAAGAATAATCTATCTTCACCTTTCCTAACCTATGCAATGGATTATAGGGATTGTCTGAATGAAGTAATATAAAAGATGAAAAAATTTCTAGAATCTAATTCATTTTAGTTGCAGATAAAGAAAAAAACTGTGTTAGGAATCTCCAGAGAAACAAAAAAAAGTATATAGACAGATAGATATAGAGAGATTATTAAAGGGTAATATCTCACAGTTATGGGAGCTGTCAAGTCTAAATTCTGTAGAGAAGGTCTACCAGCTAGAAAACTAGGTAAGAGTTGATGTTGCTCTTAGGACCTTCAACTCATTGGAAGATGTTCATTCATATTATGACAGGTATTCTGCTTTGCTTAAAATCTACTGATTATAAATGTTAATCATACCTCCACAATAACTTAACAGCAACATACAGATTAGAGTTTGACCAAACAATGGGTACCATAGCCTAGCCAGGTTGATACTTAAAATAACCATCAGAATCAGTATCTTTCCTATTCCTCACCCTACTTCTTTGCCTTAAATCAATATTATATATTATAGTTCACATTTCAATTGATGGAAATGCTAAAAATAATTAAGAACATATTATTTAAATAATTAATATGTAAATTATACAATATGTACAGTATAATGATTATATATAATATATTATTACTCTTTTAAAATCTGCAGTCATAAGGACTATGTGCCTATTGTTTTCTTTTCTGGTAATGTCTTTGTTTGCTTTGGACTTTGGGGCAATGATGGTTTCTTAGAGTGAATTGGGAAATATTTCATTCTCTTTGATTTTCCAAAATATTTTTTGTAGAATTGGTACTACTTCTTTAAATGTGTGTTAGACTTCACCAATGAATCCATCCATTCCTTGAGATTTCTTCGCGAAAATGGTTTTACCTATAAATTCATGTTTTCTTTTTTCATACTTACCATAATATTCAGGTTATCTTTTTTTCTTGACTGAATTTTGGCAATTTGCATCTTTTAAAGAATTCATAGATTTTTATCTATGTTCTTGAATTTATCGACAAAGGTTTTCATAATATTTACTTATTATATTGCTTTATTATCTACATAACTTGTGGTCTTGGCACATCTCTCATTCTTAAATATTGGTCAGTTGAGTCTTCCTCTATTCTTTTCTTATACATATTGCTAAAGGTTTATCAATACTATTTTTCTCAAAGAACTAACTTGATTTCACTGAAATTTACTATTTTCTGTTTTGTTTTGCATTGATTTCTGGACTTTGTCAGTTCCTTTCTTCAGACTACTTTGTATTTAACATGCCCTTCTTTATTTGATTTCTTGATTTGAGACCTCTCCTCTTTTCAAACATACACATACAGAGCTAGATACCTCCCACTAAGTACTGCTTCAGAGACATCCTACAAATTTGTGTTGAACATTCAGTTCTCATTTGGATTTTTCTTTGCTCCCCAGGTTATTTATTAAGTGTGTTAGTTTTCAAATAGTTGATATTTCTATTAAAGACTTCTAATTTAATTCCATTGTTGTCAGAAAATGTGTTTTGTATCAATTAAATCCTTCCTAATTTTGAGACATTTTTATGTGCCAGAGTGTGGTTTATCTTGATAAATATTAGAGTTGGTTTTGATTGACTGAATTTTTGTCTTTATTTTGGGTTATATATCCTTGCTTCTTTGCAAGCTTGATAATTGTTGGTGTGGTTCCAGGCACTGTAAATTTTACCCTGTGGGCTACTGGATATATTTTTGTATTCCAACAGATATTCTTAACTTCCTTTTGGTATGCAATTAAACTATTCAGTTTTGTTTGGACTTTCTGTACCTTGTTTTTAAGATTTTTTACATAGAACAAAAGCATTACTCATTCAAGGGTTAATTTATTTCTGACTTATGAGGAAAGGTCTTTCTGAGTACCCTTGCTAATACTTTGGTCATTAGGAAATATCTTAGTCTGCTCATGTTACCATAACCAAATACCACTGGCTGGATATTTTGAAAACAGAAATTTATTTTCTTTAATCTTGGAGGCTGAAGGACCATGATCTAGGTGCTAGTATGATCAGGAGATGGTGAGGGTCCTCTTTCTAGCTCGCAGTTGGTCACTGTCTTATTGTGTCCTTACATGGCAGAGAAAGAAAGAGTGTGTCTCTTATTATGAAGGCACTAATTTGATCAGACCAGAGTCCTACCCTCATGAACTCATCTAACTATAATCAATTCCCAAAGGCCTCACTTCCAAGTACTATCACAATGGGAGTTAGGGCATCAATATATGAATTTTGGGGAAACATATTTATTCCATAGAGGTACATTTTCCTGCCTTGTTTGTAAGAATAGACAATGCTCTTGATTCTGTGTGAGCACTGATTATTGCTACTTCTAATACTCTTGCATGATTATTTCCCCAGTCTCTTGTAGTTTCTTCAGAGGTATAGGCTGATCAGTACTGCACTGAAAATTCAAGGAGGACCATCTTGAAATCTCAGCTTCTCTGCCTGCAGCTTTTTCCTCTCCAGTACTCTTTCCTTAGAACCTTCACTATCTTAGTCTTCCTAGACTTTAAACTTCATTATATCCACTGGACTCTGCTGGGGACACTCTCTGTGCTTTATCCTGCCTACTCTGTCTCTCAGTTGGGTCCAACTGTTTGCGACCCCATGGATGGTAGCCTGCCAGGATCCTCTGTCTATGGAATTTTTCAGACAAGAATGCTGAAGTGGGTTGCCATTTCCTTCTCCAGGGAATCTTCCTTACCCAGAGAACAAACCTGTGTCTCCAGCACCTCCTGTGTTGACAGGTAGATTCTTTAGCACTAGCTCACTGCATCTTAAAACTGTCAAATCAGGAAGCTGGGGCAATTGTAGATCTCACCTAGTTTCCCATCTCTTAGAAAGCATTGTCTTCCATTACCTGATGACCAATGTGTTGAAAATCATTCTTTGATGAATTTTTTTTTTTCAAAAAAGCTGTAGGGTTTTTTTTTTTTTTCAGACACAAAAGTAAACCTGGTACCTGTTACTCTATTTCCACTATAAGCAAGAGTCTCAATGATTTAGATAATAAAATAATCTTATTATGATTGCATAAGTAATGTTATTCTAGATAGTGAAAATACAAACAGAAAACATAAAACTGAGTTGCATAGACTTAGAAAACAAATGAAGTTTTTGTTAGTTTTTGATTTATAGTAATGGAATTGATCTTCTGTATTATACTTTCCACATACAAAATATATTATGGATATCCTCAAAGTTATAGCTGTGATTAAATCTTGATGATTTAAATTTGTTTATTTCTGTAGTTTAAAGTGTTACATGGAGCACAATTATAAATAAAATTATACAGCTTTTCTTTTACTGTTGGGCATTAAATTTTTAAAATTCTTGACCCAAGCAAAAGACGAAATAGTAATCATTATTTGTGCACTGGGACAACCCAGAGGGATGGGATGGGAGAGGGTTTTGGGATGGGTGAACACATTTACATCTGTGGCTGATTCATGTTAATGTATGACAAAAACCACCACAATACTGTAAAGCAATTAGCCTCCAATTAAAATAGATAGATTAATTTTTTAAAAGGGGGATTTTTAAAAATGATTAAGTCTGAGAAACAGCTGTGGGCCTCCCTCTTTATTAAGCTATTTACTGGATTTTTCTTCTATTATGAATCAAATAAAATACTACTAGAAGGAAATATATGCCCTACTAGTATCAAATTATTATTCTGCTATTGGGTTTTTTAAAAGGAAAACTTGCTGAGAGAAGTTTCTAAATCATATGTTCAAGTGAAATTCTACCAAAATTGTCATGTTTGGAATCAATTATTAAACAAAATTCATTAAAGATTAATTAATCACTCTAAGACCTAGAATTACTGTATTCCATGGTTATGACAGTACAAAAGTATTCCTAAAAAATACTATAGCTATACATTATAGAGTATCTCTTTCAGCTAAAGAAGACAGTAACTAATACTATGAGCTTTTTGGAAATTCTGGTTTATTTAGGCAGTCAAACTCTGTTGAAGGTAGGTATTGAAAGCATGACAGGTTATTCCTTAGGTTGCCAGAGTGCCCTAAGATACTGAGGTTGAAATTGTCACTTGAGAGATGTCAGTTTTGTGGCACTTCAGTAAATTAGATGGGACAGTGATTTCATAGCAGAGATTGAGCCCAATCTGGATTCCCACCTTCCTTCACTTGCATTTATCCTACAAAATTTAGGGAACTAAATATATTTGGTGTTTTAGAGGATACTGAAGGTAATTTGTCAATGACCAGTCTAGTATTGTCAAGCTCTCTGCATTCCTAGTCAAGGTCAGTTCTAAACTCTCACTGCCAAGCTCATGATCACAGCTTATAGTGCCAGCTGCGGTTCAAGGACTCTGGCTTGTTCATTTGCTCAGGAAGAGTGGTGTCAAGTCTGTATATATACTTTAAGAATATTGGTGATCTGACAATGTTAATCTTTCAAATTCACATACAGTAGACTTTGCAAGGGAGTAAAATTATTACATTAGATATTGATATATTTAGGAAACTTCCAAGAAAATAAACCATATAATTCACTATTATAAGGCTATCTGATTGTGAGACTGCTCTGGTTACTATTGCTGAATAAGGAACTGTCCCTCAAACTAGCAAATAATCATTTTGTATTGCTGATGATTTGGGGGGCAGGAATTTGGAATGCACTTCCCAAGTAGTGTTAGTGGTAAAGAACCCACCTGTGAATGCAGGTAGATGTAATAGATGTGGGTTTGAACCCAGGGGCAGGAAGATCCACTGGAGGAGGGCATGGCAACACACTCCAGTATTTTTGCCTGGAGAATCCTATGGAGAGAGGAGCCTGGCAGGCTGCAGTTCATAGGGTCACACAGGCCTGGACATGACTGAAGCAACTTAGCACGCATGCGCAGGAATTTGGAAAGGTCTCAGAAGGGCCTCTGGTCATCCACAGGCTCAAGAGGAAATGGTTATCCCACTTGACTCACTCTCATGGCTGAACACTGATCATGGTTACTCTCTGCAAACTGCAGCATATTCATCACATTAGTCTCAGAAGAGTCAGATTCTGTACAGGGCAGCTACTTTCCTCTAGAGTCAAAATCCTCAGAGAACCAGATGGAAGAGCAGTGACCTTCTCTGACCCTTCACAGTCTCATACCATCACTTCAATCATACTCTCTTGATCAAAGAATTCACAAGGCCTACCAAGGGGAGGGAACTGTATTTCAATATTTGATATAGAAAGGGGAAGGTCACATTAAAAATGAAAAAGCATGTGAAATGGGAGATAACATTATGACTATATTTATGGTTAAAGTGAGGCTTCCTAGGTGGAGCTAGTGTTGAAGAACCCAACTGCCAGTTCAGGAGACAAAAGAGACCTGGGTCCAATCCCTGGGTTGGGAAGATCCCCTGGAGAAGGGCATGGCAACCCATTCCAGTATTCTTGCCTGGAGAATCCCCATGGACAGAGGAGACTGGCAGGCTACAGTCCATAGGGTTGCAAAGAATCAGACATGACTGAGGCGAGTCACATGCATGCACTGATTAAGTAAGAAAATTTTACCATTACCCCTCCAAGAACTACAGAAATCACCATTTATTATTAAAGTATTGACTTGGGTACACTGCCTCATGAACAGTTTGTACAACAGACAGTAATGCTTTAGAAATACCAACTCATAGTTCCATATAAACTATATGATAAATATGGACATAGTAGAAGAAACAAATATTAGGACCAACTAGGGGGTGATTCATCTGGCTAAAGATATTAACGCACAATAGATAAAAGTAAACAAACTTGACATTTGAGTCTAAAGTCTATAGTAGCAAACACTGCTCACGAAAATGTACAATAGATAATATTTACATCCATAAAAACTAATACCTACCTAGTTTTAATTTAATTATTTATTCATAGCCTCTAGGTTTAGAATAACAGAACCTTTGAAACCTACCTATGATTCAAACTATTCATCTCACTGAACCCAGGCACATGCCAATTGAATCTGAAACCCTGCTTGTAGGAAAGATGATGTGGGGAATACTATAGTCTTTTTATAGACTGTCTTCTGGGAACTAGTCCTATTAAGGGGACATTTTATTAGCTTGCCTAAAGGGGAAAATATATTAAGAATTTAAAATACCTGAACCACTCCCTATCATTCTCAAAGGGATCTTGACTAATTTAAACTAGAAATTAGTCAAAGAAACTTCAAACATGATAGGAACTCTTTGTCAGAAGTAGAGAAGGCAGGAGAACAGGTACTGGATTTTCAATTAGATGTATAAATGTTTCTGAAAATAACACTGCTCTATTTACCTCATTATCCTTCACCAACTGTCTTGGAGAAATCAGTAGGAAGATAAGGATAATTTTCTATAGGAATAAATATTTTTTAAATATAGTAATACCACAAAGTTTGATCTAGGCTAGAATTCACCTAAGAATTTTGACAATGTATTTTTATTTAATTCTCACAATAACTTACGTGGTAGGTTCTATTATAAATATTTTATAAATTAGAAAAGCAAAGTCTGGAACAATTAAGTGGCTTTTTTTCATGTACATGTAATTACTCTGTGAGATCCAGGAAGTGAAAACAAGTAGTTCGTCTACAGAATCTGCCTGCCAATGTTTGCTAATTGCAGGAAGAGTGGGTTGGAACCCTGGGTCAAGAAGATCCCCTGAGAAGAATATGGCAAACCACTTCACTATTCTTGCCTGGGAAATCCCATGGACAGAAGAGCTTGGTGGGCTATTGTCCATGGTGTTGCAAAGAGTTGGACATAACTGAGCAGGCACACGCTTGAAGCATGTTCATCCTTGAAGGAGGAGTTGGGCAACTTATCACAGTTACCTAGGAAGACAATGGTTAGGAAAAGAAAGAAGGCATTGGGCCAGAGTCTTCTGTAAGGGACAGCATGAGGCACAGACCAGTAGCAGATAAGAACTTCACAACTCAGCCTCTGGGAACTAGAACCAGACCTCTTATGAAGGGCAAGGCACTGTGAGAGACAAAAGGAGCCAAATACACTGAATGATTCACAAGATTAAAAGTTCCAGTATAGGCTTAACTAGAATTGGCAGTTATTTCATTAGAGAGACACCTGAACAGTTACATATATACTTCTTGAGAAAGTCAAACTGAAGGTAATACTACAGTGTTTTCTGCTAATTTGTGGTTATGGCACAGGAAAGAATCTGTTAGATGAGGTTGGCCATCACCCCAAATAGAAGAGCAGCATTAATCAAGTAGTAGAAAGACCAAGGGATTCTGTTCTAAGTTTTTCTAGGCTAAATACGCAAAAAACAAAAGCAAAAATGTGCAATTCTAATGGTCTTCAAACTTTCACTATTTTTGTCATAAAAATGATTACCAGAACAAACATGGTATGCTTTTGAAGAGTATTATAATAACCATTGACCTAGGTATTTATTATTAATCAAGAAAAGATATCCCAACATAGAATTCAAAATGACTTTACTAAAGTTGATTTAAGAATAATTTTGAGATATATCTCCTGTAATTTAAGGTTATATGGGTTCCTCTCAATATGACACTGCCACAAATAAGGGGGAGATACTCATTTACCTTTTGTTTTCACACAATATGTGAACTTATTCAATTGAAGAGCTTTTGATTAAATGGCTAGAACAGAATACTACCTGAATCAAACATAAAATATTTAAAAGAAAAATAAAGATTTCTTCCTTTTAATAAAAATATTCCTCTGCTTATATTCTAATTTAATGTAAAGGGACATTTCATTACATTTTCAGATTAGAAGTTATTAGACTCCAGGTTTTACATGAATGGGGATAAACTTTATCAGCAGATTGAAGATCATCAGTCACTTTCTGGTCTTTGGAAACTTTTCAGTACCAAATTTGGAAATTTTAACTAAATGAAACATTCTTTTAAAATGTAGCTTTTCAATACTAATAATTTTTCAGTTAGTAATTTAATAGTTCCCAGATAATTTGTGTCTTATCTATCTATTCTTTGAGTATTTCATCCTGTCCCAAGTAAGGAAGAATTTTTTAAAATGTAGGAATTCTATTTTTGTTGCTTCTACTACTACTAGAATATACTCCAGTAAGCATAAATGATTTCTCATCCTACATCCAGGAAATATGGAGGATTTCTGTAGTAACACATTGCTACTACATCTCAAAGAATTATATCTTTATATATAATTATAATATAAATGTAAAATCATATAAGATTAAGAAAATAAATGTTGAAAATGAGAAAAAAGAGTGGACAAACATGTGCTGTAAATTTTATTTGTAATTAATGTAGAATTGTAATGTAAGACACCAAAGTACAAGTTCAGTTCAGTTCAGTGGCTCAGTCGTGTCGGACTCTTTGCAACCCCAGGAACTGCAGCACGCCAGGCCTCCTGGTCCATCACCAACTCTCATAGTCTACTGAAACCCATTGAGTTGGTGATGCCATCTAGCCATCTCATCCTCTGTCATCCCCTTCTCCTCCTGCCCCTAATCCTTCCCAGCATCATGGTCTTTTCCAATGAGTCAGCTCTTCTCATGAGGTGGCCAAAGTATTGGAGTTTCAGCTTCAACATCAGTCCTTCCAATGAACACCCAGGACTGATTTCCTTTAGGAGAGACTTGTTGGATCTCTGTGCAGTCCAAGGGACTCTCAAGAGTCTTCTCCAACACCACAGTTCAAAAGCATCAATTCTTCAGTGCTCAGCCTTTTTCACTGTCCAACTCTCACATCCATAAATGACTACTGGAAAAACCATAGCCTTGACTAGATGGACCTGTGTTGGCAAAGTAACGTCTCTGCTTTTCAATATGCTATCCAGGTTGGCCATAACTCTCCTTCCAAGGAGTAAGCATCTTTTGATTTCATGACTGCAATTACCATCTACAGTGATTTTGGAGCCTCCCCCCCAAAAGTCTGACACTGTTTCCACTGTTTCCCCATTTATTTCCCATGAAGTTATGGGACCAGAGGCCATGAACTTAGTTTTCTGAATGTTGAGCCTTAACCCAACTTTTTCACTCTCCTCTTTCACTTTCATCAAGGGGCTTTTTAGCTCCTCTTCACTTTCTGCCATAAGGGTGGTGTCATCTGCATATCTGAGGTTATTGATATTTCTCCTGGCAATCTTGATTCCAACTTGTCCTTCTTCCAGCCCAGCATTTCTCATGATGTACTCTGCATATAAATTAAATAAGCAGGGTGACAATATACAGCCTTCACATTTTCCTTTTCCTATTTGGAACCAGTCTGTTGTTCCATGTCCAGTTTTAACTGATGCTTCCTGACCTGCATGCAGGTTTCTCAAGTGATGGGGCAGATGGTCTGATATTCCCATCTCTTTCAGAATCTTCCACAGTTTATTGGGATCCACACAGTCAAAGGCTTTGACATAGTCAATAAAGCAGAAGTAGATGTTTTTCTGGAACTCTCTTGCTTTTTTGATAATCCAGCAGATGTTGGCAATTTGATCTCTGGTTCCTCTACCTTTGCTAAAACCAGCTTGAACATCTGGAATTTCACGGTTCATGTATTGCTGAAGCCTGGCTTGGAGAATTTTGAGCATTACTTTACTAGCATGTGAGATGAGTGCAATTATTTAAAAAATAAATCTAATATAATACACTGTAACTTATTAAGAAGCTTAGATACTTAAAGTCCCAATTAAAGGGATATATGGATGTACAAATAATACAATTTACTTGCAAGAATAAAGAGTGAGTGGACACTCTGTACTTGGAAAAAAATTTTTTCTCTCATTACTCTAATCTGCCTATGTCTCTTAGTTTTGAAGAAGAATGCATAATATATTCAGTGTGTTTTTTCATTTTCTGAACTCCATCCATGGAATTTTCCAGGCAAGAATAGTGAAGTGAGTTTCCATTTCCTTCTTCAGGGGATCTTCCCAACCCAGGAATCAAACCCAAGTCCCCCACATTGTAGGTAGATGCCTTATCATCTAAACCACCAGGGATGCCCAAATATGGTTAAGATTAATGATTAACCTTAATACACTAGGATACTAGTCTTTTTATTTGGTTCAGCAGAAAGAGTGTAGAATCAGAAACCACACAATTCTGATACCACCACTAACCACCTTTTTTTACATATCTATAAAATCGGCATTGAAACATGTAAATTATCATATGTGAAATGAATCACCAACCCAGGTTTGATGGATGATACAGGGTGCTCAGGGCTGGTGCACCAGGATGACCCAGAGGGATGGAATTGGAAGGGAGGTATGAGGAGGGCTCTGGAAGGAGAACACATGTATACCCATGGCAGATTCATGTCAGTGTATGGCAAAACCAACACAATAATGTAAGGAAAAAAGTCTTTCTTGAACTTGTTACAATAAATAAATAAAAATAAAACAAAATCAGGATAGATCTTAGAAAACAAATTTAAAATTAGGCTTTGTCCTGGATATTCTAGCAGTATGCCATTTTCTCTAAGTGCAGGAGAAACACAAATTTATAGTGGAGCAAGGCCTCTACTCTCTGTCTCCTTTAAACCAGAAAAATAGTCTCATGTATTTTTAATAACATGAGATTCTGTGTTATTTCTTTTGAAGAAATGTCTTTAATGTTTGCAGGGAAAAGCCAGCTATGTGGTATTATGGTTTGCAGAAAAAAAGAAAATAGACTATTTCATACAGGTTCATATATGGAAGTTTATTTAGTGATCTCATTCACTCATTGCCACTCATAACCAGACACTGAACTCAGCAAAAAGTCTTCATAAAAACACAGGTATTCTAGGTCCTCGTCCTAGAAATCATGGCTTACTAAGTCTGAATTTGGACCTAGAAAACTGTAATTTTTAGAAATGCTCTCTTGATGAATTTTTGTCAGTCACGTGGGGAACAATTGATCTAGTCTTGTCTGTAGTTTTAGAGATGAGAAAATTAATGATCAAAAAAGGAATAATATCTAGGTGACTGATTTTTGCCTTGAAGCCAATGCTAAAAACTGTAGAATTTCCTCCCTATATTTGATTGTAATGCATATCAAAGGAATACATTAATTTGTCACAAGTTAGATAGATTATTCAGTATTGCAAGATAGAGACTTTATGAAATTAGTTTTGTAATAAATATTATTCATATGCATCTAGGGAAAGAGCACCATCCAATTGTGCAACATTAACATAGACAAGAATCCTCAGGGAGTTCAGGTGACATTTCAGAATTTGGTCATCTTCCTCTTTTCCCTATTGCTATATGTTGAAATCTGCTTCTATAAGTCAATATAAAATTTGTTAAAAAAAAAAAAAAGAAATATTGTAGAGGGAAGGCAAGTGTGGGCTTCTAAGAGCTGGCCATGTAAGTTTATAATACCTTCCATTTTTCTGCCCTATACCAAATTTTCAAATGTGTTGAATTTAGTATTGCAAAAATTCTGTGAGGTACACTGATGCTAATTTAAAGAGTACAGAGGCCAAAGACAGGATTTTCCAAAAATAAATTTGAGCATATTCTGGTTTGCCAAGGAATCAGAGGTCTATTCCTTCTCCTTAGGAAGAGAGTGCACCTATATTTCTAAAAGACTGAAGACATCATGCCCTTGGCTAGAGGAATTGCAATTATCCAGAAGATGGGAACCTGGTTTTCAGATACCTTTTGTATACAACTGGTACTTAAACTCCAAATGCCTTGTACCCAAGAAGCCTAACTTTTTTTCTCCTCCTGGGATGGCTCTCATGTCTACCCTATATGAAGGGAGAATAACAAGAAAAACAATATTCATCCATAGATATGGAAAACCTTCCATATGTCCAATAGAATGCACATGGGTTATCATGCTAATAAAAACCTGAAGATCATGGGCCTCTGATCTTCTTCTTGACTCTTTAATGATAATGCATTGATCTATGTCCAATGATATGCTTAGAGTCACCCCCAAACCTATTTTCAATTGCCTCCACAAAAGAATCATCCTTCCTAGGCAGATAGTGTATGATCTGTGTTGTATGATCTGCCTTCACAACTGTACAGAAGTAAAGATCAGCAATGGATGTGGAACATTAAGCACCAGATACACACGAGAACATGTGGGTTCCCTCCTGAGAGTGGTAAAACACTGAATTTGACACGTAAGGAATTGAGACTTTCACATGTTCACTTCTCTTAATATTTTACCTGCTCTTCTTCCCCACCTCTGAACTGTTTGCAAAGATAAATCTATCAAACATGGATGCTAGTGGTCCTTTCATTGGTCAGTATTAACATTTTCACTTTAAAAAATTATGTATTTTCTTAACTTTCTTTTCTATACTTTGGAATGAAAGCTATTAAACTTATATGGATATAAGAATATATGGATATAAAATGAAAAAAAAATTCTCATTCTTTAATATGTACAGAAGAAAAAGAACTTGAACTTTTAGAAGAACAAAATGCCACAGGGAAACTCTTCTCTGAAACTCAGAACATGATTTTCCACCAGTTTCTATGCAGCAACAGATTTTAAGCCCTATCATGAGATTTTCTTTGTCAGTCCTTTGAAAAATCTGATATTTTTTTTTAAAATTTTCGTTGGTTTTGCTATACATTGACATGAATCCATAATGCATATACACATGCTTCCCTTCCAGAACCCCCCTCCCACCTCCCTCCCGATTCCTGATATTTTATCAAAAGAAAAAAAAATCTATCTTTTTCAACTAGTAAAGTATAGCAACAAATATAAGAATCAAAAGATGGTCCTCTGTTTAGGCTGGATGTTTCAGAGTGAATGGGACAAAGATGGGAATGATTCTGTAGACCTGAGAGAAGGAGAGGTTTGATGCTGCCTGTATAATTGTTTTCTTATAAAAGAAAATAACTTCTTTATTTAATTTTCCTTCTAATAGTTACTAAAGAACCAAGGCAACTTTACTCAATTGATCATTAAAGTTTCCCCACAGTTAATATAAACCTCATATTTTTTTTTTCTGAGTTAGTGTATTGGCTTTGAATTCTGCAGTGTCACTACTTAATTTTCATTGTTAACTGCAAATATTACAAAATAAATTACTGTTGCAGCTTATTTAAACAAATCAGGCTGTTGGCATTTCTGAGGCAGTGGTTAACAAGCAGATTCTAGATAATATATCAATTTTACTCTTGTGATTCTACATGGATTAACTTTGCAAACTCTGACCTTTTAGCCACCTGTATTTCCATAGACCTCACTAGACACAAGGCAAAGAGAAACAGTACTATTTCAAACATACAAACTAGGAACAATTCAGTGCATAAGTTTAGTCCCTCTCCAGTCTTCTGGGTTCATCAGAATCAAGAAGCTCTCCAACGTTCACCCACCTATAGAAAGGGCAGCCCCTCTTTAAGATCTCTATGTGAGTCTCTTTAACAAGTCCCATTAGAAATCCAAGAAAACTTTTTTAAATTCCAGGATGCAAGTTGACAAAGGTTTTTTTCAATTGATCTTATTGAATGCCATAGAGAATAAAACTCAGATTTTTTTTTACTTCCCACCCCAAGATCCTGGGAGAATTCTGAGACTTCAGTTCATCCTCTACAATTCAGAAGCTGTATTATATTTCTATTGTGTTGAAAATTCAGGTAAATTAGGCCATTTATCATTAAAGTTAGCATTAGAACATTTGTTTGGAATCATGCTGTCTTAGCCATTAACTAGATATATCACTGTAGTGAAATTGCCTAATGTCCCTGATGCATCCTATTTATTTGTAAAATAAGAAAAGAACTAAATATTATTAATAACTAAAGGTTCATATTTCCTCATCCTCTGCCAACCTCAGTCCCTGTATGATATCCGGGTTTCTTATTAATTAGTAGATCTGAAATTCTTAACACAAGATATAGCTTAAGATTGTTTGTAGCAATGCATAACAATCTTTGGAGGTTTGTTTCACTGGCTTACTAAAACTGGTAATAATAAAACAAAAATATTAATAAATTTTGAGATGAACCAGACTATATTCGCCAAATGTGTCTTCAAGAACTTCTATAGTAAAACATGCAATTACCTCTTAGATAAAAGAATGAGGACGGAAAACGCAAGAGACCTGGCTTTGATCCGTGGTTCAGAAAGATCCCCTGAGAAGGGAATGGCAGCCCAGTCCAGTGTTCTTGCCTGGAGAATTCCACAAACAGATGAACCTGGTGGACTACAGTCCACGGAGTCCCAAAGAGTTGGACATAACTGAGTGACTAACACTTTCAATTTCAAAGGCTCAATATACAATATAAATTAAGTTCCCTGATTCAAAATAACTTCAAGATAAGTAGCACAATGTTGCAGGTACAACTTACAAGTCCACATGTTGTCTACTTTTATTCTCAGCTGTAAGTCCTGTATGTTCATCCAAAAGGACAACAAAGCAGCCTCCTACGAAGACAACACATTTGAAGAGACTCGGTCATTTTTGTAAAATGTCAAATCTAGTTATAGCCTAACTCACATCCCTTATTAAAAAATTCAAATTATTCTAAAAGCAGCTAAATCATAGAGTAGAATTTGAAATTAATTTTTAAATGTTAACGTGGGAGAGGTTGGGAATTTCCCCTGGAGAAGGGAACAGCTACCCACTCCAGTATTCTGGCCTGGAGAATTCTATAGACTGTATAGTCCATGGGGTCACAAAGAGTTGGACACGACTGAGTGACTTTCACTATCACTAATTTTCATCAGTGATTAGCTGCTGTTGCTGCTGTGTCGCTTCAGTTGTGTAGGACTCTGTGTGACCCCATAAGATGGAAGCCCATCAGGCTCCCCTGTCCCTGGGATTCTCCAGGCAAGAACACTGGAGTGGGTTGCCATTTCCTTCCCCAATGAGTGAAAGTGAAAAGTAAAAGGGAAGTCACTCAGTCATGTCTGACTCTTTTCTTTTTTAATTTTTTTACTTACTTTGCAATATTGTATTGGTTTTGCCATACACTGACAAGAATCCACCATGGGTGTACATGTGTTCCCCATCCAGAAATCCCCTCCCACCTCCCTTCCCATGCCATCCCTCTGGGTCATCCCAGTGCACCAGCCTCAAACACCGTGTATCATGCATCGAACTTTGACTGGTGATTCGTTTCACTTACGATAATTTACATGTTTCAATGCTATTATCCCATATCATCCTGCCTTCGCCCTCGCCCATAGAGTCCAAAAGAATGTTCTATACATCTGTGTCTCTTTTGCTGTCTTGCATACAGGGTAATTGTTACCATCTTTCTCAATTCCATATATATGTGTTAGTATACTGTATTGGTGTTTTTCTTTCTGGCTTATTTCACTCTGTATAATAGGCTCCAGTTTCATCCACCTTATTAGAACTGATTTGAATGTATTCTTTTTAATGACTGAGTAATATTCCATTGTGTATATGTACCACAGCTTTCTTATTCATTCATCTGCTGATGGACATCTAGGACTTCTATGTCCTGGCTATTATAAACAATGCTGTAGTTAACATTGGGGTACAAGTGTCTCTTTCAATTATGTGTGTCCGTCTCTTAGTAACCCCATGGACTGTAGCCTACCAGGCTCCTCTGTCCATGGGATTTGCCAGGCAAGAATACTGGAGCGGGTTGCCATTGCCTTCTCCATGATTAGCTGCTACTTGTATAGTAAGATTTATTTATTAAAACCAATAAATAGCATACTGAAGGATAAAACTGAAATACTAACACATTTGTAATACTGAATTTCACAGACCACTAGTGACAAATTACACTTGTTTTTAAGGTTAGAAAAATTTAAGAAAATTCTTATTTTTGAGCAAATACAGTTATTTGTACTTGTATTATTAGTTTAAAGTAGGCTCAGAAAGTAAAGAATCTGCAGGAGACCTGGGTTTGATCCCAAGGTTTGGAAGATCCCCTGGAGGAGGAAATGGTAATCCATTCCCGTATTCTTGCCAAGGAGAACCCCAAGGATAGAAGAGTCTGATGGGCTACAGCCTATAGGGCAACAAAAAGTCGAATAAGACTGAGAGAGCCAATACACTGAGTATACACACACACATACAAACACACAGATTTTCTTTAAACGTTTTTTTTTAAATAATATATCCATCTAGGAAGCATTTATTTGCAAGCAATTGTTTCTGAGTGGTTTAAGCACAAATAAGCATTATTTAGACTCAGAATTGAAAGTGACCATTATATGTTAAAATTTTCCATTTAACTTCTTTTGAATAAAAAGAAGTCTTCCTAGAAGTGCGAGGGGATGCTGGGCTATGATTTTTAAGTCACTATTGTGGTTTAGTTGAAAGGATAAGGATTTTGAGGTTGATTACATATTCCTCTCTTTCCACTACTTACTCTTCATGTGAATTTAGGCAAATTACTTCTGCTTTTATAATATCCCTTCATCTTTTGGAAAAGAATAAAATACTTAATTTTATAATTTATATTATTAAAAGACAAATAAGATATAAATACGCCTAATACATGGGCTTCCCTGGTGGCTAGTGGTAAAGAATCCACCTTCAATGGAGGAGCCACAGGAGACATGAGTTCAATCCCTTGGTTGGGAAGATACCCTGGAAGAGGGAACGGCAACCCACTCCCTTATTCTTGCCTGGAAAATCCTATGAATGGAGGAGCCTGGAGGGCTACAATGCATAGGGTCACAAAGAGTCAGACATGACTGAAGTGACTTAGGATATAATCAGGCCTATTACATAGAACTACATCCTCAAAGGTTAGCTTACAGTAGTAAGTTCCCCTTTGATTAGGATCTTTGAATTCACCCAATTCAGTCCCTTAAATCTGCATGTAAGTTATCTTCAGATCAATGAATCATTCAGACTGCAATAAATCACAAAGTATAGTAATAATATGGAGAACTTAAGAATCAGTGCCCTTGGGAAAAATGATTAGGTGGGGTCAAATGATATTGATTATAGGACTGATTGTCATATTTTGTTGAAATCTTAAAACATAATTTAAATTTCTTTGTTCCTAGTTTCCTCACTTATCTAATGTCCCTAATAATTTTCATATGATTACCATGCTAATATACATTAATGTGAATAGAACAGGAAAATAAATACATAAATAATATATAAATGTCTATTTTATTTGAAATTAATGAAAGCAATGGCAAAATGATAAAAATGCTTGGTGCAAAAATTTCTCATTCACATGACTTACACTTAAAAAACCTTTAGCTGGCATCTAAATCACTGTGCTTTGATTTCATTTGAGAAAAATAATGATCAAATTTTTTTTCTAGGTTAGAACCTCATTTTATGTTTATCCTTTGTTATTGGTATATTTTCACATTATTATAAAGGTCAGCAGAACCCACAGAGTGAAAAGGAAATTAATGGATTTTGAATCAGGAAAAAAAAACAACTGAACTTTACTCAGAATTCTATAGTGGCCCTTTTTAGTATAGTGTTTCAGGGAAGAACTTGCTAGTGAAATTTGCAGAAGAACTCATGTAAATAGGGAAAGTACTTTTATGAAGTGGATTTTAAACATTAGCTTTCTCTTCTCTCTAGTTTAGTATATTGAGATGAGTTATTAACTCTCTCACTCACATATTCCTTCATATGCTATGCATATTCAACATAAAGAATATGTAGTCTCTATGTCTTCTCATTCATATATATATATAAATATATATACATATACACACATATACATATGTAAACATATACACATGTATATGATAATACATAATTTATCATATTGACATTTTTTAGTTGTTCAACATGTTGTAGTGTTCAAAGAAAAGTGTATCTTTAACCACATCAGGTATTTTGACAAAAACTTCAATTATAAAATGCTGATTAATTCTGACTTGTCTTTTTCTAATTGCCCAATTTGACTCTATTTAATTATTCTTAGCTGTACTATACATCACCTGCTTCTCTCATATTCCTCCTATTTTCATGCTAATGCATTTTTCAAAGTCCGGTATACTATCAATATTGATTTATTCTATTTATCCTTTCCTTTTGATGTGTAACCATATTTCTATAAGGAAATTTTAATAGAAAAATAAAATCGAAAATGCATATATCCCTGCCCCTTATTTTTTCTTAAAATATGACTAAAAAGTACCAAAGTGTAAATACTGAATATGTGACTAAATACAAATATGGTATTTATTTTCCATAAAACTACTGTAGGATTGCCAATATTTTATTATGAACCAAAATGCTGCATAGCATAAATTTGATGAGAATATTATGCTTAAAACCTCTATATGACTTTAAAAAATTATCATTTTCCAATGTAAACATAATATCATTAAATAAGGTTTAAAAATACCTGAAATTATTGTTCAATGAATAGATTTTAGGTGGCCTGCCATTTTTTTCCTGGAAATTCAAAATTGATCTAGTCTATCAATACACATAGGTTCAAATGTTGATTCTATACAAATACTTACATTAAAGTATAATTTAATATCAGTTAGGTATTACTTGGCATCTTAATCTTATTTTAAGTAAATAAACACATGTAAATTTACTTACAATTTGTGCAGATCATTATTTCTAAAACGGAGGCACAGCATTTGCATTGAATATTCTAAAGACAAAGGAGCTTAATTTGTTTACTGCCACTACTTATTTATTTCACAGAAGTGTAAATATGAATTTCATGGACATAATTAAAAGAAAATGTAAATTTACTCCCATGGCTCTTTTTAAAACTTATTTCTATGCTTACTTTAATTCCAAGTGTGTATGGCAATGCCAATTTCTTCATCATTAGCACTTAATAGCTAGATATAAACTTTATTTCAGTGAGTCATATGTATGAAAATTTTTTCTTTAAATATATATTTGGTTTACTTTCTGAGTTTTAGTATCTTTATAAACACACATATGCTAGCATGCCTTTTACCTTTCTGTAACAGATGAGAGGGAAGAATGTATAATCCTTCCACTTAAAATATTTAAGAATTCCTCAAAAACTATTAAGTTTGACAGGATTTTAGCAGAAACTACTGAATTGCATTGTATAGTCAAATTTTAAGAAGGATAATATTATAGATAATAGATAATTTTTAAACTATATACCAGAAATAAAATGGTTACCTATGGGAATTCATGATTAAGGAACCAGCAAAAAAAGAAATTAAATTCACATTACTCCTGTTTCTAAGGTCTCCAACTGGTTTTTCATGATGTTAATTTGTGACCATCATTTACAATTTTACAGTCACTTTTCTTTACCAAACCACAATTCTAAGATGAACTGGGAAGTTTTACATTGCTGTGCTATTCTTTGGATAATCATTAAAGCTTTTAATTTGCCTATGATACTTCAGCAGAATTCTATAATTTCGGGAATAAATTAGCATTATGGCCTCCTAATTAGCCATTGCTAAGTGATATGATTAGTAAGTCTCATCTCAGTCTTTATGTCAGAATTCATTATCATATTTTTTCATGACTGATCCTAATTTATTTACACCCACAAGTTGGCAGTGCTATAAATATACATGGGCAAAAATTTCATAATCAAAGCCACACTTTTTTAGGTATAAACAACCTAAAGATAAAATAGTCTTTTCATTCTGGGAATGAATATTAATTTAACTGTCATTTATATTACATTGAAGGAAATCAGTTAAGTTCAGTCACTCAGTCATATCAGACTCTTTGCGACCCATGAACTGCAGCATGGCAGATCTCCCTGTCCATTACCAAATCCCGGAGTACACCCAAACCCATGTACATTGACTCCGTGATGCCATCCAACCATCTCATTCTCTGTAATCTCCTTCTCCTCCCTCCCCCAATCTTTCCCAGCATCAAGGTCTTTTCCAATGAGTCAGCTCTTCACATGAGGTGGCCAAAGTATTGGAGTTTCAGCTTCAATCATCAGTCTTTCCAATGAACACTCAGGACTAATCTCCTTTAGGATGGACTGGTTGGATCTCCTTGCAGTCCAAAGGACTCTCAAGAGTCTTCTTCAACACCACAGTTCAAAAGCATCGATTCTTCAGTGCTCAGCTTTCCTGGCTGTCCAACTGTCACGTCCATACATGACCACTAGAAAAACCATAGCCTTGACTAGACAGACCTTTGTTGGCAAAGTAATGTCTCTGCTTTTTAATATGCTGTCTAGGTTAGTCATAACTTTCCTTCCAAGGAGCAAGCATCTGTTAATTTCATGGCTGCAATCACCATCTGCAGTGATTTTGGAGCCCTCCAAGATAAAGTCAGCCATTGTTTCCACTATTTCCTCATCTATTTCCCATGAGGTGATGGGACCAGATGCCATGATATAAGTCTTCTGAAAGTTGGCTTTAAGCCAACTTTTTCACTCTCCTCTTTCACTTTCATCAAGAGGCTCTTTAGTTCTTCACTTTCTGCAATAAGGGTGGTGTCATCTGCATATCTGAGGTTATTGATATTTCTCCTGGCAATCTTGATTCCAGCTTGTGATTCCTCCAGCCCAACATTTCTCATGATGTGTTCTGCATATAAGTTAAATAAGCAGGGTGACAATATACAGCCTTGACATACTCCTTTTCCTATTTGGAACCAGTCTGTTGTTCCATGTCCAGTTCTAACTGTTGCTTCCTGAGCTGCATACAGGTTTCTCAAGGGGCAGGTCAGAGGGTCTGGTAATGTCCATCTCTTTCAGAATTTTCCACAGTTTATTGGGATCCACACAGTCAAAGGCTTTGGCATAGTCAATAAAGCAGAAATAGATGTTTTTCTGGAACTCTCTTGCTGTTTCAATGATCCAGTGGATGTTGGCAATTTGATTTCTGGTTCCTCTGCCTTTTCTAAAACCAGCTTGAATATCTGGAAGTTCACGGTTCATGTATTGCTGAAGCCTGGCTTGGAGAATTTTGAACATTTCTTTACTAGCGTGTGAGATGAATGCAATTGTGTGGTAGTTGGAGCATTCTTTGGCATTGCCTTTCTTTGGGATTGGAATGAAAACTGACCTTTTCTAGTCCTATGGCAACTGCTGAGTTTTCCATATTTGTTATATTATTTTTTAAATCATTGATTTTTCACGGTCAACATACTTACAGAATACAAAAGGAATTAAGTCAACAATGTTGTGATAAAAACAGAGCACAGGATTAGAGTAAGATACCTTAATTGAAAGTAAAATAAAGACTTGAAATTATATCAAACTATCATAAAGACTCTTAAAGAAAATGTAGACTGCTCTAATCTCATTAGAACTGCCAAAAGCTTCTTTTGTCACACTGGTTATAGACAGACCAATTAAGAAAATGCAAAAATATTCTATATTAGATTAAAAATGATACTTTAGAACAATAATAAACACATTTCACGATAATGGTTTTCAGATTCAGATTTGAGGTTTCTGAAAAAGGAAACACTCAATGGCCACAGGGACAAAAGTTCTTGCTACCCACAAATTAATTTCCAAAGAGAAAGTCTTGTTCTTGTTGATTCATTCTGTCCTTTACATCTTGTCAATTTACCCGTGAAAAGAGGAACAGTGTGAAGATAGATCCTATTTCAAACTACATCATGAAAATGTAGGAGAGAAGCTGAATGCAGAATTGCAAACTATGAAACAAAATCATCAAATTATGTATGTGTAAATTAGTGTAGATGGCAGATCACTACATTTGGAGGAAGAGCTTAGCAGGTGGCTGTCAAAGAAGCACCATTAAGGAGGGAAACTTGGAGTTCAGATGATCTGTATTGTGAGCATGGGGAGTAATTACTCCTAGATTATTAATTATCTGGGACTTTCTATCCCCATTTTATGAAACTTAAAAAGATGGCAATTTGAACCCATATATTTATATTGATTCTTTTTTACTTATTCATTAAAAAGTCTCAACAAGGTTCTACATTATCAATGTGATGTATATATCTCTGGTTTAAGACACATATAAATGCATAATATGTTGCAATTTTCTAATTATTCAAACTAACATATCATTATATTTAAAAATTTTCATGAATTATTTTAACATAAATTGGTGTCTTTTTCTCAAAAGATAACAGAAATACTTTCCTATAGGATTTAAAATGGGTTATTTATTTTATATAAAAGGAAAGAGAAGCAAGATTCTATTGTACTTATTTTATTACGGACATAATTGCCCTACAAAATCTAGTTAAAATCTAAGAAAGTCAATGGATAAAGGTATGAAACCTCTTGAGCATCTTTATGTTAAATAAATATGTCCTTTATTGCCATTTAATTTATTTAACAGTTCATTTAACATCCATCCTCAAGATTATCTTTCCTCGGCTAAGAGAATTATCTGATAATTTTTGTTACTTTCAACTTTGGAGCAAAATTGGACTAAGAATGCTATAGTACAACATTATAATATAGTATTAGTATACAGCATTATGCAATATGGTAGTCTAATTGTGATAATCATATTTATAACATTTTAATCAAAGTATAATTCACTGGTTTCTTCTTATGGCTCTCTCTCATTAAATAATGTGTCTTATGCCCATGGTCTTAGAAACCTGGAAGATGTGTAATTACTCTCTTATTTTGTACTCATTTTATATTGATGACTGCCTGCACATATACATAGGTACTCTCTTCTCCATATGGGATTAAAAAATTTAAAGGCCAAACTGGTCTGTTTGTTCAGCACTGACTTGTGAAGAACTGTGGTATGTACTTCACATGTCAATAGTTTTCCTGAGCTGTAAAACTGAGTAGCTAGGGACACAATACCCTTTAGAGAAAATTGAAGAAATTCACATTAACATATTGTCTCTAACATTAAGGCTGTACAAATATCTGTTTGATTACATGGAAACACATACACATACACATATTAGTAGGACACACAGTACTATTCATAGACTTTCATAAACTGTGGACTCAGTAATAAATTAAAGGAAGGATGAAAATTAGTATCTTCTTATTTAAGTATCCATTTCTTTGACTATTCATGAAACTAAATCAGGTTTTTTTAATGTTTGATTAACTATTTATGTCCTGTAGCTTGCATATTTATATTTTTTGCACATTTTGGTATTTAATTTTTTAAAATTTTATTTATTCATTTGTTTATTTTTGACTGTGCTGGATCTTCACTGCTGTGCGTAGTCTGTCTCTAGTTGCGGAGAGCGGGGGCTACGCTGGTTGCAGTGCTTGGGCTTTCATTGCGGTGGCTCCTCTTGCTGCAGAACACAGGCCCTAGGGCTCATGGGCTTCAGCAGTTGTGGCTCACAGGCTCTAGAGTGCAAGCTTGGTATCTGTGGTGCTGGGCTTAGTTGCCTGAGACACGTGGGGTCTTCCCTGATCAGGGACTCAGCCAGTGTCCCTGGCATTGGCAGGCAGAACCACCAGGAAAGCCCTGCACATTTTATTTTTTATTTACGTGGAATCAAAATGTCAATATAAATACTGTTTGCCATATATATATATATATATATATATATATATATATATATCTCAAATATTTTCCACTGTCATTTTATCTTTCAGCTACTTTTTTTCCCACTTGTACAAGTGTGTTTTTTTTTTTCCATAATGTAAAAGTAATACGTAATTTTTGGTGTAGAAAATCCGGAAAATACATAACACACAAAGAAAAAAAAATGCCTGGAGAAACAGAAAGCAACCCCTGAAAAAATATCTTGATTTATAAGGAAGGGAAAAAAACGAGGAGCCTTTAAGTGTTTCTTCAATCCTTCACATTCCATTCTACTTTTCCAAGGCTACAAGTCACATTATTTTTAACTCTTTCAATCTCCACAGAGTAAATAAATTCATGTAATATGAATATTATCTAGGACATAGAAAACAACAAGGAAGTTATTTGCATGGTGACATACACATATCAGATTCTGAAAATTAGAGCCTTAAGTGAATCAGCATTATATGAGTTCCATCAACACAGCTGTACTGGTATTAAGTTATTGACCTTATCATTTAAACCCATCCTCTTGTACTCAGCTTCCTGATACTGGGGTTGATGTCCTGCAATCTGCTTTTTCTCTTCTGCCCACTGTTCTATGTTAGACTTTGCCAACAGGGAGTGCCAGAGGGAGTCTACAAGGATGGAGGAGTAACAATAGACCTGCTCCTTCCCAGTGGATTCTTATCAGTTTATTTCTGCTTGCAATTTGTATTATTGCCACCCAAACACATGTCTTCACTCCAGATGATGTAGTTCCTCTACAAAGCAGCAAGAGAATATGGTTTTTAATTTTTCCAGCCCTTACAGAGACAGCTTCACTCTACCTTTCCTCAGCGAGGAAGTCTTGGCGCTACCGAGCCCCTCCTCCCTGCTCAGAGACATCAACTTCAGGTGAGCAGTCCCTTCTCCGTTTCCTCCATGATCTGAGATGTGAGGCCAACCTCCACATGCCCTTCCTCTAACTTTCTACGTTTCAATAGTTTCAGCCGATCCTCTTCTTTCCTCAACCTTAGTGATGGCTCCTGGCCATCGGTGTGGCCTCCATGATACCTTAGTGTCTGCTTTCTTGTCTTACAGTCATAACTTCCTTCATAGTTAATAATGCGCTGCTTTCGTCTATTTTCTTCATTCAAATAATTGGTGTGATTTCTTACTCCTATGTGATTGATACAGCTGTGTTTCTAGAATTCCACATTGATAAATATTTCTCATTTCTCTTCAAATCTCTTGAATTCTCTAGCCAGTTCTCCTGTGCCCTTCTTATACTTGTTGACCAGGTTTTATTGTGATTTTCATATTTACAAACAAATTTACCAATCTTTGAATAACTGTTAATTTTTATCCTGTTTCTTTAACATATCCTTGAACGCATAGAAAGCCTCAGTACACACTGCATTTTATCATGAGGCAGTAGAATTTTGCTTTATCTATTATTTCATTGTCAGCACTTTCACATAATAACTTCTGTCATCACTTTGAGTTGAAACGTCACCAAAACTCTGAAAAAGAAGTTTCAGTGAAGGAAGCAGGATATAATACAGAACATACAATTCAGAAGGGAAGAGTATTATACAATCAATGTTTAAAGAAATACAACATTTTCAAGCAATGAGGGAACCCAGAAACATTTTAGCAAGTGGCTTGGCATCGAAATCAACCATAAGTAAAAATAGGAGTCATCATAGACATGCATTATGACATTGCTACTTTAGATAGTGCAAGTGGTGCTTTATAAATAAGAAAATGACCACAAGTTCCATTTGAAATTGTTGTGTGTGAGAGGTATATTGAGTTTTCAAGCAGAGATGTTAATTTGACTTTTAAATGTAAGCTTCTGGGGTACAACACAGGGGTAAAATTGTATGTATACATTCTATCAAACAGCTAATTAAGCACAGTTATACAAAGTGACTATAAATAATATACAATGCATTTCTGATATTGATTTCCAGTGCCTTGCCAGAAAGAAACTGTTAGGTTGGTTCTGCTCTGATGCAGGCAGAATTTGTCTTTCCTTGCCTACACATGGCAGTTTTCTTCCCAGGTATCCCATACTGCTTACATTTATATCAGTTTATTTTGAATATTTGTTTCCTTAAGACAGAAAAACTGCATTACTTGCTTAAAAAAGAAAGGAATTTCTAGAAGTAGAACAATTATTAACGGCTTCACCAGAAGTTCTTTCCTCTGACAGTACATGATTTAAGCTCTTATTATTTGAGTTTCAGATTTTATTATTTTTTGGAGGATCAGCTTGGCTATATGTCTCATTTCTGCTTCTAGGATTTCTTCATGCTGAATTACTGAGTAAAATTATGAGCATTTCCAGTGTATGAGAAGGCAACTTTTTTTTTTTTTTTTATTGTTTTTGCCATACATTGTCATGATATCACCATGGGTTTACATATGCTTCCCCTCCGGGTCCCCCCTCCCTCCTCCCTCCCCCCCGGGAAATCTCGCTGCACCAGTCCCGAGCATCAATCCTGGGCTGGCGATTGATTAGACACATGACAATTAACAAGGCAACTTTTTGACTGAATCTTATCTGAAAAGTAGTTCCTGTTACTGACTAGGAATATGAAAGTAATGATGTTTTGTCTGTTCTAGTATTTAAATTTCATGTGTGCAGGAATTCTGTGTTTTGCTATGCAATCACTTCACATAGTAAAATGTGGGTTCTCTTATCCATAAACTCAGGGCAAATATCTCTCAGTGGTAGTTCTGCAAATTTACATGTTTATGGTAAACTTGTAGTACTCACTTCCCATTAAGAGCAATCATAGTTTAAATATTCAGACAGACTATTTTACTTCTGGGTACCAAAAGCAGCATTCTAAAAAAATTTCTTGAGAATGTAGGAATGTTAATAGATTCTCTGATAAAAAGATGTGTCATTTGCTTATAAAAGCTTCCTGAAAAGGGTGAACATATTTCTTTATTAGCATTTTATCAGTTCAAATTTTTTAGTTATGAGTTAAAAATTGAAAATCTTGGACTTAATTATGACATATACCCATTACACACTCGTACATATTCTAACTCCACCACAGAGACACATTTTTGTGTACGATGATTTCATTACCATCAGATATAAAATACTTTCTTACCACTTTTATTAATCAGGACCTTTAAAAATTGGAAGAAGATAATAATCTTATAGTATCTAGTCTAAACTTCCTTGAAAACAAGATGGCTTGTACAAAAGATGCACTGCATTTGAAAAATTGATTCACAGCTGCAAATACTATGCACTTATTTTCCTAAGACTGTTTTGTATGTGTCAAGAATAAGTAAGGAAGATCATATATCACATGCTGTGCTTACCTTTATTTTTATACTTCATTAAAATAAATATAAGTATAAACATTACTAACTAGGGTACTTCATGTTTCATTTAAAGTCAAATAATTATAAATCAAGGAGTGTACTGAATAGAGTGCATTGTAATTTTCATACATTAACAGATGCTCCAGTGGGGGCAATGAGAATCTTTAGAGAAATGTTATTCCTCTGGGTATATATGTGAAGCTGTGAATGGAAACAGTTCCTTGAATATCAGAGTAATGGGTATAGACACCTGCATAAAATAGACACTGAAAAATGTTGCTTTTGAATTGAAATTATTTTGCAATGTGTTGATTTATTTATTTAAGATTTTGAATGGCTGGTCCTTGCAATATTCTGTTGAAAATAATAGGAGGATGGATAAGGGAACTAAGATGGCGGAGGAACAGGACGGGGAGTCCCCAACAAATACACCAAAAGAACATTTAAAAACCGAGCAAACTCCATAAAACAACATCTGAATGCTTGCAGGGGACATCAGGCATCTGGAAAGGCAGCCCATTGCCGACGAAAGAAGGTAGGACCAAAAAAAAGTAAAAAGAGAGGCAAAGAGTTAGGGACGGAGATCCGACTCGGGAGGGGAGTCTAGAAAGAGAGAAAGGTTTCCAAACACCAGGAAACATTCTCCCTGGCGGATCTGAGGCGAATCTAGGAGGGCAAAATAGCTGGGAGTAGAAGCGGATAAATAATTAAGCCCCCCTGAGTACGTCTCTAACTGCAACTCCAGTGGAGCGGCGGCCCAGGCGCCCCATCCCCCACTAGCCAGCGCGCTTAGGGAGAGGACTGGGACTGAACGCCTGGGGCAGACTGAGGGACCTAACCGAGGGTGCTAACCGGAGATAGACCGCTGGGTAGCCTTCCCAAGGAAGAGCCCCCACCAGGCTCCTGCACAGAACAAAGGGCAGCGAGGACTCGGTCCACTGCGTGAGACAGCCGGGCAGAGTTGGGCAGCTGCGGGCTGCGGACAGGCCCAGCCCCCACAGGAGAGTGGCCCCGGCGAGGCTTCTGCTCCCAAACCGCGGGCAGAATTGGGTGCTAGCCAAGACTTCTGGGGATTCTGGACAGTCGCCGCCAGATTGGTGCTCCACACACCTGAGAAGACGCGCCCAGCTGCACGCCAAGAAAACCCAGCTGCTGGGCCGGGGGAGGGGAGAAGCCACAGCCCCCAACCGCACCTGGCGAGCGACCCAGACCTGAGCAGAGGGGGCGGGGAAAGCACACTCGCCAGGAGCGGGGCAAACCCCTGAGCGCTGAATAGACAGTGAAGAGACGAGCAAACAGAAGACGTTAAAACAAGCAGAGGGAACTGCTGTGGAGCCCAACTAGAAAACTTTGACAAACCACACATCCAACCCCTCCCATAGTGAGGAACCCCCACAATAAAGGGACAACACAGCAAGATAAACAAGATGAAAAGGCAGAGAAATACCCAGCAGGTAAAGGAACAGGATAAATGTCCTCCAGACCAAACAAAAGACAAAGAGACAGGATGTCTACCTGATAAATAATTCCAAATAATGATAGTGAAAATGATCCAAAACCTGGAAAATAAATTGTAGTTGCAGTTCAGTAACCTGCAGGCAAGGATTGAGAAGATGCAGGTAAGCTTTAACAAGGACTTAGAAGAAATGAAAAAGAGTCAAAATACAATAAATAATGCAATAAATGAGATCAAAAACACCCTGGAGGGAACTAACAGTAGAATAACAGAAATAGAAAACAGGATAAGTGAGATAGATGACAGAATGGCAGAAATAAACGAAACAGAAAGGAAAAATGCAGAAAGAATTAAAAGAAATGAGGACAATCTCAGAGACCTCTGGGACACTGTTAAACGCACCAATATTCGAATCATAGGAGTCCCAGAAGAAGAAAATAAAAAGAAAGACCATCAGAAAATTCTTGAAGAGATAATTGTTGAAAACTTCCCTAAATTGGGGAAGCAAATAACCACTCAGGTCCAAGAAACCCAGAGAGTCCCAAATAGGATGAACCCCAAGCGGAACACCCCAAGACACATATTAATCAAATTAACAAATATTAAATTCAAAGAGCAAATATTAAAAGCAGCAAGGGAAAAACAACAAATAACTCACAAGGGGAATCCCATAAGGATAACAGCTGATCTCTCAATAGAAACACTTCAGGCCAGAAGGGAATGACAGAACATACTTAAAATCATGAAAGAAAATAATCTACAACCCAGATTACTGTACCCAGCAAGGATCTCATTCAAATTTGAAGGAGAAATCAAAAGCTTTTCAGACAAGCAAAAGCTGAGAGAATTCAGCAACACCAAACCAGCGCTCCAACGAATGCTAAAGGATCTTTCCTAGATAGGAAACTCGGATGGGGTATATAATCTCGAACCCAAAACAATAAAATAAATGACAACAGGACCATACTTATCAATAATTACCTTAAATGTAAACGGGTTGAATGCCCCAACCAAAAGACAAAGATTGGCCAATTGGATACAGAAACAAGACCCCTATATATGTTGTCTACAAGAGACCCACCTCAAACCTAGGGACACATATAGACTGAAAGTTGAAGGCTGGAAAAAGATATTCCATGCAAATAAAGACCAAAAGAAAGCAGGAGTGGCAATACTCTTATCAGATACAGTAGACTTTAAAATAAAGGTGGTGAAAAAAGATAAAGATGGGCATTACATAATGATCAAAGGATCAATCCAAGAAGAAGAAATAACAATTATAAATATTTATGCACCCAACATAGGAGCACCACAATATGTAAGGCAAATGCTAACAAGTATGAAAGGGGAAATTAACAACAACACAATAATAGTGGGAGACTTTAATACACCACTCACACCAATGGACAGATCAACTAAACAGAAAAGTAACAAGGAAATCCAAACTTTAAATGATACAACAGACCAACTAGACCTAATTGATATATATAGGTCATTCTACCCCAAAACAAGGAATTTCACCTTTTTCTCAAGCACACACAGGACCTTCTCCAGGATAGATCACATCCTGGGCCATAAATCTAGCCTTGGTAAATTCAAAAATATTGAAATCATTCCAAGCATCTTTTCTGACCACAATGCAGTGAAATTAGATATCAATTACAGGAGAAAACCATTCAAAACCTCCAACATATGGAGGCTCAACAACACACTGCTGAATAACCAACAAAACACAGAAGAAATCAAAAAAGAAATCCAATTATGTATAGAAATGAATGAAAATGAAAACACAACAACCCCAAACCTATGGGACACTGTAAAAGCAGTGCTAAGGGGAAAGTTCATAGCAATACAAGCTCACCTCAGGAAACAAGAAAAAAGTCAAATAAATAACCTTACTTTACACCTAAAGCAACTAGAAATGGAAGAGATGCAGAAGCCCAGGTCTAGTAGAAGGAAAGAAATCTTAAAGATCAGGGCAGAAATAAATGCAAAGGAAACAAAAGAGACCATAGCAAAAATCAACCAATCCAAAAGCTGGTTCTTTGAGAAGATAAATAAAATTGACAAACCATTAGCCAGACTATTCAGAAACAAAGGGAGAAGGACCAAATCAACAGAATTAGAAATGAAAACGGAGAGATCACAACAGAAAACACAGAAATACAAAGGATCATAAGAGACTATTATCAGCAACTATATGCAAATAAACTGGACAATTTGGAAGAAATGGACAGATTCCTAGAAAAGTACAACTTTCCAAGACTAAACCAGGAAGAGATAGATAATATTAATAGACCCATCACAAATACGGAAATTGAAACCATAATCAGAAATCTTCCAAAAAACAAAAGCCCAGGACCAGATGGCTTCACAGCTGAATTCTACCAAAAATTTAGAGAAGAGCTAACACCTATTCTACTCAAACTCTTCCAGAAAATTGCAGACGAAGGTGAACTTCCAAACTCATTCTATGAGGCCACCATCACCCTAATTCCAAAACCCGACAAAGATGCCACAAAAAAAGAAAACTACAGGCCAATATCACTGATGAACTTAGATGCAAAAATCCTTAACAAAATTCTAGCAAATAGAATCCAACAACACATTAAAAAGATCATACATCATGATCAAGTAGGCTTTATCCCAGGGATGCAAGGATTCTTCAATATTCGCAAATCAATCAATGTAATACACCACATTAACAAATTGAAAAATAAAAATCACATGATTATCTCAATAGATGCAGAGAAAGCCTTTGACAAAATTCAACATCCATTTATGATAAAAACCCTCCAAAAAGCAGGAACAGAAGGAACATACCTCAACATAATAAAAGCTATATATGACAAATCCACAACAAACATTATCCTCAAAGGTGAAAAACTGAAAGCATTCCCCCTGAAGTCAGGAACAAGACAAGGGTACCCACTCTCACCACTACTATTCAACATAGTTTTGGAAGTCTTGGCCACAGCAATCAGAGCAGATGAAGAAATAAAAGGGATCCAGATTGGAAAAGAAGAAGTAAAACTCTCTCTGCTTGCAGATGACATGATCCTCTACATTGAAAACCCTAAAGACTCTACCAGAAAATTACTAGAGCTAAGCAGGGAATATAGTAAAGTTTCAGGATACAAAATCAACACACAGAAATCCCTGGCATTCCTAGACACTAACAATGAGAAAACAGAAAGATAAATTAAGGGAACAATTACATTCACCATTGAAACAAAAAGAATAAAATACTTAGGAGTATTTCTACCTAAAGAAACAAAAGACTTGTATATAGAAAACTATAAAACACTGATGAAAGAAATCAAAGAGGACACAAACAGATGGAGAAATGTGCCGTGTTCGTGGATTGGAAGAATCAATATAGTGAAAATGAGTATACTACCCAAAGCAATCTATAGACTCAATGCAATTCTTATCAAGCTACCAGAGGTCTTTTTCAGAGAATTAGAACAAAGAATTTCACAATTTGTATGGAAATACAAAAAACCTCGTATAGCCAAAGCAATCTTGAGAGAGAAGAATGGATCTGGAGGAATGAACCTACCTGACTTTAGGCTATACTACAAATCCACAGTCATTAAGACAGTATGGTACTGGCACAAAGACAGAAATATAGATCAATGGAACAAAATAGAAAGCCCAGAGATAAATCCACGCATCTATGGACACCTTATCTTTGATAAAGGAGGCAAGAATATACAATGGAGAAAGGACAACCTCTTTAACAAGTGGTGCTGGGAAAACTGGACAGCCACTTGTAAAAGAATGAAACTAGAACACTTTCTAACACCATACACAAAAATAAACTCAAAATGGATCAAAGATCTAAGCATAAGACCAGAAACTATAAAACTCTTAGAGGATAACATAGGCAAAACACTCTCTGACATAAACCAAAGCGGGATCCTCTATCACCCACCTCCCAGATTATCGGAAATATAAGCACGAATAAACAAATGGGACCTAATTAAAATTAAAAGCTTCTGCACAACAAAGGAAACTATAAGCAAGGTGAAAAGGCAGCCTTCAGAATGGGAGAAAATAATAGCCAATGAAGCAACCCACAAACAATTAATCTCAAAAATATACAAGCAACTCCTGCAGCTCCATTCTAGGAAAATAAATGACCCAGTCAAAAAGTGGGCCAAAGAACTTAACAGACATTTCTCCAAAGAAGACATAAAAATGGCTAACAAACACATGAAAAGATGCTCAACATCACTCATTATCAGAGAAATGCAAATGAAAACCACAATGAGGTACCACTTTACACCAGTCAGAATGGCTGCAATCCAAAAGTCTACAAGCAATAAATGCTGGAGAGGATGTGGAGAAAAGGGAACCCTCTTACACTGTTGGTGGGAATGCAAACTAGTACAGCCACTATGGAAAACAGTGTGGAGGTTCCTTAAAAAGCTGCAAATAGACCTGCCATATGACCCAGCAATCCCACTGCTGGGCATACACACCGAGGAAACCAGAATTGAAAGAGCCACGTGTACCCCAATGTTCTTCGCTGCATTTTTTACAATAGCCAGGACATGGAAGCAACCTAGATGCCCATCAACTGATAAATGGATAAGAAAGCTGTGGTACATATACACAATGGAATATTACTTAGCATTAAAAAAAGATTCATTTGAATCAGTTCTACTCAGGTGGACGAAACTGGAGCCTATTATCCAGAGTGAAGTAAGCCAGAAGGAAAAACAACAATACAGTATACTAACGCATATATATGGAATTTAGAAAGATGGTAACGAGAACCCAGCATGTGAGGCAGCAAAAGGAACGCAGACTATAGAACAGACTCTTGGACTCTGTGGATGAGGGCAAGGGTGTGATGATATGGGAAAATGGCATTGAAACATGTTAATTATCATATGTGAAATCAATCGCCAGCCCAGGATTGATGCTCAGGGCTGATGCACCGAGATTTCCTGGGATGGGGGGAGGAAGCAGGGAGGAGGGAGGGGGGTTCTGGAGGGGGAGCATATGTAAACCCATGGTGATATCATGTCATTGTATGGCAAAACTAATAAAAATAAAAATTTAAAAAAAAACAGAAAATAATAGGAGGATTTCACCTCCCCAGACTATCCTTATGAGAAGAAAGGTAATCTTCTTTTCCTCTTAAATTATTATTCACTGTTATTTAATTTCATTTATCTACTCTGTTCAGTGTTCTGATGATGCTGGCATTCTGCCATGTTCATGTTACTTTTCACTAAGGTATAATTTTGAAGAGCAAGATACCACTTTTTAGCTTTGATTCGTAAAAAGTAAATAAAATTATCACATGTTTAAAACTTTGTTTCAGAATAGATTTCAAATTATTTAAGGGTTATGTCTAGGATGGAAGAATGAAGTAACAATACAGGCTCAATAACTATAGATCATATTTGTAAATGCAGGATGTCTAGTTGTTTTTAGGAAATAATTTACTTCAAAATTGTCATGTTAAAATCATTTCTTTTTTAATGAGACAAACATTAAATTTCTTTTAAACATGTGATATTGATTATAGAAATTATTCCTAACGTAAATAAAAAAAGATTAGAATGTAATCAGTCCCAAAATGCTTTTTGATTGTGAAAATATTTAAATATGCTTAATTTAAAATTTTATAAATATTTTAAGTTGTGCTCTATTCCAAATAAGTACTCTCCAAATTTGATTATTATAATTAGAATATATTAATAAATAGGCTAGTAAATTATCCCTAAGTCTTAAAAGATTCAGTTTTCTGTGTTTTGTCTTTTCTAAATTATTACGGATTTTCTAAAATTTTTGTCATTGATTTTGTTTAAAACGTCAATTATGTTCTGTGCTTATAAAAATCAATTGCCTCAGTAGATGCCCGATTGTGGAGTTCTCAGCGGAGAAACACAGGCAAATATGAGCTGTCTGAACATGCTGAGGATCTAACATTTAGAGTGTATATGGGAAAGCAACACAATTACAAACGCTGAAAAACAGTCAGACATGACTTAGTGACTAAATCACAACAAGAAGAATGTTTTTAGAAGTCCCCAAAAGCCATAAGCTAATATGTTATTAAAAATAAACATATTATAGATATGAAAAAACAGGATACTGTAGAAATCTCCAACACTCCCACTCCATAGCAATAATAAGTGCATTATTATATTAAAAATAAATTATATTCCAGTAATTGTGTTAGAAAAATGCTTAAAATGTCCTGACCTCCATGGCTTTATCTCAGAGAACATGTAACTTCTGGTAGTTTTTATTCAGAGAGAGCACACTCTTGTTTGATGCAAAGCATGTTTACAGATGCATGAATTACCTGCATTGTAAATTACACATGTTGAGAGCTCTCCTTCAGTAGCCAGACATCTGATCATAGACATCACATTATCTCAAAAAGATTTAATTAATGATGATGTGACTTTGATAGTCAGAATTCTAAAATGACCCCCAATAAACCTGAATCTTGTAAGCTCTCCTTACACCTTTTGAGTGTGGGTGAAACTTTGGATATGATATCACTTCTGTGCTCATGTGACATTATAAGCAAAGTTGGCTTTAAGAGAGGAAGATTAGCTGGAGGAGCCTCATATAATTCCTTTTAAAAGCAGAGTGATGCCTTATATTGGAGGAAAATAAATAAATAATTGTCTTGTGAAAAATAAGATATTTTGAAGCCACTTGATTGCTACATTCTTGTAACACTTGATTACAACTTGTTACCTGTGTAGAACGTTCTGTCGTTTATAGCATACAATTACGGTATTATAGCTCATAAATGTTTATGATGCCTAATCTGTACTCCAAGAAGATCCAGTAAAAAATCTACAAAATGAAAATAACTGATGATTATATATGCATCAAGCTATTATGAAAGAGATATGACAAATATTTTTTTTTACAAATGTGGCACTTTTACATACAATTTAGACTATGTGCACTTAAAGAATAATCCTAATAAAAATTTTAATTGAATTTAAAATATTTAGTATTATATGCCATATAAGATAAACTCATAAAAGGATATATGTGTTTATGTGAGTATGTTGTTGTCTATTCAGTCGTGTCTGATTCTGGGACCCCATGGACTGTAGCCTTGATAGGCTTCTCTGTACATTTGATTTCCCAGGCAAGAATACTGGAGTGGGTTGCCACTTCCTTCTGCAGCATGTGAGTATAAATATATGTGTGTATATGCATATATATATATATATATATGTATATATATATATATATATATATATATATATATATATATTCGTGTGTGCTCTGTCACTTCAACTGTCTCCAAGTCTTTGTGACCTCATGGAGTGTAGCCCACCAGGCTCCTCTGTCCAGGGGATTCTCCAGGAAAGAATACTGGAGTTGGTTGCTATGTCTTCCTCCAAGGGATCTTTCCGACTCAGGGATCGAACCTGCATCTCCTGTGGCTCCTGCATTGGTGGCAGGTTATTTACTGCTAAGCCATCAGGGAAGCCCATGTATGTATATACATTAAATGAAAAAAAATATGCCTTTAATTAACTTTCCCAACTTTTCTGTCTATAATTTCCTATTTAAAATTTATGTTCCTGTCCCTCACTAAATACTGCTAGCCTGACAGCCACCTATTCTGCTGTCTTTCTGTTGATATGATATATATTGGCATTCAGTGGCTCATTCTCACAAGATTGATGATATTATTATTCAGGATTTTGGGGAAGCTTTTAGGTTATACACTAAATGGGAAGGACAAGTCTACCCAGTCTATTAACTCAGTACATGTTTTAATAACTATAAAAGTCATCATCCTATCCAAGAGGCCATGTTCTTTTATGGAGGCTGATTTGACAAGCTGCAGAGAATTTCCTATGATTTTGGATTTCAGCTTTCAAGCACTGAGGTGGATGTTTAATAGCTTTTTCTTCCTTTTTCTTTTACTTAGTATATTTAAGATCAACCTAAATCTAAAGTGCTTTGATTCATTTTGTGAATCTTATTTATTATGAAATTATTCATAATTATTTCAATTAATATTTCCAAACATATGTATTATAGTTTATGACAATTATAATCATATTACTCTTTCACCCCTAAAACTCTTACTTCAATATAGATATTGAAGTGGTAGCAGTGGACTTGAAATTTCCTAAAATAGTCTGAAATATTAGATTGGCATGTATAGTGTTAAAAAACCCTCATTTTCTCATTTATTTAGGTTTCCTTTACTCTTTCCTGTTACCTAATTTTCTGAGTTAGATCTTACCCTTTTCTCCTCCTTTCTTTGCTCAATGTCCTAACAATGAAACAAACTTAGTTTATTACCTGATTTGTTGTTCAGTTGCTCAACTGTGTCTGACTCTTTGGATGCCATGGACTCAGCATGCCTGGCTTCTCTGTCCTTTGCCATATCCTGGAGTTTGCTCAAACTCATGTCCATTGAGTCAGTGATGCCATCAAACCATCTCATCTTTGTTTCCTCCTCCTCCTCCTGCCTACAATCTTTCCCAGCATCAGGGTCTTTTCCAGTGAGTTGGCTCTTCCCATCAAGTGGCCACAGTATTGGAGCTTCGGCTTCAGCATCAGTCCTGCCAATGAATATTCAGGATTGATTTCCTTCAGGATTGACTGCTTTGATCTCCTTAAAATCCAAGGGACTCTCAAAATCTTCACCATCACCACAGTTCTGAAGTATCAGTTCTTTGGCTCTCAGACTTATTTATGATTCAACTCTCACATATGTACACGACTCCTGGAAAAACCCCATGGCTTGGACTATATGGACCTTTATAGGCAAAGTAATGACTGGTTTTGAATATGCTGTCTAGGTTTGTCATAGCTTTTCTTCCAAGGAGCAAGCATCTCTTATTTTCTTGGCTGTAGTCACTGTCCACAGTGATTTTGGAGCCCAAGAAAATGAAGGCTCTCACTGTTCCCATTGTTTCCCCATCTATTTCCCATGAAGTGGTGGGACTGGATGCCATGATCTTAGTTTTTTGAATGGTGAGTTTTAAGCCATCTTTTTCACTCTCTTCTTTCACTTTCATCAGGAGGTTCTTTTGTCCCTTTTGCCCAAAAGGGTGATGCCATCTGCATAACTGAAGTTTTTGATATTTCTCTCGGTAATCTTGATTCCAGCTTGTGCTTCATCCAGCCCAGAATTTCTATGATGTACTCTGTATAGAAATTAAGTAAGCAGGATGACAATATACAGCCTTGACGTACTCCTTTTCCAATTTGGAACCAGTCTTTTGTTCCATGTCTGGTTCTAATTGTTGCTTCTTGACCTGCATACAGATTTCTCAGGAGGTAGGTACAGTGGTCTGGTATTCCCATCCCTTAAAGAATTTTCCACAGTTTGTTGTGACCCCTACAGTCAAAGGGGTAGTCAGTGAAGCAGGTTCTCTAACATTTTCCAAGTTCTCAAATGCCGTTTATCTTGTTCATCATCTATGTCTTGAATATAGCTTCAAAGTCTTTGCTCTGTTGGCATCACTACAGAACAGGAGCCTACTCTTATCATCAACATCATCATTAAACATCCAGAGTTATCTATGAATTATTTGCCCCCATTTCTTTTTTTATAATTCTTTAAGAACAATATTTTCTTCTAGTCCATCCACTTAAGCCACCTCTTATACCAATCAAATTTCTTTGCTGTTGCCTTGGTTCCTACTATTACTGGCTCTTCATCTTGAGGCTCTCTGTCCTTTTGTTCAATAATCTTTACCATTACACCCAGCAGGGAGTCAGCAAAAATAAGCATCATAAATAATATTACATATCTTTTGGAATTGTTCTGTGTTAATTTTTGCACCCAAATATCTCCTGTCATATTGATTTCCAAAATCAATTTGTGACATATTATGTTTTGCTGCCTAAAACATTTGTGGCCTTGCTGTATTATATAGTTATTTCATGTTACAAATTTTATCCCATCTTACTGCCCCCTTCCCTCTACCTCATCAGCAAATGTGAGCTCATGAAAACCATCTATGTTGAGTGTGTGTGTCTGCCGTTTTTTGCAGAACAAAGCAAGGAAATATCGTATATTCTGAAATAAATATTAAATATATCTTCTCCTATATAAAGCCTAACTTTATTCAAATATCTGGTCTTTCTAATTTTTTCAATTGAGATGTTTCTGAATTTTTAATATGAAATTTAGGGAAAAGTCTCATGGTGTGTCCAATGCCTCTTATTCCATAGCAGAAGAAACTGAGTTACAACTAGGTGATAATGGAAAAATTTTATAATAAAACAAGTATTTACCCTCTGGGTACCTTATTTTTGATAAAGAAGGCAAGAATATACAATGGGACAAAGATACCGTCTTCAATAAGTGGTTCTGGGAAAACTATACAGCTACATGTAAAATGAAATTAGAGCACTTCCTAACACCATACACAAAGATAAACTCAAAATGGATTAAAAACCTAAACATAAGACCAGAAACTATAAAATTCTTAGAGGAAAACAAAAGCAGAACACTTGATTATATAAATCAAAGATCCTCTATGAGTAATGGAAATAAAAACAAAAATGACAAGTGGAACTTGATTAAACTTAAAGCTTTTGCACAGCAAAGGAAACTATAAACAAGGTGAAAAGATAACCCTCAGAATGGAAGAAAATAGCAGCAAATGAAACAACTGAAGAAGGATTAATTTTCAAAATATACAAGCAGCTCATACAACTCAATACCAGGGAATCAAACAACCCAACCAAAAAGATCTAAACAGACATTTCTCCAAAGATGATATACAGATGGCTAACAAACACATGAAAAAATGCTCAACATTTTTAGAGAAATTATTAGAGAAATGCAAATCAAAACTACAGTGAGATATCATCTCATACCAGTCAGAATGGCCATCACCAAGAAGTCTAGGAACAATACATTTTGGAGACGGTATGGAGAAAAACGAACCCTCTTGTGCTGTTCATGGGAATGTAAATCAATACAGCCACTGTGGAAAACAGTATGGAGATTCCCTAAAAACCTAGGAATAAAAGCACCATATGACTAGCAATCCCATTATTAGGCATATATACTGAAGAAACCAAAATTAAAAATGACACATGTACTCCAATGTTCACTGCAGCACTATATACAATAGCTAGAACATGGAAGCAATCTAGAAGCCCATCGACAGATGAATGGATAAAAAAGCTCTGGTATATATATACACAATGGAATATTACTCGACCATAAGAAAAGGAATACATTTGAGTCAGTTCTGATGAGGTGGATGATCCTAGAGCCTATTATAAGGAATGAAGTAAGTCAGAAAGAGAAAGATAAATATCATATACTAACACATACATAATGGTATCTAGAAAGATGATATTGATGAAATTATTTGCAGGGTAGAAAAGGAGACACAGACATAGAGAACAGACTTATGGACACAGCACGGGGGGAGGAAGGAGAGGGTGAGATGTATGTAGAGAGTAACATGGAAACTTATATTAGCATATGTAAAATAGACAGCCAATGGGAATGTGTTGTATGTCTCAGGGAACTCAAACAGGGGCTCTGTTACAACCTAGAAGGATGGGCTGGGGAGGGAGATGGGAGAAAGTCTCAAGAGAAAGGGGACATACATATACCTATGGCTTATTCATGTTGGTGTTTGGCACAAACCAACAAAATTCTGTAAAGCAATTATCCTTCAATTAAAATAAACAAATAAATAAAAGCTTTTCCACCATATTTATAGTTTTGGCAGTAAAACTCATGGCTTGAAATGAGATTAACCATTGGTTTTAAAGAAATAAAACATATTATATGGAGATAGTCATGTTTGATCAAAAAGTGGAATGAATGTATTTTAAAACTCTTACTTAAAATCCCATAAATTCTACAGTGTAGAAGAATTTTACAAAGTTTATTAAGAATAATAAAAATCAATATAATTGTACTCTGGAGGGCTATTCACCTAAATTCACATATGAAGACACGGTCAAAAGTGTTGTTGAACACTATCTGAAATTGAATTAGAGCAATTCCAAGAATGTTTTTCCTGATTCCAAATCTCTATTTTAAAAAATGATTATGATGTTTTACAGAAACAGCTATGAAAAGGATTGTCAAATAAGGTGTTATTAGATTCTGAAGCTTAATAATAATATTTATATTTAAATCTGTCTCAAAGAAATAACACAGTGAATTGAAGTAATGGAAAGTTTTTCATATTTTACTTTGATATTGCTCAAACTCAGTGTATAAATTTCTTGAGATGGCATTTTTTAAACCAAAATATTATTATAATGAGAATATGATTATTTTTCCCTGGAGATATATAGAATCATTGATAGGGAAATTTACAGTTTAGTTTGATCTAATGAGTAACAGAGATACACTAAATATAGATGAACTGCCTATGGTTTCAAACAAAAATATAATATCTAAACTGTTTATAGACACTAAGTTCCTTTGTGATTTAAAGACAGAAAGCTATATTTATTAGAAAAATAAAAGGCATGAAGACAGGAGTAGTTAACTTGTTCAGAGTATATAAATAGCTCTACCTTAGGCAAGAAAATATATCCACTTCCACTAACTTTCAGAATATTAATTGCTCATAAATGTTCATGAATTTATGTGTCACATTAATGACTTGTTTGAACATGCACAAGTTATTCATTATTCAACTGCCAGTAATTATGCTGCAGATTTTTCATTCTATACTTCTGCACATTATGTAAACTAACATAGCTGAGGCCTTGTCACTGATTCAGAATTCTGCACTTAAGTATAAACAAAGTAGTTGCTAGTAATTCACTTTTCTTTTTCTCAAAGCAAGGAAGGATGCAGAATGATTTGGAAGATTTGTATTCACTCAGTGATAAGTATGACTATATTTAAAATTTTTCCTGTATGGGTAAGAACAGTTTAAATTTATAGTTTTGCTCATTCAATAACATTTATATGGTTATCATGAATTTTTAAAGAACAAATATTGAAAAACTACATGTTAATTTAAATATATATGGAAAAACAATCCACTGAATGACTAAGTAGTATATGTGTCATTATACGTTTTGCTTCCCTATATTCCAAAATTGTTTCAAAATTATCCTCTTATATTATAAAAAGCCTTTTATATATCTTTAAATGTTTAAACACAAAAAAGAGGTTCAGTTCAGTTCAGTAGCTTAGTCATGACCGACTCTTTGTGACCCCATGGACTGTAGCCTTCCATTCTCCTCAGTCCATGGGATTCTCTGGGCAAGAATCACTTCAGTTCAGTCACTCATTGTGTCCTACCCTTTGTGACCCCATGGACTGCAGCACACCAGACCTCCCTGTCCATTACTGATTCCCAGAGTTTGCTCAAACTCATGCCCATTGAGTCGGTGATGCCATCCAACCATCTCATTCTCTGTCATCCCCTTCTCCTCCCACCTTCAATCTTCCACAGCACCAGGGTCTTTTCAAATGAGTCAGTTCTTTCATTCAGGTGGCCAAAGTATTGGAGTTTCACCTTCAACATCAGTTCTTCTAATGAATATTCAGGACTGATTTCCTTTAGGATGGACTGGTTGGATCTCCTTGCAGTCCAAGGGACTCTCAGAGTCTTTTCCAACACTACAGTTCAAAAACATCAATTCTTTGGCACTCAGCTTGCTTTATAGTCTGACTCACATCCATATGTGACTATTGGAAAAACTATAGCTTTGACTAGATGGACCTTTGTTGGCAAAGTAATGTCTCCGCTTTTTAATATGCTGTCTAGGTTGGTCATAACTTTTCTTCCAAGGAGGAAGCATCCTTTAATTTCATGGCTGCAGTCACCATCTGCAGTGATTTTGGAGCCCCCAAAATAAAGTCTGACACTGTTTCCATTCTTTCCCCATCTATTTGCCATGAAGTGATGAGATCAGATGCCATGATCTTAGTTTTCTGAATGTTGAGTTCTAAACCAGCTTTTTCACTCTCCTCTTTCATTTTCATCAAGAGGCTGTTTAGTTCTTCTTCACTTCCTGCCATGAGGGTGGTGTTATCTGCCTATCTGAGGTTATTGATATTTCTCCTGGCCATCTTGATTCTAGCTTGTGCTTCATCCAGCCCTTCATTTCTCAGGATGTATTCTGCATATAAATTAAATAACCAGAGTGACAATATACAGTGTTGATGTACTCCTTTCCTTATTTGGAACCTGTTGTTCCATGTCCAGTTCTAACTATTGCTTCCTGACCTGCATACAGATTTCTCAAGAGGCACGTCAGGTGGTCTGGTATTCCCGTCTCTTTCAGAATTTTCCACAGTTTATTGTGATCCACGCAGTCAAAGGCTTTGGCATAGTCAATAAAGCAGAAATAGATGTTTTTCTGGAACTCTCTTGCTTTTTGATAATCCAACAGGTGTGGGCAATTTGATCTTTGGTTTTTCTGCCTTTCCTAAATCCAACTTGAACATTGGAAGTTCACGGTTCACATACTGTTGAAGCCTGGTTTGGAGAATTTTGAGCATCACTTTGCTAGCATGTGAGACGAGTGCGATTGTGCAGTAGTTTGAGCATTCTTTGGCATTGCTTTTCTTTGGGATTGGAATGAAAACTGACCTTTTCCAGTCCTGCGACCACTGCTGGGTTTTCCAAATTTGTTGTTATATTGAGTGCAGCACTTTCACAGCATCACCTTTTAGGATTTGAAATAGCTCAACTGGAATTCCATCACCTCCATTAGCTCCCGTGTCTCTTGGGTCTCCTGCATTGTTAAGCAGATTCTTTACCACTACACCACATGGGAAGCCCTTTTAACTGTATACTAGTTGATATAATATAAACTAAAACAATAAGAATTGGTCCTATTTATAACATTATTTTAATAAGTGTACTGCTCATAATGTGTAAACTATCTGAAAGGGCCTCTGCCTTTAGGACAGAGGGCTGAAGAATTGATGCTTTCAAACTGTGGTGTTGGAGAAGACTCCTGAAATTCCCTTGTTCAGCAAGGAGATCAAACCAGTCAATCTTAAGGGAAATCAACCCTGAATACTTGTTGGAAAGAGTGATGCTGAAGCTGAAACCCCAGTATTTTAGTCATTTGATACAAATACCCAACTCATTGGAAAAGTGTCTGTTGCTGGGAAAGACTGAGGGCAGAAGGAGAAGAGAGCATGAGAGGATGAGAAGGCTGGATGGAATCACCAATGCAGTGGACATGAACCTGGGCAAACATAGGAAATGACAAGGGACAGGGAGGCCTGGCATGCTGCAGTCCATGGGGTTGCAAAGAGTCAGACATGACTGGAGTACTGAACAACAAGTATTTTTTAAATACATTTTAAAAGACAAAAGTCTTTGGGAATCTGAATTTATACCCTCTAATAATCACAGAACTGACCAATCTGAAAACCTCTGTTCAGAAAACTCTGATGAACAGAATAGTGCTATTCTGCATCATTAAATTCACATGCTCAGAATTTTTTTTTTTTTTTGCATCTTTGAATCAGTGGGGTCAGATGCAATATAGCTAAGGGATATCTTTGATCAGTTTCTTCACTTTTTCTGTCTCTAGACCTCTGAAATACAAGCCTGGTGCCCTCTGGCCCATTGCGTTGTACCTACTATTCAAGTAAAAGAAAATACATATCATCAAGGAAATCCGTAAATGATACATGAGCCTGTGTTTTAATAAAAACTCTGAATATTAATAAGGCTTAAAATTTTATTTCTGGGCCAATTACATGTAGAACAGGAATTTAATTTGTGTTAAAATAATTTGAGGAACATTCTTATGTTATTTCACTACCTCCCATTTTGAAAGACCTAAAGGAATATAAGCTCCTTAATTGGAAGGTTTTGTTTTTAAAATATGATGCCAGGTAGAATTACCACATTTAGTAATTAATATTTCTCTCCCAATTACAATAAAAAGTCCTGATGGCAAAATATTTTTCTCTCTTGCTTGCCACAGCATTTCTAACACAATGCATGCAAACAATAACTATTTCTGAATTAAATAATTAATTGCTAATATGTGCTTCTTATATGTATATGACAGTTTTACATAAACCCTTATTCTATAAACCTTAGATTTTTGTTTAGCAAGTGCTATGGTCTGAATATTTTTATCCCCTGAAAACTCATATGTTGAAATCCTAATATCCAGTGTGGTGGCATTAGAAGATGGGCCCTTTGGGTAGCATTTGGGTCATGATGGTTGAGCCCTCATAAATGGGTTTAGTGCCTCTAAGAGATCCTAGTCTCAGCCATATATGAGGACACAGAGATAAGGTGTGGCCTTGTTGTCACCTTAATCTTGGACTTTTTAACCTAGAGAACTGTGATAAATAAATTTGTGTTGTTTATAAGCTATCCAGTCTGTGATATTTTGTTATAGCAGCCTGAAGGAACTAAGATAGAAAGTATTTTCCATTTGTATATCTTCTAGATCCAGCTACTGAATGCAAACTATTTTTTGAAAATTAATTCATTTATTTTAATTGGAGGCTAATTACTTTACAATATTGTAGTGGTTTTTGTCATACATTGACATGAATCAGTCATGGGTGTACATGTGTCCCCCATCTTGAACCCCCCCCCAACTCCCTCCCAATCCCACCTTTCAGAGTTGTCCCAGTGCACCGACTTTGAGTGCCCTGTTTCATGCATCGAACTTGGACTGGTGATCTATTTCACATATAAAGAAGAGGGTGGGATGATTTGAGAGAAGAGCATTGAAACATATATATTACCATATGTGAATGTGAACTATTTTTAAATTTCCAGCATTTATTTGTGATATAAATACTACATGTCATTGTTGTTGATTTGCTAAGTCATGTCCAGCTCTTTGCATCCCCATGGATGGCAGCATGCCAAGCTCTAGTGTCCTCCACTATCTCCTAGAGTTTGCTCAAATTCATGTCCATTGAGTCACTGATGCTATCTAATCATCTAATCCTCTGGCACCTCCTTCTCCTTATGCCTTCTATTTGTCCCAGCATCAGGGTCTTTTCCAATGAATTAGCTCTTTGCATCAGGTGGCTAAAGTTATGGAACTTCAGCTCAGTATCAGCCCTTTCAATGAATATTCAGGGTTGATTTTCTTTAGAATTGACTGGTCTGAAATCCTTACTGTCCAAAGGACTCACAAGGATCTTATCCATCAACACAATTAGAAAGAATCAATTCTTCGGTGCTGTGCCTATTTTATGGTCCAACTCCCACATCTATACATGATTACTGGGAAAATGATAGCTTTGTCTATATAGACCTTTGTCAGCAAAGTGATGTCTCTGCTTTTTAATATGCTGTGTAAATTTGTTGTAGCTTTTCTTCCAAGGAGTAAGCGTCTTTTAATTTCATGGCTGCATGCACTGTTGGCAGTGATTTTGGAAGCCAAGAAAAGAAAATCAATCATTGCTTCCACTTCCTCCTTCTATTTGCCATGAAGTGATGGAACCAGGTGCCATGATCTTAGTGAGTTTTAAGCCAGCTTTTTCACTCTCAACTTTCACCTTCATCAAGAGGCTCTTTAGTTCCTCTTCACTCTCTGTCATTAGAGTATTATCATCTGTATATCTGAGGTTGTTGATATTTCTCCTGGTAATCTTGATTCTAGCTTGTGATTCATACCATCTGGCATTTCACATAATGTACAGTGCATATAAGTTAAATGAACAGGGAGACAACATACTGCCTTGTTGTACTCCTTTCCCAACTTTGAACAAGTCAGTTGTTCCATGTCCAGTTCCAACTGTTGCTTCTTGACCTGCCTAGAAGTTTCTCAGGAGACAGTTAAAGTGGTCTGGTACTCCTATCTCTTTTTAAGAATTTTCCACAGTTTGTTGTGACCCACACAGTCAAAGGCTTTTGTGTAATCAATAAAGAAGAATTAGATGTTTTTTTCTGGAGCTCCGTTGCTTTTGCCATGATCCAACAAATATTGGCAATTTGATCTCTGGTCTCTCTTCCTTTTCTAAACCCAGCTTGTACATCTGAAAGTTCTCGGTTCACATGTGGCTGCAGCCTAGTTTGAAGGTTTTTGAGCATAACCTTACTAGCACGTGAAACGGGAAAAATCGTACAATACTTAAAACATTCTTTGGTATTGTCTTTTCTTTGGGATTGAAACAAAAACCAACCTTTTCCAGTCTCATGGTCATTACTGAGTTTTCTGAATTTGTTGACATATTGAGTGCAGCACTTTAACAGCATCATCTTCTAGAATTTTAAATAGCTCAGCTGGAATTCTATCACCTCCACTAGCTTTGTCCGTAGTGATGCTTCCAAGATCTTTTAAGGTCATTAAGATCTTTTTTCTCTAGTTTTTCTGTGTATTCTTGCCACCTCTTCCAATCTATTCTGCTTCTGTTAGGTCCTTACCATTTCTGTCCTTTATCGTGTCTACTTGCATGAAATAGTCCCTTGATATGTTGACTTTTCTTGAAGAGATGTCTAGTCTTTTCCATTCTATTTTTTTTTTCTCTATTTCTTTGCATTGTTCATTGAAGAAGGCCTTCTTATCTCTCCTTGTTATTCTCTGGAACTCTGCATTCAGCTGGTAATAATTATAAATACTACATCTATTATTTTCTATAGCACATTTTTCTTTTTCATTATCCAAAGCAGTGAACTTTAAAATGAGGATATAAGTAATAGTCTCTGCAAAGATTCTTACACTGTGACAAAAGTGAGTGCATGTGTGCTCAGTCATGTCCGACTCTTGGTGATCCTATGGACTGTAGCCTGCCAGGCTCCATTGCCCATTGGATTTTCCAGGCAAGACTACTAGAGTGGGTTGCCAGAATACTGGGATGGACTGCCATTTCCTCCTCCAGGGGGTCTTTCTGACCCAGAGTTCAAACCTGCATCTCCTGTGTCTCCTACATTGCAGGCAGATTCTTAAGTGCTTGAACAATCAGGCAATAATTTCTACAATTTTTCTTTTGATGCTATACTTCTTTCTTGCTTACCATTTTTGCTTGGAGGTAGAAGAAGCAGAAATTGAGATTGTTTCCACTGAATTCATCATCCCAAATCAATTTTTCAAAACACTAACTTAGGGATTCTATCTGTTGTTGAGCTTCCCTGGTGGCTCGGTAAAGAATCTGCCTATCAATGCAGGAGAAGTTAATTTGATCTGTGAGTTGGGCAGATCCCCTGGAGAAGGAAATAGCAACTCACTCCACGATCCTTGCCTGGGAAATTCCATCAACAGAGGAGCCTGGTGGGCTACAATCTGTGGGGTCACAAAAGAGTGGACACAACTTAGTGACTAAATAAGAACAATAAGTAACTGATTGTTATTCATTATTATTATTATATAATTCTGACACTTGGGAAAGCAGTTAAGGATGAGTCTGCAATCTCTCAGTATCTACTGTTGATAAGTTGATTTCTGTCATTTTCTCTTGGGTAATTTTATAATACTGTCACTGCACCCAGCCATCATATTGTGAAGAAGCTCAAGAAACACTGTGGAGAGACTCAGAGAAGGATGAAGACCCACGGAAGACTGCCCAACCTGAACTCCTAGTTGATAGGCAGCACCAATTTACCAGCCTTATGAGTTACTACTCTGGGAAGAGACTGTCCTAGCTCCAGGAGAGCTACATAACCTATCACTCTGATGCTACATGAAGCAGAGAAAAGACATAATGCCAGATCTTGCCAAAATTGAAGATCTGTGAACAAAATAAATTAATGACTGTTGTTTTTGCAAGCCACTACATTTTGGAGTCAATGACAATGGATTATCAAACACTTTTTTTCCCCCAGACATCTTTATCATATAATAACCCACTGGTTTTACTGCTGGATTGTGGTGACATGTTAGTCACCAGAGATTAGTATCACTTCAAAGCCAGTATCTAATAATTCCAATAAAGAATCCAATTCCATTTTCTCTAATGGAAAAGAATTCCATTTTCTCTAATGTAAAATAAGTACACTTAAGGAAATTTAATAAGAGTCTGAGAATAGAATACTGGATTCATTGCAGGAGATACTAAGTTTTCCCTTGTATTGAGGGATTCTGAGAATGTAAATAGACTTGTATCTGAAACAATTAAGAAGCCATAAATCCCTTCTATGTCAAATTAAATTACATATCTGCTAATCACACCTAGAATTGATCCATCAATATATGCCAAGAGATTTCTTAGTAAATTGCCTATCCCTCAGAATATTTTATTTACTCATTTCTCCTTGATTTATTGTGGTAGTGAGTCCACATTATCTGTGAGTTAAGTATCATGGCCAGCCTCTTGGGGCTTCCCAGGTGGCTCAGTGTGGTAAAGACATTGATCAGTTGAAATTTTCCTCTTATCTACAGTATAAGCCCAATAGAAGAAAGAACTTTGTTGAAGAAATAAAATAATTCAGCAGAATTCTAACAGTCTTAATATGGTATCCTGTGTGCATTTCATATCTATTTGAACTTTAAAAGATTGCAATTGCATATACACATTTGAGGAAAATCAAAGTGCTTGATTTTCTGAGAGAATAATATTACAGAGTTTTGTTTCTTGTTTTTTAATCACTATGTAAACACATAAGAATAAAAATGAAGATTTGATTAGATCAGCAGTTACTAGTTTCTATTAGATTTTATCTGGTATTCATTCCAACAGTATATTTCTCTCTGGCTCCTGACATATACTTGATTTCATTTCTAAAACATCACATATTTTAGCAGGAGTTTAAAATAGTTATCTTCCAGTAAGAATGCAGGCGGTGATGGATGCAAGTTGGTTCCCTGGGGACCTTGTTAGAGAAAATCACTCATATGTTCAGTGAGCATTTGAACAAATGGACCTGCTGTTCTACCTAATGCTAGTGCAATTCCTTGATATATGGCTACTGCGTGTGACAATTGATACTGTCATTTGCTTCAGAATCATAACGTTTCTAAACTCAAGTCATAAAAGCTGCATATTAATGCTTCTTTAAGAGGTTATCGAAAATCAGAAAAATAAATGAATAATTCTGGTCCAGCCAGTTACTCAATTAAAATAAATGCATGTCCATAGTTGCAGGAATTAAAACACTATTTAATATATTTTTGTATTAAGGTATTCTGGAAAGCTCCAGTTGAGCATGCCTTATGGTGGATTCTATTTTTTAGGCAACAGGTGTTTCACTAAAGGCTTTTGCTGCCATCAGTAGGATTGTCTAACCATCAGAGAGCAAGAATCTACTATGGCTTGTGTAAAGCTGCCAACAGTAACTTTAATCTGGGTGTCATGGCCTAACGTAAAGCATTTAATTTGATTTCCATTTATAATATACTAAATATCCCATGGGATATCTTTGTGGATCAAGCCTAAAGGTTGTTTAGGTGCTTAATACAAAAGCTAAAAATTAAATGTCCATATACTTTTATAATGATATACAGCTTCCTTAATGGCACTTTTATCTTCTTCTTTATTTTTTTTTTCTTATTGTTTGGCTGTGGTGGGTCTTAGATGAGGCATGTGGGATCTAGTTCCCTGATGAGGGCTCGAGCCTGAGTCCCCTGCATTGGGACTGTAGTGACTTAGCCACTGGACCACCAGGGAAGTCCCTAACGGCACTTTTATAATAAATTCAAATTACAGTTAACCTGCTTTCAAAAGGAAAAGGTTTTCCAAAATGTATTTCAAAGATTTTATCTGGCTATTTGATACCACATTCAATATTCAAATAAGAAATCATAGAATAATACGTTTTCTACTTTAATAAAAGGGAATAACAACTGAATAAACCAGAAAGTTAAATAATCCTAAAAATGTGTTTGGCATTAAAGTTTGATTTAATCATTTAATTTAAATAAATATTACTTGAATTCTAGGAATTGAGTACATTACCATAGATTGAAGTCAAAGCTGATGAAGAAAATGCCTTTGTATCAATTGATTAGCTGTTTTTTTCTCTCCCCAAAAGCACATTATAGTTATTACCACAAACATAGACAGTCCAGTGGCTTGACCTGGCTTTCAAAATCTTCTCTAACAAATGTTGGAGATAAATGAACACACCTGATAGATTTCAGTAATCTGAATATTAAGAAGTGTTTATGTAATAAAACATATATAAAATAATCATGAGGCAATATACAGATATGACTAATCTCACTATTTCCCTGGTGGCTCAGACAGTAAAGAATCTGCCTGCAATGCAGGAGACCTGGGTTCAATCCCCAGGTTGGGAAGATCCCCTGGAGAAAGGAATGGCAAGACACTTCAGTATTCTTGCCTGGAAATTCCCCTCCCATGGAGGAATCTGGCAAGCTACGGTTCACATTCCATGGGGTCACAAAGAGTTGGACATGACTAAGTGACCAACACTTTCACTTTTCAATCTCATTATTTAAAATAGTAAAAATGCATTGTAAACCTGACTTTTCTAACGTCCTAGTTTAACAAAAAATAAATATGATAAAACTAAGTAAGTACTATTTGAATCTTTCAGGTATATATATGTATGTAATTTATGTGACCTCCATTCATTTAAATGATGTATGTGAATAAATAAGTTTATGAATAAGTATAACAATTACACATATTTAAAATACACTTAAATAGTATGGGTAATGTCCTATGAACTTCAATCGCATTCTGTTACTTACAATGCTCTTTCTATTACTATGGTTTATTATAATTTTTGCCATGGTGTGATGATGTTGAGATACATTTCTCATGGCCTATTAGATTCCTTATTTCTTACCCAATTTATATATCAATACCTATGCATGCTGATATTTTTTTTCTGTCAGCTTGATACAGTTATAAAAATATCCCAGTAGAAGTAGAAGAGGAGAACATATCTAAGCTTCAGTTTCTCCTCAGGTATATATGGCTGGGTGGGGATTCAACTAAGAAAACTTAAAATTACTTTATATAAGAAATTGGGATTTTGAAACAAACAACTGATTGTTCTAGAAGGTGAAATAAAAGAATAGATTTCTGGTTGGAAAGGAATTGACCTCAAAATATGGTAAATGGAGTCTAGAAAGAAAGGGAGTGAGGGAGATTTCACTGACAAAGGAAAAAATCCAAGAAATTTTCAAGCAAGGCACAAGTATAAGACTTTTTATCAGAACTTTTATGGCTTGTGGAAGCAAACATTGTTTGTTTCGGTCAAATATATAGTCAGGAAAATAGTTGTCGTGTAAGTTATTATTTAAAACATTGAAGTTATAAAATTTATACAAGATATTGTAACTAATGAAATAACACAATATTTATAAATTGGAAAGTAGAAGTCTAACCCTACCAACATCCTTTCCAACATTTCTAAAGAAAGCAATGTTAACAGTAAGTGATGTTAACAAAGTATATGTCCATTTATATAATTTTCCATTTTTCTACATATATGCACAAAATATTTGAAAATACATATTTTTTCACTATTGGTTATTTTGTAAAATATAAATGTATCATATATCAGGTCTAAAATTGTGTATCTGGAAACCTTGGGACTAGATGTGTTTCAGGATTAAGAATTTTTTTCAGATCTAGAAGGATGGTATAATGCATAACTGATTAGGATTTGTGCTGCATTCCTTAAATACATCAACATGTCCGCAGTAAAGCCTATGGAAATCCACAACAAGTACAACCATATTAGGAAGAAACATGTCAGTTCAAGTTGTGTTTCATCACCAAATGAATTAATGACAAACTATACTGTTGGAAAAATTCAATTTTCAGAACATTTAGAGGAGAGGTACTGAAAGGCAAGAAAGACACTGTGAACCTACAGATATATAGCCAACTCTTTATATATGTAGGTTCTGCATCAGTGGATTCAACCTAGATGAAAATTTTTCAGGGAAAAAAGAATTTGAAAGTTCCAAAAGGCAAACCTTGAATTTGCAGAGTCAAATATTTATATAGCACTTATGTTGTATTTACAACTATTTGCATAGCGTTTACATTGTATTAGGTATTATAAATAAACTAGACATGTTTGAAATATGTGGAAGGATGTGTTAGGTTAAGTGCAAATATTACCCATCTTACATGAGGGACTTAAGTGTCATTGGATTTTGGAGTTTGGAAGGGTGGAGGAACTAGAGGTTCTGAAACTAATCCCCTGAAGATACCAAGGGATGACTGTACTACTCTCCAACTGGTCTCTCTTATTTAATACATTATGACAAGTCCTTATCCTGTTTAATGTAGATTTCAGAAATTATTTGCTTAGTATTAAAAAGTTGAAGCATGATTTATTTAACATTTTTCCATTGATGGGCATTTGTGACTTTTTTGATGTTTTGCTATTACAGATACAGACTAGGATGAAATGTCAGTTTTAATTGTAAAATAGTATTTATTTTGAAAATATTTATCTGGATTTAAATCACTAGACAAGCAACTTGGAAAAGCCTGAATATTAAGTAACTAGAAAAAAATTTTAACAGCATTTATATACCTTTAATCCATTTTAGTGACTGAAGTAACTGGAAACTAGGCTTTAACTCCTAGTACACTTCCAGTGCAGCCTTGAGTCTTTGGTGAGAATTTTTGGGACCCCAGTATTTAAAATTTGGGGTTCCCCTCATAGCTCAGTCGGTAAAAAATCTCCCTGCAATGCAGAAGACCTGGCTTTGATTCCTGGGTTGGAAAGATCCCCTAGAGAAGATGGCAACCCACTTCAGTACTCACGCTTGGGAAATTCCATGGACAGAGAAGCTGGTAGGCCCCAGTCCACAAGGTCACAAGAGTGGGACACAATTAAGTGCCTAAACGACCAATGTATAAAATTTGCCAAGATTCCCTTTTGTGGAAGACAAATATACTAACTTTGCTCACCTAGTCCCAACAGCATTGGCAAGAAGGGAACTTTCGTCAAATTGGCAATGCTCCCCATCATTTTTAATGTGTCCATTAATTATATGGGTGTTCGCCTTTATATAGGTTTTCCTGGTGGCTCAGAGGTTAAAGCGTCTACCTGCAATGAGGGAGACGAGGGTTCGATCCCTGAGTCGGGAAGATACCCTGGAGAAGGAAATGGCAACCCACTCCAGTACTCTTGCCTGGAGAATCCCATGGAGGGATGAGCCTGGTGGGCTACAGTCCACGGGGTCGCAAAGAGTCGAACACTACTGAGCGACTTCACTTTCACTTTTCACCTTTATATAATTTATTTAAATGTCCAGTTGTGATTCTAACTCTTTTTGAATGTGGGGAATACATGAAAAATTATAAATATCATTTACCAGTGGAAGTTGTGAATTAACCAAAATTAAATCTAAGAGGATTACATGTCTAAAATTTTTCAGTTGCTATCAGGTATCAGTCACTATAGGTGGATTTTTGACATGGTGAGAAACAATTTGTTGTAGCAGGTTTTTGCTATTTAAATTGTATTTGATGCCTTAGAGAGAACATAAGAGGATGAGGCACATATACACTGAAAAAATGAATATAATTTCTTAAAACATTTTTTCTTTCAAAGTGAAGTACAAGCAGCAAGACATTTCAACTCATAACCAAATGAGTTTTTAAGCTTCCACAACTGACTAAATTCCAGTCCAACAGTTTTCAAAATGACTATTTAAAAAGTTTCCCTTTTTAAATTTCTTTGCCCCAAATTTTAGCAGAACAAAGCTGAGTTTATATTGAAACATGAATTGTTTTCAGTTCATTCTCATTATATAACTATTTTTTCATAGTTCCAAGAAGATATTAACTAAAGGTGATCCTGTTGACTATAATAAATTAGCAAAATTATTTGAATTTTAATGGAAAAATTGGAAACCTTTCTAATAATGGAATAATGCCCTCGGTATTTACCATTTCCACTGAGTCACCTGGACCAGCACATTGAGATTTTAGAAGTACATATTAAAACACATTGTACTAATTCAGTATATTAGCCTTCTTAATGAGGTGAGGGTAATTGCAAAAATATAGTAGCATCTTTTTTAGACTAGAAAAATGTATTACTTTAATTCTTTATAACCACATTAATTAAATCATTACACAACAAAGATATTTCATAAAGTTTTAATAACTTCTATTTCACACAGGATTTATAAATTCCTAAGTGAGTGGATAATAACTTTGACTTTAAACTTCAGCAAGTTAAAACAAAGCATCTTGTTTGTGTTACTCTCTTAGGTAATGTCAGTTTATAGTGAAATGCAAATATATGACTCACAAAAGAAATCACCATTTGCTAAATCTCAAATGATATAATGAAATACTTAAAGCTTTAAATGTTACATTAATATAACTGGGAAAATTTTTAAATGCTTTTTAAATACTTGGTGATCTCTTTGTTCAGTATTGTTGGAGAAATGGTATTAATTCCATCAAGTGGAAAGTAACTACTTACAACTACTTAAACACATTTGAGTCTCAAAGTTGACTTGTCAGAGTACCTAGAGAGTCAAGGACCTTAAAAACTAGACTTGATTACCTATCAAGAACAAAGTTTGAAGGTTTGCATAAATAGCTTTCAGTTCAGTTCAGTCCCTCGGTCGTGTCCAGCTCTTTGCGACCCCATGGACCACAGCACACCAGGCCTCCATGTCCATCACAAACTTCTGGAGTTTACCCAGACTCATGTCCATCGAGTCGGTGATGCCATCCAATCATCTCCTCCTCTGTTGTCCCCTTCTCCTCCTGCTTTCAATCTTTCCCATTATCAAGGTCTTTTCAAATGAGTCAGCAAGGAATTTTTCCCTATACACCTCTTCTATAGTGGGGCTACTCTGTTGGTTCAGACCGTAAAGAATCTGCCTGCAATCCTGGAGACCCAGGTTAGATCCTTGGGTGGAAAGGATTCCTTAGAGAAAAGAATGACTTCCCATTCTTTGGAGAATTGCCTGGAGAATTCCAAGGACAGAAGAGCCTGTTAGGCTACAGTCTATGGGATTGCAAAGAGTCAGACATGATTGAATGACTAAAGCTTTCATTTTACTTACTACCTCTATCATACTGAAAGAAGCTTAAAACCTTTCTGCTAGAAGAGTTAAGAGAGTGGACTCTAGACGGTGGAGGTATAAATCTTACCATTCTCTGTGTTTAGTGGATTGAATGATAGTAGGAAAGGGAGAGACAAAAATCCTAGATGAAATCAATGAAAGTCAAAGAAAAATAAATATCATGTTCTGTCACCACCTCTTAAGACTTTGGGACATAGCTTACAGTATTTGATTGACTAACTTTATCTAGGAGAAACTGAGTAAAATTGGTATTTTGATTCATTAAAACACCATTTCTCAGACAGATCGATTGCAGTGAAATACAAAAGGTTCCAGGATTTCCACCCTCTTCTCCAGTAATAGATACAGAATATCACTGAGATATAAAAATCGATGAACCTGCCATGGGGTTTCTGTGGTAATAAGAGGATGATCACACAGCACAGGTTATGAGACATAGTCTAAACCTGGGATACATGGAGAATGTGACTAAAATTGAGAGAGTCAGTGATTCTGTTAACTTCAGGAGAATACTCCTCTGGGTCATAACAGTTTGAAGAGATCACCAGGACTTGGTAGTGCTAAAACAACTGAACATGAGTGACACTAGCCTCAGACTTTTAGTAACAGAGTCAGTGAAGGAAGAGGTTGCTGCCCAATCAGCAAAATGAGTTAGACTCAATAGGAAAATAATATTAAGTAAACAAACAAACATCCATATAAGCACAGATCACCCAAATGCACTATGGAAATTGATCCTTTTCATCATTATTCATTCAGCTTTTACATTTCATGCATGTCATCATTAGGATTTACTCATGTATACTTTCAGTAAATAGCAATTATTTAATTGCTTATTGAAAAATACATTTCATGTGTAATTTTCACATATGGATGGAGCATTGATTTTGCAGCTTGTGTCTAATTGCATAAAAATGATATATCATGTTTATATCATTAATAGATATGAAATCATGTTATATAGTTTTGCTATAAGAAATCCCTTTTGCAACATGTCCTAAAATGACTGTAGATATACTAACAATTCAGATATACTAAGTGCCAAATTCTTCTTTGAATGTAAATAGCTTATTTATGAGAATGCTTCAAATAAGCTAAACTGCACATGTTTAAATAAATTTTCATGAATATCATTAAATATATCCAATGATGAGATTATTCACTCCTTTATACATGAGTTTTAATGTTGGGAGGCAATTCTCTATTCATTTCTCTGATTTATAAACATCTTACAATAAAATACTGACAACTTTTTGTTCTGGATTATCATTTCAAGAGTATTTGTATAGTAAACATCCTTGGAAGATAGAGATAGTGTTTCCATAAAGAACAGAGTACAGTCTTGTTTGTGGGTTGTCTAATGAAGAAAACATCTCTCTTTTAGACAAATATTGGGAAGGTGTGGTTGCGATCCATTAGGAAAGATTGATTTTCTAAGATTAAAGTTCCTCCACTGGGAAATAAAATGACAGCTTGAATAGTATCCTTCGACATTAACCTGTATCATCCTCATGGGAGTTCCCTGAGGAACCAGGGCAAACATGAAGCTCATTTAGTTGGTAGTGCCACAAGTATGAAGGTTCTTCATCTGATTCAGAATTCTCATATTTTCTGCCTGCATCTCTGAAATATGGAAGGCTAACTTACGAGCATGCAATCAAGATACAATCTCAGATTCTTCACAGTTCTGTGCTAGGCATTATGCTAGGCACTAGGAATACATAATTTGGACCAGAAATACATACTCCCTGATATCAATAAGTTTACCCTCTTATAAAAAAACAAGTGTATATGTTTGATGGGTCACACAGGAAAGACACATCTGCATAGCAGCCTGAGGAATGTGGCATGTCTAACGGTCTACTCTGTACTCCGCATAAATTCAGCTCAATGTTAAGAGGGGAAAAAAAAGGGGTTTTCCAATAACAAGATCATCAGAACATTGATATTTAGACTCTAATAAGGAAATAGGATCAGTATCTAATATCTTAGGACATATTTGAATGTGCAGAGGATTAATTTTACCATAGGATATCTTAGTTAAGCTTACTTTCTGTAATGTAGTGGCTGCCAGGAAGGAGAATGTGAGTTTTGACACAGTAATTACTTGTATTGTTTTTGACTAGTGTATTATAAACTTGCCAAAACTTATACAAGCAAAGCCACATAAAATAAAACATGCCATGCAATGGTATTATGTCATGATAGAAGTTAAAGCATAATAATTGCATACTCTTTAGTATTCCTTTCTGACCTCAAATACATAGAAATGAAGGTCATGTGTATTCTAAAAAATGCACAATTTGCTGAAAAAAGGTCTATTATTGAATCAGAAATTAGTAGACATTACTGAAAGAAGGAAGGCAGAAACAATTTTTTATTTTTTATTATTTATTTATTTATTTTTTATTATTTTTGCCATACAATGACATGATATCACCATGGGTTTACATATGCTCCCCCTCAAGAACCCCCCTCCCTCCTCCCTCCCGATTCCCTCCCCCAGGGAAATCTCGCTGCACCAGCCCCGAGCATCAATCCTGGGCTTGCGATTGATTTCACATATGATAATTAACATGTTTCAATGCCATTCTCCCATATCATCCCACCCTTGCCCTCATCCACAGAGTCCACGAGTCTGTTCTATACATCTGTGTTCCTTTTGCTGTCTCGCATACTGGGTTCTCGTTACCGTCTTTCTAAATTCCATATATATGCGTTAGCATACTGTATTGTTGTTTTTCCTTCTGGCTTACTTCACTCTGGATAATGGGCTCCAGTTCCACAGAAACAATTTGATAAACAAAAGAAACCACAGACTGAACTGCTTTCAACAAGTGGTGATGATTTAACTTCGGAGAAATTTAATTGTTCCAGGCAGTAGTCTACCATGACCCTTTGTTTAGGCAGAAGCAATGAACGTGGGACTTATTAATAGAATGGTAGAGTAATGCCTCCACTGTGCAAGTCCATGAATGGGAAGACCCCAAAAGTTAAGACGATCAGGACATTCTATATGGAGGTCATTAAAATGGAGAGGAACTGTGAGAAGAGAAAGCAAATCCAGGCAAACTTGAAGTCTACGATAACAAGATGACCAGACAACTATCCTATTCAAAAATAGGATGATTGCCAGTAACTTTATAATGCATCAAGCTTTGTTTTATTAAATGCACACTGAACAAAGTAAAATTTATGTTAATTGATTTGAATAACTGTTTTTACCTTGTTTCTCTACTACTCTTCCCTCACCTTACAATGTATCCCCAAAGGACAAACTTATTCATGCTCATCACTAGTTGTATCTAACTGAAACGTAAAGTGGTCGGTATTTATTACTGAAAAAGTGTTTGATAAGTACCAGTACAAATAGAGAGCAACATGACATTCTGTTAAAAGTAATATTACATAGCATTAAAATTTTGAAGTAAATGAAGACAGTGAGAAAGGGGCACCAAAACAAAAACCAAGCAACAGATCTGGTGTGAGAGCACCAACAGCACAAAGATAAGATAATCTTTAAAGGAAACAACTTCTCAAAAATTTGACAGGATGTTATGTTCACAAAATAAGCAAAGATTGTTATCTAATTTATCGATAATTACCCTCAAAGATTAGCATATTGGGAAGTAGAATCATGGTGCACATAAATTAACATGTAATTGGCTGAATGTATGAATTTAAACAATGGAAAATTCAATTATTTAGGAAGGTGGTTAAGCTAAGAAAGTTTAAGAATCCAGTGACAAATGTCAGAGTGAAGAAATATGAAATAAAATGCAAAAAATAAAAACAAAAAAATAAGTACCCCCAAACTGATTAATGTCTTAGGGTTCTCCACAATAGAAGTTTTAGACTGAAAAAAAATGAGACTGGGAAAAATATGAAAGATAAGAAATAATAAAAGGGCCTTTCAAGATTGAAAAGAAAATGTGTCTTTAAAGAGATTTGGAGATAAGCAAGATTGATTAAAATAAAACAACAACATGTAACTCATTTCAAGTAATGAAGGAAGATTCACTCTATCAGATATTAATATTTATTATAATTAAAATACTGATTGCCTTGTCTAACATGTATCTCAGCACTAACATTTAACTAAACACTGGTTTTGTTGAGCACAATAGCTGCTCAGTCTAGTCTTTATACAAACTTTATGTCTTCTTTTTCAAACATTCTTTTAATTTAAATGAGTCAATTCACTGATTTTGAATTTGCTATTAAGATGAGGAGAGAGAAGGAATAAAACAGGAGAAGAAAAAAATGTAACTTTTCCAAGATTGTCATTGTAACATGGCTGGATAGATAATTATCTTTTCTAATGCTTCTAGTTTCTGCAGAACTTCTGTGTCAGTTTAATAGTCTTTCTTTTAACTTCTGTAGTATAGATGGTAACCATTCTTTCTCGATCTGTGCTATGAAATCTGTTTTCTACATCCTTGCAAAAATAAAAGGCATATATCCATTCTTGGAGCATATGTGAGAAATTGCACACAACTGTATAAAGAAAAGAATGTAATCCAATCTTTCAAAAACATGTTACACTGTTGTTTTTTGGAAGATTTCTGATTACGGTTTCAATTTCCGTGCTTGTGATGGGTCTATTAATATTATCTATCTCTTCCTGGTTTAGTCTTGGAAAGTTGTACTTTTCTAGGAATTTGTCCATTTCATCCAAATTGTCCAGTCTATTTGCATATAGTTGCTGATAATAGTCTCTTATGATCCTTTGTATTTCTGTGTTTTCTGTTGTGATCTCTCCGTTTTCATTTCTAATTCTGTTGATTTGGTTCTTCTCCCTTTGTTTCTTGATGAGTTTGGCTAATGGTTTGTCAATTTTATTGATCTTCTCAAAGAACCAGCTTTTGGCTTGGCTGATTTTTGCTATGGTCACTTTTGTTTCCTTTGCATTTATTTCTGCCCTGATCTTTAAGATTTCTTTCCTTCTACTAGACCTGGGCTTCTGCATCTCTTCCCTTTCTAGTTGCTTTAGGTGTAAAGTAAAGTCATTTATTTGATTTTTTTCTTGTTTCCTGAGGTGAGCTTGTATTGCTATGAACTTTCCCCTTAGCATTGCTTTCACAGTGTCCCATAGGTTTTGAGCTGTTGTGTTTTCATTTTCATTCGTTTCCAAGCAAAACTGAATTTCATTTTTGATTTCTTCTGTGATTTGTTGGTTATTCAGCAGTGTGTTGTTGAGCCTCCATATGTTGGAAGTTTTGAAAGGTTTTCTCCTGTAGTTGGTATCTAATCTCACTGCATTGTGGTCAGAAAAGATGCTTGGGATGATTTCAATATTTTTGAATTTATCAAGGTTAGATTTATGGCCCAGGATGTGATCTATCCTGGAGAAGGTCCCGTGTGCACTTGAGAAAAAGGTGAAATTCCTTGTTTTGGGGTGGAATGACCTATAGATATCAATTAGGTCTAGTTGGTCTATTGTATCATTTAAAGTTTAAATTTCCTTGTTACTTTTCTGTCTAGTTGATCTATCCATTGGTGTGAGTGGTGTTTCCAAAAAACAAAAGCCCAGGACCAGATGGCTTCACAGCTGAATTCTACCAAAAATGTAGAGAAGAGCTAACACCTATTCTACTCAAACTCTTCCAGAAAATTTCAGAGGAAGGTAAACTTCCAAACTCATTCTATGAGGCCACCATCACCCTAATTCCAAAACCCGACAAAGATGCCACACACACACAAAAAAATTACAGGCCAATATCACTGATGAACTTAGATGCAAAAATCCTCAACAAAATTCTAGCAAATAGAATCCAACAACACATCAAAAAGATCATATATCATGATCAAGTTGGCTTTATCCCAGGGATGCAAGGATTCTTCAATATTGGCAAATCAATCAATGTAATACACCACATTAACAAATTGAAAAATAAAAATCACATGATTATCTCAATAGATGCAGAGAAAGCCTTTGACAAAATTCAACATCCATTTATGATAAAAACCCTCCAAAAAGTAGGAATAGAAGGAACATACCTCAACATAATAAAAGCTATATATGACAAACCCACAGCAAACATTATCCTCAATGGTGAAAAGCTGGAAGCATTCCCCCTGAAATCAGGAACAAGACAAGGGTGCCCAGTCTCACCACTACTTTTCAACATAGTTTTGGAAGTCTTGGCCACAGCAATCAGAGCAGATAAAGAAATCAAAGGAATCCAGATTGGAAAAGAAGAAGTAAAACTCTCTCTGTTTGCAGATGACATGATCCTCTATATTGAAAACCCTAAAGACTCTACCAGAAAATTACTAGAGCTAATCAGTGAATATAGCAAAGTTTCAGGATACAAAATCAACACACAGAAATCCCTGGCATTCCTATACACTAACTGTGAGAAATCAGAAAGAGAAATTAAGGAAACAATTCCATTCACCATCGAAACAAAAAGAATAAAATACTTAGGAGTATTTCTACCTAAAGAATCAAAAGACTTGTATATAGAAAACTATAAAACACTGATGAAAGAAATCAAGGAGGACACAAACAGATGGAGAAATGTGCCGTGTTGATGGATTGGAAGAATCAATATAGTGAAAATGAGTATACTACCCAAAGCAATCTATAGATTCAATGCAATTCCTATCAAGCTACCAGAGGTCTTTTTCAAAGAATTAGAACAAATAATTTCTCAATTTGTATGGAAATACAAAAAACCTCGTATAGCCAAAGCAATCTTGAGAAAGAAGAATGGAACTGGCGGAATCAACCTACCTGACTTTAGGCTATACTACAAATCCACAGTCATTAAGACAGTATGGTACTGGCACAAAGACAGAAATATAGATCAATGGAACAGAATAGAAAGCCCAGAGATAAATCCACGCATCTATGGACACCTTATCTTTGACAAAGGAGGCAAGAATATACAATGGAGAAAAGACAACCTCTTTAACAAGTGGTGCTGGGAAAACTGGACAGCCACTTGTAAAAGAATGAAACTAGATCACTTTCTAACACCATACACAAAGATAAACTCAAAATGGATCAAAGATCTAAGCATAAGACCAGAAACTATAAAACTCCTAGAGGATAACATAGGCAAAACACTCTCTACCATAACCCAAAGCGGGATACTCCATGACCCACCTCCCAGAATATTGGAAATAAAAACACGAATAAACAAATGGGACCTAATTAAAATTAAAAGCTTTTGCACAACAAAGGAAACTATAAGCACGGTGAAAAGACAGCCTTCAGAATGGGAGAAAATAATAGCCAATGAAGCAACGCACAAACAATTAATCTCAAAAATATACAAGCAACTCCTGCAGCTCCATTCTACAAAAATAAACAACCCAATTAAAAAGTGGGCCAAAGAACTTAACAGACATTTCTCCAAAGAAGATATAAAAATGGCTAACAAACACATGAAAAGATGTTCAACATCACTCATTATCAGAGAAATGCAAATGAAAACCACAATGAGGTACCACTTTACACCAGTCAGAATGGCTGCCATCCAAAAGTCTACAAGCAATAAATGCTGGAGAGGATGTGGAGAAAAGGGAACCCTCTTACACTGTTGGTGGGAATGCAAACTAGTATAGCCACTATGGAAAACAGTGTGGAGGTTCCTTAAAAAGCTGCAAATAGACCTGCCATATGACCCAGCAATCCCACTGCTGGGCATATACACCAAGGAAACCAGAATTGAAAGAGCCACGTGTACCCCAATGTTCTTCGCTGCATCTTTTACAATAGCCAGGACATGGAAGCAACCTAGATGCCCATCAACTGACGAATGGATAAGATAGCTGTGGTACATATACACAATGGAATATTACTCAGCATTAAAAAAAAATTCATCTGAAGCAATTCTACTCAGATGGACGAAACTGGAGCCCATTATCCAGAGTGAAGTAAGCCAGAAGCAAAAACAACAATACAGTATATTAACACATATATATGGAATTTAGAAAGACGGTAACGAGAACCCAACATGCGAGACAGCAAAAGGAATGCAGATCTATAGAATAGACTCGTGGACTTTGTGGATGAGGGTAAGGGTGGGATGATATGGGAGAAGGGCATTGAAACATGTTAATTATCATATGTCTAATCAATTGCCAGCCCAGGATTGATGGTCGGGGCTGGTGCAGCGAGATTTCCCAGGGGGGAGGGTGGAGGGAGGGGGGTTATGGAGGGGAAGCATATGTAAACCCATGGTGATATCATGTCATTGTATGGCAAAAACAATAAAAAAAAAAAACATGTTACACTATATGAAATTTTTGTCCATCATTTTTAAATTTTACATAATTGAAATAATATATATATCATTTTATGTAAGTAAATAAGTATTTCTACCTAAGTTAAAATGTTATATTCATTTTAATCACTACAGAATATTATTGTAATAGTACATTTCATAATGTATGTTTAATGACTTAAATTTTAAAATTTATTTTTAATTGTTATACTGCTATAATGAATGCCTGTATGATGTCTTCCAAAAATGTTATTAAAATGATCACAAGGAAGATAATTACTGGATTAAAAGATGAAAACCTATCAAAGACTTCTAATACACGTTGCTATATTATTTTCAAAGAAGCTTAATTACTAATGCTCCAAATATTTTACAGCTACAGTTATTTTATTCCTCTCAGTGAGCTTGTTGTATTACAAATTTGTGTAGACAATTTTCTTATCCTTTTGTACATTTTTCAGCTTGCTGTAATTATTTAGAGTCTGAGTATGAAGTCAAATATACACAGGCTTTATGCAGCTGCTTAGTAATTATGTCAGCTTAGGCGACTTACTTTAACCTCATCTATATCATAGGGACATGAGGAAGAAGGATTTGTAATATTGAAGTTACAGAGTTATTTGGACAAAACCAACTGTCCTTTTCAGCTTCTTGTCGCCAGAAGAGCTAGATGTAAAAGTGGAAAGGCAAGGAGATATTCTGAACCAAACTGCCTCCTTGTACTTTGCCTCAGATTGTTAGAAGTGAAGGGTGAAAGAGGAGTCCAGTCACTATTCCCACTTCAGATATATAAGGCTAGAATTTAAATCTTCTCTTGGAGAGGTGAGAAAATAAGATGCAAATCATTGAGTGTGAGATTTTATGTTTAAACTCAATTGAGACTTAATAACTAAGTGAATAGAAGTCAGTGGAATCTCCTAAAGATCTCATTAAGGGTTTTGAAAGGGATATATTACAGAATAATTAAGGCAATTTTTGACAAAGGATATTATTTAGAGCTTTTCCTATTAAATTTATATTGCTTGATTAATCAGTTTTACATTTAATGTTCTAAAAGAAGTTTCCAGCATGGGACAAATACTAAATAAATTCCCTCATTCAATATATTATTGAACAATTATACAATGAAGCAACTTAGCACAGAGCACACAGCACACATACATATATATGTGTGTATATTCCTTTCTTTAGTCAGTTTGGTAATTCATGCCTTTTTAGAAAGGTATCCTAATCTAAGTTATCTAATGTGCCAGCATAATTTTATTAATTTTCCTTTTATTTGAATTTATGTTGAATCAGTATTTGTTACACTGGCAACCCAAATCCAGGTTCCAAAATCTGCTTGAGTCTCTTATTACTATGTAACAAATGACCATAACTTAGTGGCTTGAAACAATATAGCTCAAGAAGTCTGTGAGAAATGCCAGGATGGATAAATCACAAGCTGGAATCAAGATTGACAGGAGAAATATCAACAACCTCAGATACGCAGATGATACTACTTTAATAGCAGAAAGTGAAGAGGAACCAAAGAGCCTCTTGATGAGGGTGAAAAAAGGAAAGTGAAAAGGCTGGTTTAAAATTCAATATTCAGAAAACTAAGATTGTGGCATCCAATCCCATCACATCATAGCAAATAGATGGGGAAAAAGTGGAAACAGTGACAGATTTTTTCTTGGCTTCCAAAATCAGTGTAGATGGTGATTATTCATTGAAGATTCACTGAAAGCCTGAATGTTCATTGAAAGGATAGATGCTGAAGCTAAAGCGTCTATCCTTTGGCTGCCTAATGTGAAGAGCTGACTCATTAGAAAATACCCTAATGCTGGGAAAGATTGAGGGCAGAAGAAGAGAGTGATAGAGGATGAGATAGTTAGATTGCATTACTGACTCCATGGACATGAGTTCGAGCAAACTCTGGGAGATAATGAAGGACAGGGAAGGCTGGCATGCTGCAGTCTATGGGGTGGCAAAGAGCTGGACACAACTGAGCACTGAACAACAATAAGGAATCAGAATTCCTAAAATCAAGGTGTCAGCACCTCTGGAGGCTCAGACGTGTACCTGTTTACTTGCCCTTTTCAGCTCCTAGAAGTAACCGGCACTCCTTGGGTTGTGACCCCTCCCCCTATCTTCAAGGCTAGCTGCATAGCACCTTCACTCTCACTTTCTCTCATCTCTACTTCCATCTTTAGACCTCCTTCTCTAACTCTGACCCTCCTTCCTTTTTTTTTTAGGAAAGATTCTCCTGATTATAGAAGGCCATCCATATAATCATTGTAATCTCCCTATCTCAAGGTCCTTAAATTAATCACATATATAAGTTCTCCTTTGTTTTTCATAGGTAACAGAGATTGGGATATCATCAACTTTGGAAAGCCATTCCAGAAATAACTTGTCTTCAACACTTGTGACATCTGTCTCCCCACAATGTGCATCTACTAATGACTCTACTCTACATATCACTTGTATGTGGAATCTAAAAAACACAGGTAGTGAATACAACCAAAAAGAAACAGATTCACATATATAGGAAACAAAACAGTGGAGAGAGAGAGAAAGGGTGAAGGACAATACAGTGGTCACTGTTGTTTAGTCGTTAAGTCACATCTGACTCTTTGTGACCCCATGGACTGTAGCCCACTAGGCTCCTCTGTGCATAGGATTTTCCAGGCAAGAGTACTGGAGTGGGTTGCCATTTTCTGTTCCAGGGCATTTTCCTGACCCAGAGACCAAACCCATGTCTCCTTCATTGTCAGGTGGATTCTTTACTGCTGAGCCCCAAGGGAAGCCCAATAGAGAGGCAGGATTTTTAAAAAAGGGTTATTATGAAATTACATAAAATCATGTGTGTGAAATTCTTGAAAATTGTTAGTTAAACATTCCAGAATTTAAAGAATCTTTCATTCAGTTGAAAAAAAAAATGACTTAAAAAAAAGAGAACAAACACTTGTAGCATCACAAAAGCCAAAACATATTTAAAGAAACATGCTTAATAGTTTTGCAAATTATTAAGAAAATAAAGATGACTGAGGTTGATGAATAATCCTCATTTAGTTATGTAAATATCATTCACAAATTTAGCTGATCTAACAGATAATGGGGTTGCAAAGTAGGTTGAAGTTGCTTGAGGCAGGAGTGAAAGAGGAGTTAATGGTAGATATGAAGTTAACTTGTGGAGAAATTTCACTACGGAAAAAAAGGTCGAATCTAAGGAGACTGCTAACAGGGAATGTGAACTGGAGAGAGATGATTTGTTTTAGGTGTGTCCATGTGTTTTTTTAAACACAAGATACTTGGAAATTTTTGATATATCTTTAAAGATTTAATTGAGGAGTGACTGAGGAAAAGTGAAGTGATTCCAATACTTTCACTTTTATCTTGTGTTTTTTTATTAGATCTAATATTGTCAGTGATTACTCATTCAACTATAAGACTCTGAGAACATTTAAGAACATAAAATAAATTTTTATTTATCTTCCTTATGGAAAAGTGTGTTACTTATATAAATTTGCCTTTACACACTTATAGGAACCCAACTTTATTTAAATGTCTATCATGATGAATTAATTTTTTTAATCTTAGTTTGTAACTACTTACAATTAATTATATCAAAAATGATGCATTGCCCTGTGGCCAGGCTGACCTGAAATGTATCTTGCAGAAATTCAAATATTGTAATCAATGCATAACACATTTTTTTCTCACAGCTATTAGTGACTTAGACAAAGGAAAATTAACTTTACCTGAAGCAATTACCTACTTTTGAAAATAGAAATGCATAAAGAATAATTCCTAATCTGGGGAAGGAAATGGCAACCCACTCCAGTACTCTTGCCTGGAAAATCCCATGGATGGAGGAGCCTGGTAGGCTATAGTCCATGAGTCACAAAGAGTTGGACATGACTGAGCAACTTGATTTTCTTTCACTTTTCATAATTCCTAAGGAATTTTTCATATTTTCAATAGTAGGCACTTGGACATTAGTAACAAGAGAAAGCAATTACGTATATGTTAAGGGTTATTTAAGGCATTATGAGACAAAAATATATTTTTTACACTGAACCTACAGGCCTCAAGTATTTAAATTCCACATATATTCAGAAATGTATTTAGGCACTTACAAGCATATTTTCTCTTCTGGTAATTATTTCTATAAAAATAATCATTTGTATAACAGGAATTTTTGTATACTGTAATGCATGGTGATTCATAATAATTCAGGAACATAATAGTCATATGAAAAAAATAATGACATTTGATATTTTCATATTATAATAAAAATCTGTAAGATAATTAAAATGAGGAAGACACATTTTTATAATTTTATTTTATCAAAGATGTATTAGGGGAAAGAAAGTTAATGATCTTTATAAATGTATGCTAATATACACACAGATTAAATAACTAGAGAAAACTTCATGAAATAAGCTCTTACTTACAAATTTTTATAATAAAACTTGAAAAATATGTAGCCCTGATGTGTGAGCTTAAACATACTGAATGAACAATAACTGTTGTTCATACTGAACAACTTAAACATACTGAATGAACAATAACTGTTGTTTTAATGTCTTTTTTAATAAAAGTTTTATGCTTCACATAATGTCACTAGAAATCTGATATGTTCCTTCTACCTAATTGTTAGGTGACGTATATCTTGATTATTAAAAAACTTCAGTGTTTTCCATATGAGCAGAATAGGAAAATAGTTATACTTCACTGCACTGTTAAATGTTATATGCCTTGAACTATGAGAAGATGGTTAGAACATACCCTTATCAGGATATGTGTTGAAATAGGAAATGCTGTAAAATCAGACCCAACAAGGGACATGTCACAGTTTGATGTCATTAATATTTGGATGTCATTACATTAATAATGTAACCAGGGATGTTACTGGAACTGAATGAAGATGCTTATTGCACACAGATGGCACAGCTTGGTTCAGCCTGTGGGACTTCTGAAGACATGTTTCTAAGCTACCTTTTCTTTTTTTGCTTTTTTTAAAAAAAAATCAAATGAATGCTGAAGGGTGCCTCAAGGTTTATGAGAACTAGAATCAGAATGGCCTATGCATGGTTATTAACACTTTTGTAACAGACACACACAAATATGTCAGTTGGTTGAACTAGTTTCCACAGAGATGGATATATTCAGTATCAGGCTCCTGTACGAGGGTTAATTCTATTTTACTATGACCCTTAGAAATATGGAAATATTTTAAAATCCAAGCAATTACAATCCATGAGTGACAGTAGTAGAGCTGCCACTATAAATATAGAATATGATTTAAAAAGTTTAGAATGTTTATAGGAAAACTACAGTTACTAGAAATAAAATAAGTAATAAAACTATTACATATATGCAATTTGTTCATTGATCTAGTAAACTTACCTTTTGCTGATATAAATACTTGATACTCTGTTGTATTTAGTTAACATATTTATTTTTAGTGATTGAAGTAAAAGAGACGTTTTTTATATTTAAGTCACTTCTTACAGCTTAATGGTGAAGATGTGGATTTAGGCTGCCTTGGAATGAGTCACAGTTCTTACCAGCTGGTGACCTTGAATTAGAGACTCAAACTCCCACTGTCTCAGTTTTCAAGTGTTAAATTGGATAAAATAGTATATAATTCACAGGGTTGTTGTGAGTATTGAGTACTTGATGATATGTGAAGTACTTAGAACTGAGCCTGGCAAATAGTAAATGCTTTACAGATATTAGCTCTAGTGAATGTATTAAGATTCATTTCCTTTTTTAATCAATACAACGTCTGGAATGCTTTATCTAATTATCTAAATAGTCTCTATGTAATGCTCATATATGCATAAGTTAAAGATATTTATTAATAATAAGTGTCTAATATATACTAGATTCAGATTGAGCAGTGAAAAGCTGACCAAAATTATTAGTGTTTTTGGATCCACAAATCATGATTTCTCTGTATCTACTCAGTATTAATTATGCAGAGCTTTTCTTCAGGGAAATTATTCAAAAATATTTAGCACATGTTCAAATGTTTTAAAACATTTAATCTAATGAATGCTATTCAAAATTAATTGAAGAAATATTAGTCAAATTAATAAAATAGTAAATATGGCAATATATAAATACTTTAAAAGAATATTTATTGGTCAGTGCAAAGATAAATCAATAAAGAACACAATTTTGTGCAATTCGCTTTTGCCTCAAGCACATGGTTTTAAGTAAAGATTTTCATTTGAACCCTTTCTAAAACCTATCACTGAGTTAATACTTAGCCTTGGGATGACTGTAAATTTTGAAGAACTTAAGCTCAGAAATCTGAATGGCAATAGTAAGAATTGAAGAACAAAATGTAGTAGATATCAAATCAAATGTGAATCAACATTATGGACTTTTGTAGCCATTAAAAATTAAACTATTTATTTTGAGTACTAAAGAGAAAATTTTAAAAAATACTCAAATATATAAATGCAGGAAGTGTTTTTTTTTTTTTTTTTTTATATACATAGTATTGAGCAATCCTCTCTCAAGGAAGCAGCAACTACTGTGGGTTTATACAACTCAATCCATTTTTAATAGCTCATTCTTAAAACATTGAATTTTATGGCTTGATGTAATTTCTTTGTTTTGTTTTGCTTCTTTCATATTATATTTTGATATTTATTAGGTTTGCTTGCTGATGTAATTAAGAAAAGAATTTCAACACAACACATGGAGTGTTTATGGTAGTTGTGAGATGAGTTTGCTATAACTAACAAAAAATCATTTCTGTGTTCATTCAAGAAAATTAGAGGTATAAAGGGAACATTTCAGGCAAAGATAGGCACAATAAAGGACAGAAATGGTATGGACCTAACAGAAGAAGAAGAGATTTTAAAAAGTTGGCAAGAATATACAGAACTGTACAAAAAAGATCTTAATGACCAGATGGTCAAGACCAAGGATCACACACGATGGTGTGATCACTCACCTATGAGCAGACATCCTGAAGCAAGAAGTCAAGTGGGCCTTAGGAAGCATCACTATGAACAAAGCTAGTGAAGGTGATGGAATTTCAGCTTAGCTACTTCAAATCCTAAAAGATAATGTCGTTTAAGTGCTGCACTCAATATGCCAACAAATTTGGAAAATTCAGCAGTGGCCACAGGACTGGAAAAGGTCAGTTTTCATTCCAATCTCAAAGAAGGAAAATGCGAAAGAAAGTTCAAACTACCACAAAATTGCACCCATTTTACATGCTAGCAAAATAAGGCTAAACTCTTTCAAGCTAGGCTTCAACAGTATATGAACCAAGAACTTCCCAATGTACAAGCTCAATTAAGAAAAGGCAGAGGAACCAGCGATCAGATTGCCAACATCCATTGGATCATAGAAAAAGTTACAGAATTCCAGAAAAACATGTATTTCTGTTTCATTGATTATGTTAAAGCCTTTGACTGTGCAGATAGCAACAAACAGGAAAATTCTTAGAGATGGGAATACCAGACCCGCTTACTTGCTTCCTGAGAAACTTGCACACAAGTCAAGAAGCAAGAGTTAGAACTGGACATGGAACAACTGACTGGTTCAAAATTGGGAAAGGAGTACCTCAAGGCTGTATATTGTCACTCTGCTTATTTAACTTATATGCAGAGTACATCATGCAAAATGTAAGGCTGGATGAATTACAAGCTGGAATCAAGACTACCGGGAGAAATATCAACAACCTCAGATATGCAGATGACACCAGCCTATGGCAGAAAGTAAAGAGGAACTAAAGAGCCTCTAGATGAAGGTAAAAGAGGAGAGTGAAAATACTGGCTTAAAACTCATTATTCAAAAAATGAAGGTCATGGCATCCAGTCCCATCATTCAAGGCAAATAGATGGAGAAAAAATGGAAACAGTGACAGGATTCATTTTCTTGGGCTCCAAAATCACTGTGGATGGTGGCTGCAGCCATGAAATTAAAATATGCTTGCTCCTTAGAAGTAAAGCAATGGCAACCTAGACAGTGTATTCAAAAGCAGAGATATTTCTTTTCCTACAAAGGTCCATGTAGTCAAAGCTATGATTTTTCCAATAGTCATGTACAGATGTGAGAGATGGACAACAAAAAGGCTGAATGCCAAAGAACTGATGCCATCAAACTGTATTGCTGGTAAAGTCTCTTGAGAGTGCCTTGGAAAACAAGGAGATCAAACCAGTCAATCCTAAAGGAAATCAACCCTGATTATTCATTGGAAGGGCTGATGCTGAAGCTGAAACCCCAGTACTTTGGCCATTCATGCAAAGAACCAACCCACTGGAAAAGACTCTCATGCTGGGAAAGACTGAAGGCAGGAGGAGAAGGGGACTATAGAGGATGAGATGGCTAAATGGCATCACTGACTCAATCTACATGAGTTTGAGCAAACTCCAGGAGATAAAGAAGGACAGGGAAGCCTGTCGTGCTGCAGTCCATGGGGTTGCAAAGAGTTGGACATGATTCATTGACTGAACAACAACAATACTAAGTGAAGTATGTTACTGTGTGCATTCTAAGTCACTTCAGTTGTGTCTGACTCTTTGCAACCCTAGGGACTGTAGCCCACCAGGCTCCTTTGTCCATAGGACTCTCCAGGGAAGAATGCTGGAGTGGATTGCCATGCCCTCCTCCAGACAAAGACTCAAATATCATATTGATAACACTTGCATGTAGAATCTACAAAAATGCAAATGAACTAATTTACAAAACAGAGATAGACTCACAGACACAGAGAACAAACATACTGTTACCTTGTAAGGTGGGATTAACAGATAAATACTACTCCATATAAAACAAATTTAAAAAAATACAACAGCAACAACAACAACAACAAAAAAAGGACCTATTGTACAGCACAGGGCACTATATTCAATATCTTGTAATAATCTATAATGGAAAATATCTATGTGTGTAACTGGATCATTGTGCTGTAGACCTGAGACATTGTAAATCAACTATACTTCAATTACAAAAAAGAAAAGAAAAAGAAAAAACTAAAATAAAATTAAAAATTAAAATAAATTTTCACTCTAAATGAAGTTTTATGGTGACATTGGTCTTAAATATATACATGAGATATGCAATGGTAAATATAAAAGTTTTGTATTCATCAAATAAAGTAGAATGAAATGAAAAAAGTTTAGAGTAATCCACATCACGTCATTGTATTAACAATTTGTTATAAGCCTAAATATTTACATCAAAATTTCACAGATAGCAAGTGATAAGGCAAGCTGAATTTTTAAAAATATAAGGATTAAAAATACAAAATTATGAAAAATGTTGGCATATTTACTGTGGAAATTTAATTCTTTTCCATTTTGGATTTGGTCTATACTTCACATCTTGTCAGACAGTGCTAGGAGAGTGAAGTATAGGGTGAGTTGGGAGAGTAGATCTTGGGAGATACTATTCCAGCACAGTAACAGCTAGCACAGTGTATATGGTGAATATAGCCAAAGATTCTATGGAGGCATTAGAAATAATGAATAGCTGGTCTTACTCCAGATGGATAGCAGAATTCTAACAAAATTTTTTTTGAAATCTTGGGTTGTGTGTGGCCCTCTTTCTTTTCCTTCACACTGTGGACAGGGTGTATTTCTCTGATATTCTGCTTGGCAAAGTGATTTAATTAGTCAAAACTGGGTGTAATTTAAGCAGAAATCTTAAAGTTGTTTGCACAGTTGTGTTTCTTTCTGGAACTTGGGTGATCTGTCATGAGACTAGCATGCCCCAGGAGCTCAACTTCCTTTAAGCCTGGCATACAAAATGGGACAGATGTGAACTCAGTATCCAGTTTTAAAGAAAGCAAAACCAAGCTGTAGTCTGAAGCATAGCCATGTACCCACTAAATTGGCTGAATTGCCATTACCCACCCTGCAGAATTTGCATGGGCTAAGTTTTAATGGTGTAAGTCACTGAGATTTGAGGAGACTTTTTAAACAGTAGTAGTGTGACAAGCAGTGACTTATACAGATTTTAGGACTACATTATGTAGTGCTTTGGATAAGAAGAGTTGGAAAGGAAGATCTCACAGGATAAATGCTTTCTGTCAATTACTGAGAATACAGCAGATTGCAAACTGAGGGGAGTTTCTTTGGTACGAACATGAGGCAGAACTTGTTCCACCCAAAAACGTGTTTTTTACTCATAAGTTTTTCAGCCAATTTGATGAGACCTATGTACATTACACATTTATGGAGGGTAATCAGGGTAATATCTTACTTCAAAGCAATGGGCTGTAAATATGAATCACATTTATTAAAGTTCTTTATAGCAAACTCTAGGCTAATGTTTTTGAGAAGGCAATGGCAACCCACTCCAGTGTTGTTGCCTGGAGAATCCCACGACGCCGGAGCCTAGTGGGCTGCCGTCTATGGGGTTGCACAGAGTCGGACACGACTGAAGCGACTTAGCAGCAGCAGCAGCAGCACACTAATGTATAATCAAATGATTAAACCAAACACTCCTTATAGTCTAGTCAAGTTGGCACATAAAATTTTACCATCACAGTAGCCATAACTAAAGAAAGCTAGAGAAATGTCTTTTTTTTTATTAAACATTTTTTTTTATTAGTTTTGCCAAACAATGACATGATATCACCATGGGTTCACATATGTCTTGAAAAGGACTTTGGTTATTTGATGGATGTGGAGTTGACTGGGATGAAAGTGTTTTAACTTTCACAATTAATCCAAAAATTGAACAAAGGAGAATGGCCATGTGAAAGTATCAGTTATTTGCAGAAATAAAATTGTCCAAGAAAATTCACTGCCCATTTTATGAAAAATTTCCATTCATTAAGATCTTTTTTAGTTATTTTATGTTGGCCTGCAATATCCATTCAGCTTTTGGTATGATTTGGCTGACAACTAAGTGGATTAATGATCTTGTCACTATTTTCCATGTTTTAGAAGAATTTTTGTGATTTTGAAATTATTTTGTAAATTTTTGTCAGAATTCTCTGTAGAAGCAATAAGTGCCTATAGTTTTAATTGTGCAAAGGGTTTTCATGAAGCATTCAAATTATTGAGTAGGTAAATGAATATATAGATTTTCTATTTAATTTTGTTTCAGTTTTTTAAGTTGTATTTTTCTAGTAATTTGTCTATGAAATTTAAAAGTTCACTTTTGATGGTATCCTATTAATCATATTAATTCATTGTCACTTTATTGCCTACAAGATTATAATGATGTCTTCTTTTTCTTGACAATGCTTATTGCATCTTCATTTTAAACATTTTTATTAATATTACCAAAGAGTTAAAATTTCAATAGTCATAGAAAAATAATTTTGTCTTTGATTATTATGTCAATTTTAGGTTTGTTTTTTATTTCATTAATTTTTCTTTTTATCTTCATTATTCTTCTACATTCTGTGGTATACTACTTTTTTCTAGCTTCTAGAAACATACCCTTAGGTTTTTGGTATTGTAATTTCTATTATAATATATTCATGAATGTAAATTTCTCTCTTAAATGGCTTAATTTGCCTAACACAGTTTTGGTTTGTAGTGTTTCCCTTATCCTACAAAGGTCCACATAATCAAAGCTATGGTTTTTCCAGTAGTCATGTACAGATGAGAACTGGATGATAAAGAAGGCTTTGTGCCAAAGAATTGACACTTTCACACTGTGGTACTAGAGAAGACTCTTGAGAGTCCCTTGGACTCCAAGGAGATCAAACCATTCAATTCTAAAGGAAATCAGTTCTCAATATTCATTGGAAGGACTGATGCTGAAGCTGAAACTCTAATACTTTGGCCACCTGATGCAAATAACTGATTCATTAGAAAAAATCTTGATGTTGGGAAAGATTGAAGGCAGGAGGTAAAGGGGATGACAGAGGATGAGATTGTTGGCTGGCATCACCGATTCTATGGACATGAGTTTGAGCAAGCTCCTGGAGATGGGTGATGGACAGGGAAGCCTGGCATGCTGCTGTTCATGGAATTGTGAAGAATTGGTCATGACTTAGTGAGTGAAAAACAACACCAAAAACATTTTCCTTATTACTACATCCAAGCTATATTCTAATTTTCACAGTTTTTCTTCACTGGCCTAAAATGATTTATATTAAGTATTATTTATATTATACATTAAAATATGTATTCTGTATTATAGTTTATAAACATATGGAGGTTTTATAGATATGTTTTGGGTGTGGATTTCTATCTTTATTCTACTGTGTCAGTTGTTCTTGCTTTATTGGAGAACTGGTGACTCAACTTGCAAAGAATCCACCTGGAATGTAAGAGAACCGGGTTCGATTCCTGGGTCAGGAAGATCCACTGGAGAAGGGATAGGCTACCCACTCCAGTATTCTGGCCTGGAGAATCGCATGGACTGTATAGTCCATGGGGTTGCAAAGAGTCGAACATGACTCAGTGACTTTCACTTTCACTTCAGAACTATATTACCAAAAGCATAAATATTGAGAATTTTTATATATTTTTTTTCAAACTTTAAACTTTTTATTTTGTATTGGGGTATAGACAGTCAACAATGCTGTGATAGTTTCAGGTGAACAGCAAAGGAACTTTGCCATACATACACATGTATCCATTCTCTCCCCAAGCCCCCCTCCCATCTATGCTACTCTTTGTACATAGATTTTATTATCATTATGGCATTTCCATGTTTATCTCCAGTAAAGCTCTTTGGCTAAAAGCCTTTCTTATGAGTTACTAATATAGCCATACTAATTTTTTGTTGAAGTTCTTATGTTGTTCTGGGTTTAGTTGATATGCCAGTTTGTTGTTGTTGTTGTTGTTTTCTGTACAGCAATTTATCCCAGAAGTTAGTGGCTTAAAAAAAACAATAATCAGTTACTATTTCTTACAGTTTCTGCAAGGCAGAACTTTAACTGGTTATTTCTTACTTGAGTGTCTCTCAAAAAGGTATAATTGAGATGGCAACTGAGACTACAATTATCTGAAATTTTGACTGTTTCCAGAAATTCTTTTTCAAAAGTAATTCTCTAATGTGGTTGGAATGCTGACTTGATTGTTGTTGGGGGTTGGGGGGCTCATTTCTGCTCAAGTTTGTCTTTCTTCAGGTTGATTAAATATGCTCATGGCATATTTAATTTAAGGCTGCCTTCCTCCAGAGAGAGCAATATAAAAATCTCAGTGTATTTCATAATCTAGTCTCTGACACATTGACAATGCCTCAGAATTCTACAGATATACAGAGCAGCTCTATTCAATATGGTAAAACACAATATAATTCTGTGAATAAGAGGAGATGAGAACTGCTGGGGAATCACACAGGTTATCTATTACACATGGTCTATCTTGTTCCAGTATTGTACTTCCAAACTTTGGAGCTCACTCAGCCATGTCTGACTCTTTGTGGCCCCATGAACTGAAGTTCACCAGGCTCTCCTGTCCATGGAATTTTCCAGCCAAGAATACTGGTGCAAGTTGCCATTTCCTCCTCCAGGGGATCTTGCCAAACCAGGGACTGAACCCACATCTGCATCTCTTGCATTGGCAGGCAGAATCTTTACCACTGAGATACCTGGGATGCCCATCCAAACTGTATATGTCCTTAGATTTTATAGAAGTTTCTTTTAAGTACCACGTAATTTTTACTGTAACAGTCAATTATTTTTTTAAATGTCAGCATAAGTTAGCCAATTATATATAAATCTATACATAAATCTTTCTCTATATATATATACACACATATATATTATATTAGCATAATTCTACTGACTTACCAGGGGTGATTTATTTGTCTTATTTTTCTGGGCTCCAAAATCACTGTAGATGGTGACTGTAGCCATGAAATTAAAGATGCTTACTCCTTGGAAGGAAAGTTATGACCAACCTAGACAGAATATTGAAAAGCAGAGATGTTACTTTGTCAACAAAGGTCCATCTAGTCAAGGCTATGGTTTTTCCAGTAATCATGTATGGATTTGAGAGGTGGACTATAAAGAAAGCTGAGCATAGAGGAATTGATGCTTTTGAACTGTGGTGTTGGAGAAGACTCTTGAGAGTCCCTTGGATTGCAAGGAGATCCAACCAGTCCATCCTATAGGAAATCAGTCATTGGAAGGACTGATGCTGAAGCTGAAACTCCAATACTTTGGCCACCTGATGTGAAGAGCTGACTCCTTTGTCTGTCTTTCTTTTGGTTTGATGTGTTTTATTATTCTAAATAACTCCTGTATTAGCTTGACAATTTTACGGTGTGTGTGTTCAATTTTTCTTTTCTTTAATGCTAGTGTAAAAAATAACATCATTGCTGGGACTTCCCTAGTGGTCCCATGGTTAAGACTCTGCACTTCTGATTCAGAGGCTGCAAGTTCAGTTCCTGGTCAGGGAACTAAGATTTCACATGCCATGCAGTGTGGTCAAAACAAACAAACAAAAAACAACAAAAATTATCATGCCTCCTTTGCTAAGAAATTTGTAATTGTACTTTGCTCTTTTATCCTTTTCCTAAATAACATTAAGTCTTTAACAGATTTTTTAAAATTACATTTACTACACTTTTTAAATTGCATGCAATTATTTTGGTATTTTAATTCTAACATGTACAATTCTTATTTTATCCAGTTAACATTGTCTTAGATTAGTATACTTACTTTTTTCAAATACATCATTTCTCTCTGAATCTCTGTGCTACCATCTGGAGATTACTCTTTTTTCACAAGTTACACCATTTACAAGTTTATTTGTCTATGACTGTTTGTGACAAATACTCCAAACTTCTCCTCTAAAACTTTTTCCACTTACATTATCATAAAATAATTTGTGCTGGGTTTATATTTAAAATTTGTCTATTTCATTTCTTTAAATTTTGAATGAATCATTCCATTATGTTCTGACTTCCATTTCTTTTTAATTTATATTATTTGTGTGGCAGCTGGAAGTCTCATTATTTCTCCTAAGAAAATAATTGTTTTTTTCCCTGGTTACTCATGAGATTTTCAGTGTTTTCATTTTTCAGCATTTTTATTCTGCTGTGCCTTGTAATGGCATTTCTATTACTTTGTGATGGGTCTTCCTTTGAAGTCTGGGCCTGAAGAGTACATTTTGAGAAACTCTTGTGAGTGTCTATTTGTATCTATTGCCTCTTTTATCTCCTGATTTGAACCATTGTTCATTTGGCTAGTTCAAAATGGCTGAGTGACTAAAACTCTACACAAGAAAGTATAGAAATAATGAGAGACATAGGATGATATAATTTTTCTCAAGAAAGCATTTATATTTGTTCTCTGGTATTTTTATTTGAATAACAGAAATCAAGAAGATTAATTACCTTCACAGGTTGTCTGCTTCCAATAACAGTTGATCTTGTAAGTGTAGACCTCAGGGTCCAAGCCTAAAATAAGAGAAATTAAGATGGCCTACTTCTTTGACATATTCTCTCAGAATTTTTAAAAAACTTTTGGGTCTGTGAATGTCTAAAAAGCATCTTACCCATTATTATCCTAATAGACAGCTCTGTGAGAACCGACAGACCTACTGAGAGGATAGGTTCCAAAATGCTTGGCTAATCTATAGCTTTTCATCTTGTGAGTCATTGCCTTGTATCTGTTTTTGCTGATTTATTGAGTATTAGATAGTATGTAGATGTAAATATATATATATAGATAGATAGATAGATAGATATTTATTTCTTTCAGATTTTCCTTGGCCTTAGCAGTTGGTTGTCAGAATTACCTACCTCAATATTATTCTACCTGATTTTACTAAAGAAATAATTAGATGGTTCATATAAATTGTTTGAAATTACCAACACATTTTCTTTTAAATAAATGTGCTTACCTACCTATCCCTATTTAATATATATGTTAAATATTGTCAAATTAAATTATTTTTCCCTGATTTTTAAAATCTAATTAAAAATATAAATTGGAAAGTACTAGATTCTGGAAGTTCAGATTCAGATTTTACTTTTAAAGCAAAAATACGTTATGATTTAACCCAATTATTTATTTGAATAACTTTTAAAGGAGACCACAAATATCTGAGTATCTGTCAACAACAATTTGCAACAATATTTAGCATAAAATGATGAAACATTTTATGCTAATATACTATAAAATCAAGTTTAAAACATATCCTCATGATATTATGAACCTGTTATTAATTAGCATAAAATTCACCCCTTTTCCAAATTCAATTATCAATCAACAAAAAATTAATATAATGTCTTACTGATGGATGAAAAACAACTATATATTACTTAATACTAACTATTCTTTCATAGATTGTGGCCACAAATTTAATTATGAAAGAATCATAAAACATTTATACCAGAAAAAGATTGTGTTCATAAATTCATGTACTTATTGAACTATATTTAGTTACCAATACCATTTCACAGGGCATTGTATTTTTTTCCTATTTTTTAGTTGTCACAGTAAACTGTAGATATGTAAAAACAAAACTTGTTAGCTAATTGTGGTAGCGACATTACACACCAAATTCTTTATTATTGCTAACTAACCAAATCCAAAGCAAATGAAATACAAAAAAAGGAAAATAAAATTATTTTGGTCAAAAGATGTTTTCTTCTTTACTGTATCACTTAAAAGACAGAATCAGTGAATGCTGTGGTGTAATGACATCACTCATGCTCAGTTGCTAACTTGTATCTGACTCTTTGCAACCTGATGTACTGTAGCCTGTCAGGCTTCTCTTTTCCAGGCAAGAATACTGGAGTTGGTTGCCATTTCCTTCTTCAGGGGATCTTCCCAACCCAGGGATTGAACCTCTGTCTCCTTCATTGGTAGGCAAATTCTTTATCACTGAGCCATCTAGGTGGATAAAATTCTAATAATGAATAATGTTATGAAAGAAAAAACATCCTAAGTATGATATGATGTTTCTGTTATTTGTATTTAACTTTCATCTCTTCTAAAACTATACTTTTATTTGCATTTCTTAGTAATTGTGAGATTTGACAGGAGAACACACTGGTCAAGGTAAACACCTTATTCCAACAACACAAGTGATGACTCAACACATAACCATCACCAGATGGACAATACTGAAATCAGATTGATTATATTCTTTGCAGCTGAAGATGGAGAAACTCTATACAGACAGCAAAACCAAGACCTGGAGCTGATTGTGGCTCAATCAGAGGCTCCTTATGGCAAAATTCAAACTTACACTGAATAAAGTAGGAAAAACCACTAGGCCATTCAGATATGATCTAAATCAAATCCCTTATGGTTGAGTTCAGCTCAGTTCACTCTCTCAGTCATGTCTGATTCTTTGTGACCCCATGGACTGTAGCAGACCAGGCCTCACTGTCCATCAACAACTCCTGGGGTTTACTCAAACTCATGTCCATAGAGTCCGTGATGCCATCCAGCCAACTCATCCTCTGTCGCCCCCTTCTCCTCTCGCCTTCAATCTTTCATAGCATCAGGATCTTTTCAAATGAGTCAACTCTTCGCATTAGGTGGTCAAAGTACTGGAGTTTCAGATTTAGCATCAGTCCATCCAGTGAACACCCAGGACTGATCTCCTTTAGGATGGCTTGGTTGGATCTCCTTGCAGTTCAAGAGACTCTCAAGAGTCTTCTCCAGCACCACAGTTCAAAAGCATCAATTCTTCAGCACTCAGCTTTCTTCATAGTACAGCTCTCACATCCATACATGACTACTGAAAAAACCATAGCCTTGACTAGAGGACTTTGCTGTCTAGGTTGGTCATAACTTTCCTTCCAAGGAGTAAGTGTCTTTTAATTTAATGGCTGCAGTCACCATCTGCAGTGATTTTGGAGCCCAAAAATATAAAGTCAGCTACTCTTTCCACTGTTTCCCCATCTATTTGCCATGAAGTGATGGGACCAGATACTATGAACTTAGTTTTCTGAATGTTGAGCTTTAGCCAATATTTTCAATCTCCTCTTTCACTTTCATCAAGTTCTTATTCTTTTAGTTCTTCTTCACTTGGTGCTGTCATCTGCATATCTGAGGATACTGATATTTTTCCCAGCAATCTTGGTTCCAGCTTGTGCTTCATTCAGCCCAGTGTTTCTCATGATGTACTCTGCCTATAAGTTAAATAAGCAGGGTGACAATACACAGCCTTGACGTATTCCTTTTCCTATTTGGAACCAGTCTATTGTTCCTTGCTTCTTGACCTGCATACAAATTTCTCAAGAGGCAGGTTAGGTGTTCTGGTATTACCATCTCTTTCAGAATTTTCCACAGTTTATTTTGATCCACACAAAGGCTTTGGCATAGTCAATAAGGCAGACGTAAACGTTTTTCTGGAAATCTCTTGCTTTCTCGATGATCCAGTGGATGTTGGCAATTTGATCTCTGGTTCCTTTGACTTTTCTAAATCCAACTTGAACATCTTGAAGTTCATGGCTCATGTATTGCTGAAGCCTGCCTTGGAGAATTTTAAGCATTACTTTGTTAGTGTGTGATATGAGTGCAATTGTGTGGTAGTTTCAGCATTTTTTGGCATTGCCTTTTTTAGGAATTGGAATGAAACTGACCTTTTCCAGTCCCGTGGCTACTGCTGGGTTTTCCAAATTTGCTGGCATATTGAGTGCAGCATCATCTGTTAGGATTTGAAAGACCTCAACTGGAATTCCATCACCTCCACTAGCTTTGTTCGTAGTGATGCTTCCTAAGGCCCATTTGGCTTCACATTCCAGGATGTCAGTCTCTAGGTGAGTCATCACACCATTGTGATTATCTGAGTCGTGAAGGTCTTTTTTGTACATGATTTTTCCTTATGATTACACATTGGAAATAAAAAAAAATAGATTCAAAGGATTAGATCTGATACACAGTATCAGAAGAACTATAGATGGAGTTTCGTAATTTTGTACAGGAAGTGGTCATCAAAACCACTGAAAAAAGAGATGCAAGAAGGCAAAATGGTTGTCTGAGGTCTTACCTATATCTGAGAAAAGAGAAGCAAAAGGCAAAAGAGAAACATATATTCAATCGAATGTCAAGTTTACAGGAAGAGCAAGGATACATAAGAAAGCCTTCTAAAGGGAACAAGGCAAAGAAATAGAGGAAAACAATAGAATTGGAAAGCCTCAGTTCAGTCACTCAGTCATGTCAACTATTTGAGACCCCATGGACTGCAGCATGCCAGGCTTCCCTGTCCATCACCAACTCCCAGAGCTTTTTTAAACTCATATCGATTGAGTTGGTGATGCCATCCAATCATCTTATCCTCTGTTATCCCCTTGTCCTCCTGCCTTCAATCTTTCCCCAGCATCAGGGTCTTTTCTAATGAGTCAGTTCTTTGCATTAGTGGCCAAAGTATTGGAGCTTCAGCTTCAACATGAGTCCTTCCAATGAATATTCAAGCTTGATTTCATTTAGGGTTGACTGGTTGACAATTCAAAACCATCAATTCTTTGGTGCTCAGCTTTCTTCATGGTCCAACTCTCACATCCATACATGACTACTGAAAAAAATCATAGCTTTGACTAGATGGAACTTTGTTGGAAAAATAATGTCTCTACTTTTTCATATGCTGTCTAGGTTTGGGAAGATGCCTTGAGAAGGAAATGGCAACCAACTTCAGTATTGTTGCCTGGAGAATTCCATGGATGTAGGGGCCTGGTGGGCTATGGTCCATGGGGTCACAAAGAGTCAGACACAACTGAGTGAGCAACACACATTACTAGGTTTGTCATAGCTTTTCTTCCAAGGAGGAAGTGCCTTTTAATTTCATGGCTGTAGTCATATCTGCAGTGGTTTTGGAGCCTAAGAAAATAAAGTCTATCACTGTTTACATTGTTTCCCTATCTATTTGCCATGAAGTGATGGGACCAGAAATCATGATATTAGTTTTTGAATGTTGACTAGAGATATCTTCAAGAAAATTGAAGATACCAAGAGAAAATTTCATGAAAAGATGGGCACAGAAAAGGATAGAAATGATAAGAACCTAAAAGAAGCAGAAGAGATTAGAAAGAGGTGGCAAGAATACACAGAAGAACTGTACAAAAAAGATCTTAATGGCCCAGATATCCATGATAGTATGGTGCCTCACCTAGAGTCAGATATCCTGGAGTATGAAGTCAAGTGGGCCTTAGGAAGCATTACTATGAACAAAGCTAGTGAAGGTGATGGAATTCCAGCTGAGCTACTTCAAATCCTAAAAGATGATGCTGTTAAAGTGTTTCACTCAGCATCTCAACAAATTTGGAAAGCTCAGCAATGGCCACAGGACTGGAAAAGTTTAATTTTCTTACCAATCCATATTAGGGCAAAGTCAAAGAATGTTGAAACTATCACACAATTTTGCTCATTTCTCACATTAGTGAGGTAACGCTCAGAATCCTTCAAGCTAGGCTTCAACAGTACATGAATCAAGAACTTCCAAATATACCAACTGGATTTAGAAAAGGCAGAGGAACCAGATGTCAAATAGCCAACATCTGTTGGATCATAGATAAAGCAAGAAAATTCCAGAAAAAAAATCTACTTCTGTTTCATTGACTATGCCAAAGCCTTTGACTGTGTGGATCACAACAAATTGTGGAAAATTCTTAGAGATGGGAATACTAGACCACCTTACCTGCCTCCTGTGAAACCTGTATGCAGGTCAAGAAGCAACAGTTACAACTGATCATGAAACAGCTGACTGTTTCAAAAATTGCGAGAGGAACAGCATTCATTAAGGTTGTATATTGTCACCCTGCTTTTTTATCTATTTATTTTTTTAAATTTTCTTTACTTTATTGTGTTGGTTTTGCCATACAATGACATGAAACCGCCATGGGTTTACATATGCTCCCCCTCCAGAACCCCCCTCCCTCCTCCCTCCCAATTCCCTCCCCCTGGGACATCTCGGTGCACCAGCCCCGAGCATCAATCCTGAGCTGGCGATTGATTTTACATATGATAATTAACAGGTTTCAATGCCATTCTCCCATATCATCCCACCCTTGCCCTCTTCCACAGAATACATCATGTAAAATGTCTGGTTGGATGACTCACAAACTGGATTCAAGATTGCTGGGAGAAATATCAATAACCTCAGATATACATATGCCACCGTCCTAATGGCCTAAAGTGAACAGAAACTAAAGGGCCTTTTGATGAAGGTGAAAGGTGAGAGTGAAAATCTGGCTTAAAACTCAACATTCAAAAAACGAAGATCATGGCATCTGATCTGATCACTTCATGGTAAGTAGATGGGGAAAAAATGGAAACAGAAACAGACTTTATTTTCTTTGGCTCCAAAATCACTGCAGCTATGCATAAAAGATTCTTGCTATTTGGAAGAAAAGCTATGACAAAACTAGACAGTGTATTAAAAGGCAGAGACATTACTTTGCCTACAATGTTCATATAGTTAGAGCTATGGTTTTCCCAGTAGGCATGTACAGATAGATGTGAGTTGGACCATAAAGAAGGCTGAGCACAGGAAATTGAGGATTTCAAGATGTGTTACTGATGAAAACTCTTGAGAGTCCCTTAGACAACAAGGAGTTCAAACCAGTCAATCCTAAAGGAAATCAACCGTGAATATTCTTTGAAAAGATTGATGCTGAAGCTCCATTCCTTTGGCCACCTTGTGCAAAGAGCCAGATCATTGGAAAAGACTCTGATGCTTGGAAAGATTGAAGGCAGGAGGAGAAGGGGGTGACAGAGGATGAGATGGTTGAATGGCATCATCAACTCAATGGACATGAGTTTGAAAACTCCAGGAGATAGTGAATGACATGGAAGCCTGGCATGCTGCAGTTCATGGGGTCTCAGAGTTGGACATGACTGAGAGACTGAACAACAACAGTTAGTGATGTTGAGCATCTTTTCATATACCTATTGGCGATTTGTATGTCTTCTTTGGAGAAATGTCTATATAGGTCTTCTGTTCATTTGGTGGTGGTGGTTGTTATTTTTTATTTTTCTTTTGTACATTTAGCTTTACTAGTTGTTTGCATATTTTAGAAATTAATCCCTTTTTGGTAGCATTGTTTGCAAGCATTTTTTCCCAGTCCATAGGTTGTCATTTCATTTTATTTATGGTTTCCTTCACTGTGCAATAGCTTTTAAGTTTAATTAGGTCCTATTTGCTTATTTTTGTTTTTATTTCCATTACTCTAGCAAACAGTTCCAAAAAATTATTTTTGCAATTTATGTCAAAGAGTATTCTACCTGTGTTTTCCTCTGGGAGTTTTATAGTAACCAGGCTTACATTTAGGTATTTAATCCATTTTGAATTTATTTTCATATATGGTATTAGAGAATGTTCAAATTTTATTTTATGTGTAACTGTTCAGTTTTCCTAGCACCACTTGTTGAAGAATCTGTTTTGTATCTGTGCATATTCTTGCCTCCTTTGTCATAGATTGCTGTGCTGTGCTTAGTCACTCAGTCGTGTCCAACTCTTTGCAACCCCATGGACTTTATGTAGCCCACCAGGCTCCTCTGTCCATGGGGATTCTCCAGGCAAGAATATTGGAGTGGGTTGCCATGCCATCCTCCAGGGCATCTTCCCAATGGAGGCATCAAACCCAGGTCTCCCACATTGCAGGTAGATTCTTTACCATTTGAGCCACCAGGGAAGCCCTGTCATAGGCTAATTGACTATAAATGCATCAGTTTATTTCTAGGCTTTCTATCATGTTCTATTGATTTATGTGTCTTTTTTGGTATAGTAGCATACTCTTTTGATTATTGTAGCTTTGTAGTAAAGTTTGAAGTCAGGAAGTTTTTTCCTCCAGCTCTGTTCTGTTTTCTCATAATTGTTTCAGCTATTCAGTGTCTTTTGTGTTTCTGTACAAATTTATTATTATTTTTTTGGCTCCACTTCTGCAAAAAATGTCTATGGCAGTTTGATAGAGATTGCACTGACTCTGTAGATTGCCTTGGGATGCCACTAGTCAGAATGGCCATCATCAAAAAGTCTACAAACATTAACTACTACAGAGGGTATGGTGAAAAGGGAAACATCCCACATAGTGGGTGGGATGTAAATTGGTACAGCAACTATGGAAACAGTATGGAGCTTCCTTAAAAATCTAAGGATAGAGTGGTCATATCTCTGGAAAATATGAAAATTCTAACTCAAAAAGATATCTGCACCCCAATGTTCATAGCAGCATTATTTGCAATAACCAAGACATGGAAGCAACCTGAATCCATTGACAGAAGAATGGATAAAGAAGATGTGACATGTACATAAAATGGATTATTACTCAGCCATAAAATGGAATGAAATGATGCCATTTGCAGCAACATGGATAGACCAAGAAATTATTATACTAAGTTAAGTAAGCCACACAGAGAAAGGTAAATCTATAATATCACTTTGGATATGTGGAATCCAAAAAGAAAAAAAATGATACAAAAGAACTTATTTACAAACAGAAATAGATTCACAGACATTGAAAGCAAACTTATGGCTACCAAAGGGGAAAGGGGGAGATAAATTAGAAGTTTAGGATTAGCAGATGCACACTACAATATATAAAGTAAACAACAAGGACCTACTGTATAGCACAGGGAACTATATTCAGTACCTTGCAATAACCTATCATGAAACAGCATCGGAAATACATAACTGAATCATTTTGCTGTATACCTGAAACATGGTAACTAAGCTGTATTTCAATTTAAAAGTAAAATAAAAATAAATTAAAAAATAAAATATGTATTTTGAAAAATGATATTCTAGGTAACTTGAGTATCCTTCAGTGTCACTCTGCATACTGTCAGTATAAGATGACATTTCTACTGCAAATATTTTTGTAAGGCATTCCAGCTGGAAATTGCTAGAAGGAAATATTGCTAAAAGTATAGAATGTTGGTACAGTAACATTGCCACACATTAATTATAACAAATGTTTATCTTCCTGCCTTTATTTACTTACTTATGATTGGATTATTAAGGAAACAGATTTTTTAGATGCATAAACTAAGAATGAATTGATGGATCAATCTAAGAATGTGATTATTATTGTGTGTGCAACCTTTACTTCAAAGAAAAGAACCAAATTTGTATATGCAAGCTAGTTGTAATATCTTAAAGCAAAGAACTATTTTCATAGCACATTACATAATAGACTAGGTGTGAAATTAGTTTTATGGTGGATGGATATCCTGAAGGTTGTTAGCTTTTTATTATGTACAGCTCTTTGTACACTGGATACATTAGCATTTCTTCTTATAGACAACACAATTAATATGTTTAAATGAATGATTAACTCTTAAAGTGCACTTCGGCATTCCTAGGTACCCAAACACTAATTCCACTTTTATTTTGGAACTATAACTCAAAAAGAGATTTTGTCCTGGTCCAGTCACACATGTATTTTGGATAATTCAAGGAATGAAGTGAAAAATAAGAAAGGCCACATTTTCAAAGTGAAGAATTATGAGAAAACAAACAGACATAAAGCTGTAGAGTTATAATCACTTTGTGACTTGAATCTAGTTTAGTGTGTTTTGTGTGTGATGAACTCTAAGTGGAAATGACTAAACTGAACTAGAAACATTTGTATGAACTGATTTAGCAGTAAACAACTGAGTGCCATGTATGTTTTTCTTTTCTCCAAATTGAGCGTTTAGTCTAGTGCATGACAATGGTAACCGAAAAAGAAAAAAAGATTTAAAAATGTACTTCTCTTACTCAGGGATTTTTTGAGGGGCTATAGAATCTAATTTTGTTCCCTTGCTTTTGTTCAAAGGTGAAAATAGGAAATATGTGAAATTAAAATTTTTATTTCTTTTACAGTTTAGTACATGTCAAAGAATTAATAAAGCTGTGTTTTAAAGTATAAATATAACCAATCCCAATATTTTCTGTGGGTCTTGTAAACATTTGGCACATAGGTATAAGAATTAGATGTATTCCATTCTATAATGCCCTGATAATGGAAGATGCCATTATATTCCTAAAGTTTATTTCCAAAGCAGCCCATGTATTAAAGGAATTGGGAAAGAGATTATGTAGATGTGTACCATCATGAATATATATGCTATTGAAACATATGCCACTAAATTAAATCTAGCTCTCATTTCTCTTTAACGTAAAATTTTCTGTAAATTAGTCACATATGTGGTCAGAAAAAATTTTTGTCTTAGGCAGTTTTTCCAATATAGTGTATAATCTTTATCTTTTCAATCATCTTACAGGAAGATTTAAAAGTTTGGGGCACTCAAAATATATTTTATCTGGACCCCAGATAACGAGAGAATTATTTCAATCCACTCTCATATAACTACATTTTCATTCACTTAAAAATATCACTTATCATATTATTATCATAATAAAAAAATCCACATAGGAGGAATAACTAAAGCTCATTTAATTCTTAATTGGCATCAGTCAGCTAAAACAAACTCTTTGGTAAATTGTCTAATTATTCATCAAGAATTAGAAATACATATTATAAATAATTTGATTTTATATATAAAACAACTGAGACTTAGTGAGGTGAATTAACTTGCCAGAAATGACATGACAACTATGTGGTAGGAAAAGATATGAAATTTTTAACACACAGTATTATATTGCTATGGGTGTAAACTTAAAGTGAGAAGTCCAACAGAAAAGAGAGTAGTAAAGAAGTAAATGGGAAAGTTACCAAAAGGAAAAAATAAGATTCACTGTACTTCTTTGGGTAAGTTTTATTTCTACTTGAAATATTTCACTTTTAAATATCATGCAATAAAAGGATAAGCAGGACAATAAATGTAATGTTCAAAAATATGTAAAGATATATTTAAATTTGGGTCAGTTAAATATGTGTATAACCAACTTCTGTTTATACAGTTTGAGCATAATGTTGGTAATAAACCCCCAAAGTAGGAATGTAATTATTTGTGTTGTCTGAAATGCACTTTTATATACACAATATTCACTAAAATAATATGTCAGAATTATGCTTTAAAGTGTAATAGTAGGAGTTCAGTTCAGTTCAGTCGCTCAGTTGTGTCTGATTCTTTGTGACCCCATGAATCACAGCACGCCAGGCCTCCCTGTCCATCACCAACTCCCAGAGTTTACCCAAACTCATGTCCATCGAGTTGGTGATGCCATCTAGCCATCTCATCCTCTGTCGTCCCCTTATCCTCCTGCACCCAATCCTTCCCAGCATCAGGGTCTTTTCCAATGAGTCAACTCTTCACATGAGGTAGCCAAAGTATTGGAGTTTCAGCTTCAACATCAGTCCTTCCAATGAACACTCAGGACTGATCTCCTTTAGGATGGACTGGTTGGATTTCCTTGCAGTCCAAGGGACTCTCAAGAGTCTTCTCCAACACCACAGTTTGAAAGCATCAATTCTTTGGTGCTCAGCTCTTTTTATAGTCCAACTCTCACATCCATACAGCCTTGACTAGAGAACCTTTGTTGGCAAAGTAATGTCTCTGCTTTTTAATATGCTATTTAGGTTGTAAACTAATTACAACCTAGTAATTAATGCAATGGTAGGAGTAACCTAATTCAATTTGAAATATTATATTAGGGTAATCATAGTATCAGCACAGAACAGGATCACTTTTTAATGTACTTTCTTAAGTTCCAAGTCCACCTATCAACAGTAAACTACAGAAGTAAGTGACCATGTAAAATTTATGTAGACTATTGTCCTCAATAATTTTTCTAGATCTTTAGTTGCATCTAGATCTTTAGTTGCATCAGTTAATGTCCTTGCAAGCCACAGAAACCAGTTTTGTCTAATTGAAGCCAAAAGAGATTGGTTGGAAACATATCAGATGTATCTTAAGAAATCAACAGGTTTTAATAGAGGACCATTCACCTAAGTAGCAAGAGCGTAGCAAATTCCTACTTTGAGTGCCCCTGATAGAACTGACACTTCTCAGCAGGAAAGAGAGTAGGACTACTTACTGATTAAAAAGTTTCATAAACACTGTGTATCATAAGGAAAAGCTCTTTTGCCAAATGAAAATCATGGTAATATTAAGAAACGAAAGGTTAGTACATGTAATGCACATATCAGTTAGTCAATATATCTACTCATTTAAGTATGATTTTTTTCAAAATATTTTTCCTACTTAAAAGTAGCACAGCTAGTCAACTATTAAGCATTTCTCATGCACTGTACATTTGGTGATGAGAAAATCATTTTTAAAATGAATATTTCTATGAGGAATGTGAAAACTATGTCTTCTCTGTTAAATAACTATATATATATATATATACATATATATATACACACATTTATTTCAAAGAAATTATAACGTTTGCTGAAACTTCTGATAATATCTAACCATAAATATGATGTTCAACACTTTGAGTTTCAGAGTCGTAAGTCCTGTGATCTAGCATTATTTTTTCTTAATTTGATACCACATATCTCACTATCATATCTATAAGAACACATTGGGTTGTGTAGACTTGTTTTGTTGTTTCTTGTTCTCTAATATATGCTTAGTTTCCTTCAGGTTATAACATATGCTTCATAACATATAAGCACATATATATATTCACACACACATACATAATATGGGTTTCTCTGGTGGCTCAGACGGTAACAAATCTGCCTGCAATGTATGAGACCGGAGTTTGGTCCCTGGGTTGGGAAGATCCCCTGGAGGAGGTCTTGGCAGCCCACTCCAGTATTCTTGCCTGGAGAATCCCCATGGACAGAGGAGCTGGCAGGCTACAGTCCACAGGGTCAGAAGAAATTGGACATGACTGAGCAACTAAGCACATAGTACATATATAATATATACCAGTCAAGTATTCAATCAACTAACTAATAAGAAAGGATTTGATTAACTTGAATATCATACATGGTGGATATAATATAAAGCAGATATAATGGCCAAGGGCATCCCTGTTGGCTCAGATGGTAAAGAATCTGCCTGCAGTGTAGGAGACCTAGGTTCGATCCCTGGGCTGGGAAGATAGCCTAGAAAAGGGAACGGCAACTCACTCCAGTATTCTCCCCTGGAGAATTCCATGGACAGAGGAGCCTTTTGGGCTACATACAGTCCACGGGGTTGCAAAGAGTTGGAAATGACTGAATGACTAATATACACACACGCACATACACATAATGGCCAAACCTAGCTTCTAGGTTTCACCTAGACTATATCCTTATGAATGTCAAAAGAGTTTATGGAAATCAATTACCCTTTCTCAGAAATATACTGAAAATTGTAAATCATATAGATTATAATTATTGTAAATTTCACTTCACTTCTAGAGGATAGTAGCTTAAAATTTTTTAATGATTTCACAAACCTATTTAGAGGTCTATTGTGTGAGAAGAAAACTAAACTTGCTATTATCATTCCTAGCTTAAGTCTTAGCAGTAACATACAATGTTCAGGGTGCAGTACATTTTAGGACTATAAAAATAATAAATATTTATTTGAAAGTTACCATCTCTTGGATGAAGTATTTTAAATAATGTGAGGTTTAGTGTTTCTTTTACTCATTTAATCATAAATAATTTAAGGTAACAAGTTCTATATTGTTACCTCATTTCAGCTTCTGTTTATGAGAAAGTGTGAACAAAATGTAAAATTTCGATACTGAAACAGAAGAAATAGAACAACTATAAACTTTCTTTTATTAAGTTCAGAATGTTTATCTGAAATTAATACAATAATGCTGCTTCATTTCCCTGGCATCATGGTGAATAAGCTATTTCACAAACATGAATTATCCAAATGAAATTCTCCCAGTTACTAACAGAAGCTTTCATTATAACTGTTCTATTAGAAATCTTTCAATAACTTATGACACACTTCTCTGACTCATTTTATAGTAGATTGAATATAATTTAGTTGTTCCTTGTTGATTCAATCAATCATTTTAAATGCTATTCATTTTTATTCATCAAACATTTACTGAATTCCCACTAATTCAAAATCTGCAAAGGACTGGGACTAAAAGGATGGATCTCAAACATTAATTGTCTGCTAAAAGTCACTGGGATCATAGGTAGCTACAATAGTTTTGCTTTCTCTTATAAGTGGCCCTCTTATGAAGAAGGGTTTGAATTTTTCCTTCAGATTCCTTCAAGGTTCTGGATAGTTGTTCCTCAATCTTTGTGTAAACAAAAACACTATTAAAAAAAAAAATCTATGTTGCAATGAGTTTTCCCTGAGAAATGAAATCCCATCTTGACCCTATACCTAGGATTCTTTTGTAGTTTCCCTAGGTTATGGACACATTTGTTTATAAATGCTGTCATGAAGTCAACATATTAAAAAGTAGTATGTTGTGTACATTTATTTTCCCTTCTCTTCGATGTCCTATTAAATTTTATTCAGGAATTCCATGTGTCTAAGGGATTTTCTCCCATATTACTTAAGAAATTCATTATACTTTATGTCTGCCCAATCATTTTAGTATCTTCATCTTATATAATGTCTATGCCAGAGTAATTAAACATTTGACATTCTGTCATATCTCCTTGTTATGAATCTACAATGCAAAAAGCAAAAAGATCAACAACTTCAAAATTGCTTTATAGCTGAAAAGTGAAAGTATTAGTCGCCTGTGACTCTTCACGACCCCATGGGCTGTAGTCCATCAGGCTCCTCTGTCCATGAGATTTCCCAGGCAAGAATACTGGAGTGGGTCGCCATTCCTTTCTCTAGGGGATCTTCCTGACTCAGGGATTGAACCAGGGTCTCCTGCACTTCAGGTGGATACTTGACTGTCTTAGTCACCAGGGAAGCCCTTACAGCTGGTACTATGGATAAAGGTCAGGCTCAAACAATTGTGTGCACCAGAATAATCTGTGGAGACATTGCTTTGTCCTTTTTGTGTTTTTGTCTTTCCTGAAGTTGACATCCAGTGTCTTGTTTCTGTTTTATTTCCATTTGAGAGAGAGGTAGTTGCAATAGCAAAGACACCTTGATTCTAGGCAGTTACAGTGGTGGTGTTTTCCTGGCTTCTGGAGTACTATATCTCAACTAAGATTGTGTACTGATATTTGTATTCCATTCACAGCCTGTGATTCTTCCCTGAGTGAGTTATGCAATGGGTAGTTAGTAACTTGTGAATGCCCAGCTCAGGTAGTTTCTCTAGCTCCTGTAATGGTTTGGTAAACATTAATTTACTCTCTGCTTAAAATCATTCTAGGTTTGTATTTGCTGTACTGAATCCTGATTGACATTCCCCAAATTTCATATCTCTTAAGTAATATGGTGAAAATAGGTATCATATGAGTACAAGAGCTTTCCAGCAACTAGTTTCCCTCTAAGTCTAGCAGGTTTATTTTTATTTATTTTGCATCTATGTGTCTTTAAAATTCTATTATATTTGATTAATTCATATACTGCAGATGGATTAAAACTTAAATTGTACCTTTAACTCAAAAGCAGCTGTTACTAAAAAAGTAAAGAAAACATTGGGAAAATATTCTCCTGGGAAAGAAAGGAAGCTTGTTTGTACTGGTATGCAAAAGGGGTAAAGAAATGAAAGTTTGAAGTGTAGGGCAGAAAATTTCAGAATAACTTTCAATCCACCAGTTCACTGAAAATTCTGAAGGGCTAAGGCCCTGCTCTCCCTGTGAAATTGGAAACTCTATCTGTAGTTCATATGGTCTCAAATTGTAAGAAATAACTGATCATACATACACATACATTCTAGCAGAAGGGGGAAAATAAAATTCATGAATGGAGAGCCAATGACCTTACAGAACTGGAAAAGAACTTCATGAAATAAGAAAAAGCAAAGCAAGAGGACCCCAATTAAAGACTACATTTGAACTGCACACAGATTGGACATATATGTAAAAATCTACATAAGTTTTGCTACCTTACCTCTACTGGGTTTTTTTTTTAACGTTTTATTCCCAACTGAATTTGACCAAAACTGACATAATATCAATTTTCTGGATCCTTTAGTAACTAGGAGCAGAGATTAAATTCCAAATCTCAGTAGAAGACCAAATTCACTAGAAGAATCCATTACAACCATAATAGATATCAAAATTTGTGACAAACACCCATGAAAATAAGTTAGTAGTTAGTTTTATGTCTAGAGAATGAGCAACTGCTTGCAAATTGATCAGAGATAATAAATGACCTTACGGGAAGCTGAAGCACATTGGTGTTTGTTGAGAAACATAAGGGCTGAGGAGCCCTAAATTCTTGAGAACTGTCCATATTGACTTTCAAGGCTGTCATTAAAGTAATGTGTGTGTGTGTGTGCTCAGTTGAGTCTGACTCTTTGCAACCCTATAGATTGTAGCCTGACAGGCTCCTCTGTCCATGGGATTCTCCAGGCAATATTGGAGTGGGTTGCCATTTCTTCCTCCGGGGCACCTTCCCAGCCTAGGGATTGAGCCCAAGTCTCCTATGTTTCCTGCATTGGCAGGTAGATTCTTTACCACTGAGCCACCTGGGAAGCCATTAAAGTAATAGGGATACTTACAAGAATTTTGTATTACTTTTTTATACTTTGGTTTTGTTTATACATATATTTTCATCCAGTTTAAGTTTCTTTTTAGTATTTGAAAGCAATGTGTTAAATATGTAGGACCTTTGTTTTACTTTGCCTTTATTCAATTAACACTAAAACACATAGGCAAATGTGGTATGTGGAAGAAAAATGTAAATATGCACAGAGATGGCTAAATTTACATCTGTTCCAAAGCTGTATATATTTAATGTGAACAACTTGATGAGTGTGGAGATAAATGTACATCCATGGAAACATTACCACCATTAAGTCCATAAACATATCCATCACCTCCTAAGGCTCCTCCTGCTCCTATTATTATTATTATTATTATTAGTGCAACAACATTTAACATAAGATCTATCCTCTTATCAAATGTTAAGTATATGATACTTGAATCACAATATTCTTGTCAGAGACCTCTTCATACCAATTTATTTTCCATAATACTATCAATTAAATGGCATAAGTGAGAACATGTTCCATAAATTTCTCTTTGTCGAATAATATCTCATATGAGGCTCTGAACACTGTACTCCATGGTTGCACTGATTCATTACTTTTGCTTAAAAATTCTTTTAAGTATCATTTGACTTGGGCAGAGACAGTCTGAATTCAGGAAGATAACATTGAAGATGTAAGGCTAGAAATAAAAGCGCAGAGTTTAATTAAACTCATGGATTAGGAATGAGGGTGAGGTTATTTAACAAATGTGAATGTGTTACTGAATGTCTCTGAATTTGACTCAGTCAGTGAACTTGTTTTCTAAGATGTTTTACTGTAACTGGTGATAGAGACTTGGAAGAAGATGTTAAAGTAGAGATATAAATACAACATATTGTAGAGAAACAATCTAAAGACTCAGAAGGCAACAGCTAATTGTGCAGTTTGGAATGAAAGAAAAAGAAAGTAACTGTTGAAAATTAACTTAGGAGTGCTATTTTTCCAGGACAGGGAAAAGAACATTTCCAATTGCTCAAAGCTACATATTAGTATGCAATGAAGCTGGGGGTGAAGTCTCACCTCAGTCTTCTGGGATTTATGCACAAATGAGGCGTAGATAGTCAGAATGCTGTTAGAAATTAAAGCAACATGAAAGATTCACATATAAAGTAGATATCCAATGTGAACTATTAATAACTTATGAAGGAGACAAGAGAAAATGAAAAGTATAGGGAAGTTACAAACAAGGTGAATATGATATATTATTGTACTTGAATATTTTTTGCATGTTACTACACAATTTTGATATCTACCTATCTATGACAAAGCATTTATAAAAAGGTTTTGTAAATGTGTGAACAATCCATTCAAATCTAAATTATAATAAAATAATATTTAAAATTAAATTTGAATATTTTGTGAAAGCTTTACAAAAAAGAAACATTTTGTAAAAGTACTACATTCATATTATCCAACATTTTCTTATTTTCTTATTAATTTGTTAAGCCTTATATTTCAGCAGAAATCATCAGGACCTATTTTGGGGATAACTAATAACTAACTTTTGACAATTGTACCAGTTATTTTCTGAATATGTCTTAGAGATGCAGATATTTTGGTTTCCCTTATAATTTATACGCTGATGTTGTTTACCTTCAGGCAGGCTTAGGTAATGTGTAACATATGACCCAAACCTTATGACACATATAAAAATACATGAGAGTTGACTCTGGAAACAACTAGAGTCTTTTGGGTCGTTTGGCCATGGATAACTCTTGTTTTATTATAAACTTCAATGAAAGGTGCCATGCAGGGAGTTAATTCAAGTTTTAGGCTACAAGTTTCTGGGAATTCTAAACATAGTTAAATTAACATTTTATTTTTAAACAATTACTGGCATTTTATCTATTTGTTTTCAATTTTCCAAATGGAGTTAGATATTTCTCAGGAATCTTACACATTAAAAAAAACTGCAGTGGATTTTTTCCACTCATCCTTGTTTATTGCATTGGTATCCTACCATGAACAGTATGAAAAGGCAAAAAGGTATGACACTGAAAGATGAACTCTCCAGGTTGGTAGGTGCACAATATGCTATGGGAGAAGAGTGCATAAATAATCACAGAAAGAATGAAGAGACGTGGACAAAGCAAAAACAACACCCAGTTGTGGATGCGACTGGTGGTGGAAGTAAAGTCTGATGCTATAAGAACAATATTGCATAGGAACCTGGAATATTAGGTCCATGAATCAAGGCAAATAGGAAGTGATCAAACAGGAGAGAGCAAGAATGAACATCAGCATTTTAGGAATCAGTGAACTAAAATGGATTGGAATGGGTGAATTTAACTCAGATGACCATTATATCTACTACTGTGAACAAGAATGACTTAGAAGAAATGGAGTAGCCATCAGAGTCAACAAGAGTCCAAAATGTAGTATTTGGATGCAATCTCAAAAATGACAGAATGAACTCTGTTAGTTTCCAAGGCAAAGCATTTATATCACAGTAACCCAAGTCTGTGTCCTAACCATTAATGCTGAAGAAGATGAAGTTGAACAGTTCTTTGAAGACCTATGAATCCTTCTAGAACTAATACCTCAAAAAGATGTCCTCTTCATTATAGGAGACTGGAATACAAAAGGAGGAAGTCAAGAAATACCTGGAGTAACAGGCAAATTTGGCCTTTCAGTACAAGATGAAGTGGTTCAAAAGCTAACAGTATTGTCAACAGAGCGCACTGGTCAGAGCAAACACCTTCTTCCAACAACACAAGAGAAGACTCTACACATGGACATCACCAGATGGTCAACAGTGAAATCAGATTGATAGTATTCTTTGCAGCCAAAGATGGAGAAGCTCTATACAGTAAGCAAAAATAAGACTGGGAGCTGACTGTGGCTCAGATCATGAACGACTTATTGCCAAATTCAGACCTAAATTGAAGGGAGTAGGGAAAACCACTAGACCATTCAGGTAAGACCTAAATCAAATCCCTTACAATTATACAGTGGAACTGACAAATAGATTCCAGGGATCAGGGCTAATAGACAGAGTGCCTGAAGTATTATAGATGGAGGTGCATGGTACTGTATGGGAGGCAGGGATCAAGACCATCCCCCAAAAAAAGAAATGCAAAAAGGTTGTCTCAGGAGGTCTTATAAATAGCTGAGAAAAGAAGAGAAGTGAAAAGCAAAGGAGAAAAGGAAAGATATACCCATTTGAATGCAGAGTTCCAAAGAAAAGCATCAATTCTTCGGTGCTCAGCTTTCTTTATAGTCCAACTCTCACATCCATACAAGAATACTGCGAAAATAATAGCTTCGATTAGATGGACCTTTGTTGGTAAAGTAATGTCTCTAATTTTTAATATGCTGTCTAGTTTGGTCATAATTTTTCTTCGAAGGAGCAAGAGTCTTTTAATTTCACGGCTGCAGTCATCATCTGCAGTGATTTTTGGAGCCCCCTAAAATAAAGCCTCTCACTGTTTCCAAATCTCTTTACCATTAAGTTATTGGACCAGATGCCATGATCTTAGTTTTCTGAATGTTGAGCTTTAAAACAACTTTTTTCACTCTCCTCTTGCACTTTCATCAAAAGGCTCTTTAGTTTTTCTTTGCTCTCTGCCATAGTGTGGTGTCTTTTGCATATCTGAGGTTATTGATATTTCTCCCAACAATCTTGATTCCAGTTTGTGCTTCTCCAGCCTGGCGTTTCTTGTGATCTACTCTGCATATAAGTTAAATAAGCAGGGTGAAAATATACAGCCTTGATGTATTCCTTTCCTTATCTGAAACCAGTCTGTTGTTCCATGTCCAGATCTAACTGTTGTATCCTGACCTGCATACTATGTCACAAAAGGCAGGTCAGGTGGTCTGGTATTCATGTCTCTTTCAGAATTTCCAACCATTTGTTGTGATCCATACAATCAAAGACTTTAGCATAGTCCACGAAGCAGAAATAGATGTTTTTCTGGAGCTCTCTTGCTTTTTTGATGATCCAACAGATGTTGGCAATTTGATTTCTGGTTCCTCTGCCTTTTCTAAATCTAGCTTGAACATCTGGAAGTTCACTGTTCATGTACTTTTGTAGCCTGACTTGAAGAATTCTGAGCATTACTTTACTAGCGTGTTAGATGATTGCAATTGTGTGGTAGTTCGAGCTTTCTTTGGCATTGCCTTTTTTTGGGATTGGAATGAAAACTTACCTTTTCCAATCCTGTAGCCACTGCTGAGTTTTCCAGATTAGCTGGCATATTGAATGCAGCACTTTCACAGCACTATCTCTTAGGATTAGAAAGAGCTTAACTGGAATTCCATCACCTTCACTGGTTTCATTCATAGTGATGCTCTAAGGCCCACTTCACTTTGCATTCGAGGATGTCTGGCTCTAGGTTGGTGATCACACCATGGTGATTATCAGAGTCATGAAAATCTTTTGCTTTTGAGCTGTGATGTTGGAGAAAACTCTTGAGAGTCCCTTGAACTGCAATAAGATCCAACCAATCCATCCTGAATGAAATCAGTCCTGAATATTCATTGGAAGGACTGATATTGAAGCTGAAACTCCAATACTTTGGCCACCTGATGAGAAGAATGGATTCATTGGAAAAGACCCTGATGCTGGAAAAGATTAAAGGCAGAAGGAGAAGGGGACTACAGAGGATGAGATGGTTAGATGCAATGAACGACTCAATGGACACAAATGTGAGTAAATTCCGGGAGTTGGCAATGAACAAGGAGACTTGGCATGCTGCAATCCATGGGTCACAAAAAGCCAGACACTACTGAGCAACTGAACTGAACTGAAAGAATAGCCAGGGCGATAAGAAAGCCTTCATCAGTGATCAGTGCAAAGAAATAAAGGAAAACAATAGAATGGCAGAGACTAGAGATCTCTTCAAGAAAATTAGAGATACCAAGGGAATACTTCATTCAAAGAACAGAACTGTTATGGACCTAACAGAAGCAGAAGATATTAAGAAGAGGTGGCAATAATACACAGAAGAACTATACAAAAAAAGGTCTTCATGACCCAGGTAATCATGATGGTGTGATCACTCGCCTAGAGCCCCTGGAATGTGAAATCAGGTGGGTTTTCAGAAGCAACACTAGGAACAAAGCTAGTGGAGGTGATGGAATTCCAGTTGAGCTCTTTCAAATCCTAACAGATGATTCTGTGAAAGTGGTGCTTTCAATATGCCAGCAAACCTGGAAAACTAAGCAGTGGCCACAGGACTGGAAAAGGTCAGTTTTCACTCTAATCCCCAAAAAAGCCAATGCCAAAGAATGCTCAAACTATGCACAATTGAACTCATTTCACACACTATCAAAATAATGCTCAAAATTCTCCAAGCCATGCTTCAACAGTACGTGAACTGTGAACTCTCAGCTGTTCAAACTGGATTTAGAAAAGGCAGAGGAAGCAGATATCAAATTGCCAAAATCTGCTGGATCATCGAAAAAGCAAGAGTTCCAGAAAAAACATCTACTTTTGCTTTACTGACTCCCCCAAAGCCTTTGACTGTGTGGATCACAACAAACTGTGGAAAATTCATAAACAGATTGGAATACCAGAACATCTGACCTGCTTCTGAAAAATCTGTATGCAGGTCAGGAAGCAACAGATAGAATTGGACATGAAACAACAGACTGGTTGCTAATCGGGAAAGGAGTATATCAAGATTGTATATTGTCACCCTGCTTATTTAACTTATATGCAGAGCACATCATGAGAAACGCCGGGCTGGAAGAAGCACAAGCTGGAATCAAGACTGCTGGGAGAAACATCAATAATTCAGATATGCAGGTGACACTACCCTTATGGCAGAAAGTGAAGAAGAACGAAAGAGCATCTTGATGAAAGTGAAAGAGGAGAGTGAATAAGTTGGCTTAAAGCTCAACATTTAGAAAACTAAGATCATGGCATCCAGAACTATCACTTCGTGGTAGATAGATGGGGAAACAGTGGAAACAGTGGCTGACTTTATTTTTGGGGGCTCCAAAATCACTTCAGATGGTGACTGCAGCCATCAAATTAAAAGACGCTTGCTCCTTTAAAAAAAGCTATGACCAACCTAGACAGCATATTAAGAAGAAGAGACATTACTTTTCCAACAAAGGTCTGTCTAGTCAAAGCTATAGTTTTTCTAGTAGTCATTTATGAATGTGAGAGTTGGACATAAAGAAAGCTGAGCACCGAAGAATTGATGCTTTTGTACTGTGGTGTTGGAGAAGACTCTTGATAGTCTCTTGTACTGTCAGGAGATCCAGCTTGTCAATCCAAAAGGAATACAGTCCTGAATGTTCATCCAAAGACTGATGCTAAAGTCTAATACCTTGGCCACCTGATGCAAAGAAGTGACTCATTGGAAAAGACCCTGGTGCTGGGTATGATTGAAGGTGGGAGAGAAGCGGTCGTCAGAGAATGAGATGGTTGGATGGCATCACCGACTTGATGGACCTGAGTTTGAGTATGCTCCAGGAATTGGTGATGGACAGAGAAGCCTCACATACTGCATTCCATGGTGTCGCAAAGAATTGGACATAACTGAGCGACTGAACTATACTGAGTCTACCTTATAATTAGTAAGAAATTAAAAAATACTCTCAGTCCTTAAAATATGAAAAATATGAATTTATCTGGACTTATGATTAATTGAACTACCATTTAATTGAAGTTTTTGTTTTTATGCATATCTGACAATTAAAAGGAAGCAAAATGCTATTAACTTATACCTGGTTAGCTAAGTTTTATATCTATTCAGATATACTGTAGGCTATATCATATTCTATAAATGAATAATATTATGTAGTAAATATGTGAGTTAATGGAAAAAAGCTCATTCTTTGTTGTCAGCTAATTTAAATGGTGTCTCCCTGTCTATGTGTCCATTTATTATGCATTAATTACATGTTTCTTCCATGCTAAACATAGTCTCCTCTGTTGAGGGCCTTGCAGTTTAGTATAGACAGAAAATAAATTAATGGTCAGTTTTATGGGAATGAGATGAAAGCTGTGAGGAGGGAAGTTATTGGAAAAAAATAAAAAGGTTATGGGCAGGAAATTTGGAACAGTAGCTCTATCAAGCACTCAAGAATAAGTAGTCGGGTGAAGGCTGTTGAGGACTTGAGAAGCAATAGCTTTTAGAAAACCTTTATAAAGAACACTTTTAGTGAAGACAAACTAACAGCAGCTTTGTCTAAAATTAGAAAGCACACTGATTATACAAGTAAGTTATTAATTATCTACAGATTTTCTCTTAACCTTTATTGATGCTTTATAGACATTTTCCCTTTTGATTTCCATCATTAACATGCCAGAGTATTAAGTTCCTTGTTTTGTTTAGCAAAGCATTTCCAAAGTTTGCATTGTGTTCTGTTGCTTTGGCATCAGTGCAACAGCAAGAACTGAATTATTCTGAAAGTTACATTCTTTTTTTCCTTTCTTTCATCCTTCAGGGTCAAATAAAAACTAAATCTAAGCTTTGTTTTAGTTACATTTTTATTAATGTCATTTTTCATATCTATTACTCATTTTCAGTTCAGTTCAGTTGCTCAGTCATGTGGTTCAGTCTGACTCTTTGTGACCCCATGAACCACAACACACCAGGCCTCCCTATCCATTACCAACTCCCGGAGTACACCCAAAGCCATGTCCATTGTGTCAGTTTATTTGAGTTATATTTGTCATTGCAGTTGGGTATTTTACAATTTATATTTTGTTGCAAGCACTTAATTTTTGAAAATTTTTTGTTTCACACACTTTATGATTTATCATTCAATCCAGTCCATTTTGAGGAGGAAAAAAGGGCAGTATTAGTAACTCAGCTGTGATGACAAGAGTAATCTTAGTCTGCCTGGGCCAAATACCTCATGATACTTCCCAACTCAAAACAATAGTCTTCCTGAAATATATAACTTTTAAACTTTATATAGAATTTAAATAATCTTTGAAAGAAGGTATGGTTATATTTTTACATAATTGAATGATTTTATATTCCTATTAATCAAAGTAAATTTTATTTTTAACATTATAAAAGGTACCCTTAAATCAGAAAAAGCTGTATAGTGAAATATAATCACTATGGTCTATTTATATGAAGGTGGTAAAATTAAATCTTTGGGGATTAATTTGGGCTTCAGAGAACATATTTTGTACATAAACTTGTATTCAAATTTCAAATTCACAACTTCTTAGAAGTGTGCTCTGGAGAAAACACTTAAACTTTATGATGCTAAATTCTTCACTTGTAAAAGAAGGATACAAAGCCTGTCCTGTTAAATTTCTGTGATGATTACATAAAATATAAAATATAAAAGAATATGCATGGTGCCTACTTATTAAAGAGATATGGTACATACACTTTATTTCTCTCCTATCATAAATACTAATTTGACGTGGTTTTTAAGTCCAATATACTGATAAATTACATGAGATAATTTTCCTGTATGTTTTTACATTGTTTTCAAATAGATTTTTTATTGATTTGTACAGAATAACATTATCTATTTTTGAAAGATATCTAAAGTTGTTATTCGCTTATTCTGACTTTCATCTTATTCTTGATCTCCAAAGTCAAATGCTTTCTTATTCTCAATTTGTTTGGAGAACTTTTGCAAATGTATTTCACTCTTTGCATTGCCAAACTTCTCCCATAAGTAAATATTATTATCTTGAGAGTATGTAGATTCTCCTGTAGAAATAAAATAATGGGATCCCCCTTTAACTGAATAAAATTTGAGATTAAAATTTAGAGTTTGCTTTCAATAGGGAATCAGATTTCTTTTCAGGAAACTTATAAGGAAAGAAAAAAATCACATGAATCCAAAAACCAGTGTAAATGTGTTATTCTGCAGTGACTCTGGTACTTCTTTCCCAAAAATAATTTATTAAAAAAATAACTTGGATTATAATCAGGTTTTGGAGATGGTTACAAATAATGTAGCTATAACAATATTTAGTTCTTTATCAAGAATGAGAGAAAATATATTGTTATTCTTCCATTAAATGTAAAGAAATAATGACTTATCTATTATCAATTTTTTAATGCATTCTTATGCATGCCTTTATATATCCAAATACACTTTTTATATCCAAAAAAATTGAAGTTTCATATAGAATGTCTTTGGATAAATGTGAAAGGTTATAAGATTTGACTACCATAGGAAAGGATGATAATTTATGTATTGTACTTATTTAGATGTAAGTTATATTAAAAGGAAATGATTTACCATCATCAGTATGATAATCATGCTTACCTAAGCAAACTTGCTGTTCTTCAGCATAAAAATGAAAGCCCATATAGTTTAATTCTGGCATTGAGTATATATTGTTTTTCTCTATAGTTTTTTAAAATTAATTTATCAATTTTAATTGAGGCTAATTACTTTACAACATTGTGGTGGTTTTCACCATACATCAACATGAATCAGCCACGGGGGTGTACAGGTGTCTACCCAGCCTGAACCCTGTCCCACCTCCCTCCCCACCAAGAGCAGGTTTCTGAAAGTTTCTAATCCCTAAAATGAACTCTTTTCAATCACTTTATTCTTTGAAACATAGAGTTATTTTATAATCTTGCATAACAGTCATCTAATCACTGTTTCTTCTTCCCTTGTCTACAGGTTCTTGTAATGTTTTATTTAGCTTGTGGTACATGTTTAGATCATTCACTTAGAAGTTAAATGTTGTGCTATTTTCTCTAATATAACTTTGTTTCATACTCTTGAGCCCAACAATATAACTGATATTTTGTTTCCTTTTCCATAGGCACATTTGTTTGTAGAGCCAGAGAACAAATTTCCTAGAAATATGAAGTTCTCCAATTTAGTCTCATTTTTGCTAGGAGAAAGCTGATGTGATTTAAGATATATGATGGACTAGGATGTGGAGATGGTTGCAGATTTATGATACTGTTTAGATGTGAGGAGGAGAATTAATCTGAAGAGGAAATAGTTTAGAGAACTTCCTATATGACTGCAGAGTGAATAAGATTTTGCAGATCATATAAGGGAAAAGCCCATACAAAAGAGGATAAGCAAAGCTTTATGAAAGTTTGGGAGAAAGATTCTGTTCTAGGTTTGGGCAAGGTCAAGAAAGGGTTCATTCAATTAATTTTTAAAGCTAGACAGGAGTCAGTGGGTAAAGATTAAGAGGTAGACTATTAGACACTTCTCCAAGGAAGACATACAGACGGCCAATAGGCATCTGAAAAGATGTTCAACATTGCTAAATATTAGGAAAATGCAAATCAAAACTATCACCTAACACCAGTCAGAACAGCCATCATCAAAAAGCCTACAAACAAATGCTGGAGAGGGTATGGAAAGAAGAGAACCCTCCTCCAGTGTTGGTGGGAATGTTAATTGGTTAAGCCACTATGGAGAACAGTGTGAAAGTTCCTTAAAAAACTAAAAAGAGAGCTGCCATATGATCCTGCGCTCCCACTCCTGCCATGTATTGAGAAAAACATGGTCCAAAAGGATACATGCACCTCAATGTGACACTGTAGCATTGTTTACAATAACCAAGACATGGAAGCAACCTAAATGTCCATTAACAAAGGAATGGATAAAGAAGATACGGTACTTATGTGCAATGGAATAATGAAATAATGCCATTTGTAGCAACGTGGATGAACCTAGAGATTCCAATACTGAATAAAGTGAGTCAGCCAGAGGGAAAAAAATATATAGCATGATATTGCTTCTACGTGGAATCTAAAAAGAAATGATAGAAATAAATTTGTTTATAAAACAGAAAAAATCTCACAGACTTAGAGGATGAACTTATGGTTACCAGAGAGGGAAGGATGGAGAGAAGGGATGGGGGGATGGGATTAACATGTACACATTGCTACAGTTAAAATGGATACAAACCAACAAAGACCTACTGTGTAGCACAGAGAACTCTGCTGAACATTATGTGGCAGACTGGATGGAAGGGGACTTTGGGGGAAAATGGATATATATGTGTGTGTGGCAGGGTCACTTTGATGACAACACCTGAAATTATCACAACATTGTTAATCAGCTATACTGCAATATAAAGTAAAAGTTCTTTCTTTCCTTTTCTTTTTTTTTTTTTTTTTAAGAGTCAGAATATCCTAGGTATCAGGAATAAGGTGAGCAAAGGTGGAAAGGTACAGAGTGCAGGGCCTGGTTGGGAAATGGCACAAAGCTTGGTGGGGCCTCAGTGTCAGGGACTGGCAGGATAACAAAGGAATGAGAAATATCTTGAATGCTTAATTTATTTTTGAGCTTATGTGTAATTGAAGTTTGATGGGACAATGAAGCATGTTCCTTGCTATTCTGTTCACAAACAGCCTTAGCAATGCCTCATGAGCACAGACTCCAATGAATCCATAGTGTGAGAGAGTTCAAGCAAGTCTCAGAGCAAGTTTAAGGTAAACAAGTTATGTCCATGACTGAGTAAATGGGGCACTGGCAGCCCCTAGAGAACACACTTTTCATCTGAATTAGAAATGTCTTTGAACACAGAAAGAAGTCAATGGTGTTCTATGAAATAGCTGAGAAATCCTATATTATTTTTTAGCTGTATAACTTCCCTCTACTAACTAAATTGAAAATGAAATGAGCTAAAAAGATAAGTCTACTCATAATTTATTTTTCATTCAGTCATTCCTTTTTCTTAAGTACCAGCATGTAAAGTATAGGTAGGATATGCATGGATCAAGAAGTGAAATGTCAACATCTCAGTTTGTTTTGCACAGTGTTTCTACTCATCTGCTAGGAACAAAAGAAACATGCAGTGTTGAAAGTGAAATCACTCAGTCGTGTCTGACTTTTTGTGACCCCATGGACTGAAGCCCACCAGGTTCCTCAGTTCATGGAATTCTCCAGACAAGGATACTGGAGTGGGTAGCCATTCCCTTCTCCAGAGGATCTTCCCAACCCAGGGATCAAAACCAGGTCTCCCACGTTGCAAGCAGATTCTTTACCATCTGAGCCACCAGGGAAGCCCCAAATATGCATGCACTAGCTACAAAATAAAAATTGTGTAATTTCAGTGATTCCATATATGACTTAAATGCTTTTATATTTGCATTTAAAACTGGCATCTCAATGTGTAAAGATGAAAAAAGTTACGATCAAAATTTGAAACAAAACTTTCTTTTCTTAAAACATTAAATAGGAAAAAGTCACCATGACAAGTCAAGAGAGAGATGATGGAAAAAAGAAAAAAAAAGCTTTATATTTTAGCACTTTAAAACTTGCATTTTACTGGATCCGGAAAATTATGTAGCTAGCCTGTCTGCACAATAAGCATGTACTAATAACCACTGTAGACTAAACATCAAGTCCATTCTTATAAATTTAGGAATATGTTAATTCCTTAGAACCAACACAATGCAATGGGGTAAGAGCGATTAATACTACTTCCTGAAATTGACTTTCATTTCAACTAGATGTGATGGATCTCATGGCAGATTTCATTTAATCTTGTGGAGAAATATTTGTTACAAGCATCTGAAGTTGTATGTACTTTTTCCAGTATTCTTTAACCCTCTTGAATGCTAAAATGATAATACTCTCATCTTAACCTGTATATCAAATCATGTCAATATACTCTTGGAGCTCTTTCCAAGAATGTTTCAACAGTTCCCAGGAATATACCTCTCTTCCATAGGTAGAATGTCAACAATGACTGATAGGTTGGGCGGGGACAGGGTGGGGGAAGCAGCTATTAACACTCTAATTTCTTTACAACTGACTGAGATAATTCCAGATATTACCCTTCAAAGATTCCCTGTGCAATTGAGATGAAACTATTCTCTTTGTGATGTTTAATCACACATATTTCCTTGGTTGTTTCCTTGTTCCTGACTTACTTTCGCATTTTTCTACAGATTGTTTCTGAGAAATATCCTACTAAGTTCCTTTTACACAAATCCTTGTCTAAGAGTCTGTTTTAGAGGAGCCTCAACCCAAGATTCAAAGAGAAATTAAAATATTTGATAAAAGTAATAGGAAACTGAGAAATATTTATTGGGTTCAATTCAAAATAGCATGTGTGTGGATGGTAAAAATTCTCTATATAATTAAATAGTCTCTCACTAGGTTTCCTTATGAACATCATGAATAACATGAAATATAATCATTTAAAGTGGTTCATTTTATATCAGCATTCGTTATAAATACAGTGGCTAAATTAATGAATTAGTTAAGTCTCATTTTCAGTTATCCCATATTTCATGCACATAGCCTTACCTTTTATGAGTGAGTATGAATTAGTTTTTTGTGTAAGTCTTAAGAAAATGTAGGTCATTATGGATTCAAGTCTTCATATATTTAGTCATATTTAGCCATAAATAGAACAATTTAACATTCATCTTCCATCTTTAGTAGTTTCTCTCTTTTATAACATTCACTCAATATAATATGAATTTGGAGTATCTTTGAAGAGATGAAATGAGTATTGAGATTACCAAGCTATACGGACATTTTATGACAGAAAATAAGTTCAGTGACAAAGAAGGAAACAAAATGAGAAAAATCAATTGAAATTATTGATACTTTAAAAGTCAATAGTAGAATTACTTGACTCTGGAGATTTACTCAATAATTTTAAATGGTTTTATTCTGAGAAATGCTAGCAGTGCAACTGGATATCAGTCAAGTTAATCAAACTATTTCTCAGAAATCCAGAATGTGAACACATTTTTAGGATAGAAATATATTCAGGATGAAATATATCATGCTGCCAATATATCTATTCTGATATATATTTCTTTTAGCAATATGATTTCACAGGTCATTCTTTTTTCCTACTTTAATCTTAGAGTTTAGCCCAAGGTTTATAAAATTCATTTAATTTACAAATTAAGTGATCTATATTAAATTTTAAGTATATTTTGTTGTCATCATATATCATTTTAGAGGACTAAAGTGAATTGCTTTGTCACCTTACTTATGATATTTTTTTATTTCCCTTCTACAAAATAACAGTCACCACTATTTTTATGAGTGTATATACATATTTGTAAAGGAGGGAAAGAGAAGAATTGAGAGAGCCAATTTGTAGTATATATTTTTAAAAGTTACCAGAAAGCTCTACTTTTGTATATGAATGTCTTCATATTTTTCTAACTCAAAAAAAGAAAGAAAGAAAGAAACATGCAATGTGGTCACATAAACACTCTTCATAAAGCATTTTTAGGATAGAAATATATTCAGGATGAAATATATCATGCTGCCAATATATCTATTCTGTTATATATTTCTTTAGCAATATGATTTCACAGGTCATTCTTTTTTCCTACTTAAACCTTAGAGTTTAGCCCAAGGTTTATAAAATTCATTTAATTTACAAATCAAAGGCCATTTGAGGTCTTAAGTGTTTTATTTAGCTTTTGAAAATGACATCCCAGTGATATGTGGGATGATAATAGGTAACACTTTCATTCATTACTTTGATGAATTTTTAGAACTGTTCTAGTGAATAATGAATAATTCTTCTGAATAATGAGCAGTAAAAGAATGAGTTTCAAAAATGGTATGGTTGATGAGGGGCCATGTAATTTTTCCTAATAGCCAGAGTTTTACTTAGATCTCCTGCATGGCATTAAGTTTTATTCCTTTGAATCTGCCTGCTATGCAGGAGATCTCCAGGAGATCTCAGCTCAACCCTGGGTTGGAAGATCCCTTGGAGAAGGAAATGGGCATCCACTCTGATATTCTTGTCTGGGAAATCTCATGGACAGAGAAACCTGGTGGGCTATAGTCCATGGGGTCGCAAGAGTCAGACGATATTAGAGACTAAGCCACCATAAGTCCAGTTTTAGGACTGGTTACTTAAGTACTATAAATTCTTCAAAAGATAAAATACAAAGTACACATTAAGTCATGTAATGCACTACTCATGTAGGACCAAAGGCAAAAATATTATCAACGGATTAATAGGATTAAAAGGGAGGCTGTTGGTACCACAGGTAAACTTGGATCAACTTGCCATTTGGTTTGTGAGCAGCCCTTCCTTTTTCAAGGCTATCATGTGTGCTTCTTTGTATGTGTATGTGTAGGGTGAGAAAACTATTCAGCTCTAATATAAAATATATATTTTGTAAATTTAAATTTTGTTGATGGTAGTTCACTTGATAATTTAGTGATATACAAATTAAAAGTCATGTTAAATAATAATCTTAGTTAAGTAACATATATTATCTTTTCTCTACAGATCTTAATGTTTATACCAATCTGTGAAGCATATCTTATAGTTCTCAGTTAAGCAATATGGTTAGTGAACAAGTAAAACCATATGAAAAGATGACCTTTAAGTGCTTTCAACAGTTTTAATTTAGTGGCATTACAATTTACCTAACCTTTTAGAAAGTATTCATTTTTGACAGTGACTTGACTTTACTTTCAAAGTTATATAATCAGTATGTTAGAAAATGTAGTTTATAATTTTTCATAAATTTGTCTAAATAGTCCAAGTTTTGTGTTATAGTTTACTTAAAATCTGGAATAAATTACAGTTTATGTACATAATACTCACTTAAAGTATACATACACACTTAAATTGTATGTCTATCATATTGCTTTTAAATGTCTAAATATAAATGTGTTATTTATGGTACTTATAAATATATATTTTTATCATTTACATATATAATATATAGGACATAAATATTACATCATAAGAAAATATTATATATGTATACAAACAAAATATATACAATAATAAAGTACAAAATATATAAATGTCATGCATATGTATCTATTAACATATATATGTAAATATATTTCTTGTTGAAAATATATGGATTTCCCTGGTGGTTCAGTGATAAAGATCTGCCTGCCAATGCAAGAGACACAAGTTAGGTCCAAGATCCAGAAAGATTCCACAAGCTGCAGAGCAACTAAGTCCATGTGCCACACTATTGAGTCCATGCTCTAGAGCCTGGGAGCCACAACTACTGAAACGTTTGGCACAACTACTGAAGCCCATGCACCCTAGAGCCTGTGTTCTGCAAAGAAAAAGAAGCCACTGCAATGAGAAGCCTGCACACCACGACTAGAGAGTAGCCCCTGCCTGCCAGAACTAGAGAAAAAAGCCCACACAGCGACAAAGACCCCACATAGCCAAAAATAAATAAGTAATTAACATATTAAAAAAGAAAAATACTTGTGTTTTCTCACAGAGGCTATGAATGCTTCAAGATCAAGAAATATGTCTTATTTTTATGTTAATTTCCACAGTTTAGCACAATATCTAGCTTAAATTATGAACTCAATACATGTTGATAGAACTAATAAAATTTGAAGTGGTCACAACAGTTGGTGTGTATATTCTTATACAAGAAAATGAGAAGACCAGTGATCTTAAATTACAATAAGAAAGTTTTAAAAAGTGGAAAACTTGGAGGTAATGAATATCAGCTTTTAAAAAATAATGACACATTTGCAACGTCTTCTATTCAGAACATATTGTACCACAAAGAAGAAATTAGTATTTAAAATGTATTAATAAGTATATGCTTACATCTTTATGTAGTCTGTATAAAATTCTCCTACTGAGATATTTAATAAATATATGATATACTTTAGTTCAGTTCAGTCACTCAGCCGTGTTCAACCCCATGGACTGCACGATGCCAGGCTTCCCTGTCCACCACCAACTCCTGCAGCATACTCAAATTCATCTCCATTGCACTGGTGATGCCATCCAACCATCTCATTCTCTGTTGTCCCATTCTCCCATCTTCAATCTTTCCCAGCATCAGAGTCTTTTCCAGTGAGTCAGTTCTTCACATCAGGTGGCCAAAGTGTTGGAGTTTCAGCTTCAACATCAGTCCTTCAAATGAATATTCAGGACTGATATTCTTTAGTATTGACTGGTTGAACTTCATGCAGTCCAAGGGACTCTCAAGAGTCTTCTTCAACATATAGTTCAAAAACATCAATTCTTTGGCACTCAGCTTTCTTTATTGTCCACCTCTCACATCCATAAATGGTAACTGGAAAAACCATAGCTTTGAATGGGTGGACCTTTGTTGGCAAAGTAATGGCTCTGCTTTACAATATGCTGTCTAGGTTTGTCAGAGCTTTTCAACCGAGGAGCGAACATCTTTTAATTTTATAGCTGCAGTCACCATCAGCAGTGATTTTGGAGCCAAAAAAAATAAAGTCTCTCACTGCTTCCATTATTTCCTCTTCTATTTGCCATGAAGTGATGGGACCAGATGCCAGTATCTAAGTTTTCTGAATGCTGAGTTTTAAGCCAACTTTTTCACTCTTCTCTTTCACTTTCATCAAGAGGCTCTTTAGTTCTTCTTTGCTTTCTGCCACAAGGGTGGTGTCATCTGCATACCTGAGGTTATTGATATTTCTCCCAGCAATCTTGATTCCAGCTATTTACTTATATAGTGACAATTTGATAGATGTGTAAAATATTTTACAATTTGGAGAATATTTTAAAAAGCAATAAGGATAGTACAAAAATTTCTGTAGTTGCTTTGTTTATATCTTTTAATGTTTACTTTGATGTGCTTAGATGATCTGAATTTTTGCTTTGACTATAAAAAGACTTTTTCCAAATATTAAAAATTATTTTAAAAAATTTCAGAGATAGTGTAAATGTGACAGATATTATCTCCTTACTGCCTCCTAGTTGTAATATACATCTTAAATGATTAAAATCTGTCATAAATTGTCTTTTAAGTTGCATTTTACTTAATTCTTTTTAATGCTCCAGAGATCATGCAAATAATAAAGATACCTGATATCTTTGATGCTTAATATGACTTTTATTTCTATATTTGTCTCAGGTTGCACTTTAAGCTTATGAAAAACTGTGTTCAAATAAATACATTACTGATACATTTAATGTAGAGAATTGAAATTGCATTCTTAAGGACAGCAAGGAAAAAAATAAATCTAAAACCTCCAGACATCAACCAAAAATGCCCCTCAATACCACAGGATGATTAAAATCAACACTTTAAAACAAAGTGCTATTCTCTATTTACTGTCCTAATGGAAATAATTATTACAAAATATAAATATCATCAACTTTTAAAATTACTGCAAAGTATATTAAACAGTTCTTCCTGCATATACTATTCTTACTTTTCAAATATACTGTTTGAAATAATTAAATAATTATAAACAGAACCCTTCTTTTATTACATTTTATACCTTGGAAATATAAATTTAAAAAGAGTACTTTTAATACAACCATATGGGAAATTACTGTGGGCAAGAATCCCTTTGAAGAAATGGAGTAGCCATGATAAGAAAAAAAAGTCTGAAATGCAGTACTTGGATGCAATCTCAAAGCTGACACAATGATCTTTGTACATTTCCAGGGCAAATCTTTCAATATCACAGTAATCCAAGTCTATGCCCCGACCAGTAATGCTGAAGAAGCTGAAGTGAATGGTTCTATGAAGACCTACAAAACCTTCTAGAATTAACACCCTAAATAGATGTCTTTTTAGAATGCAAAAGTAGGAAGTCAAGAGATACCTGTAGTAATGGGCAAATTTGGCTATGGAGTACAGGATGAAGCAAGGCAAAAGCCGATAGAGTTTTGCCAGGAGAATACACTGGATATAGCAAACACCAACTTCCAACATCACCAGAGAAGACTCTACACATGGACATCACCAGATGGTCAACACCAAAATCAGATTGATTATATTCTTTGCAGCCAAAAATGGAGAAGATTTATACAGTCAGCAAAAACAAGACCAGGAGCTGACTGAGGCTCAGATCATGAACTCCTTATTGCCAAATTCACACTTAAATTGAATAAAGTAGTGAAAACTACTAGAACATTCAGGTATGACCTAAATCAAATCCCTTATGATTAGACAGTGTAAGTGACAAATAGATTCAAGGGATTAGACCTGATAGACAGAGTTCCTGAAGAACTATGGATGGAGGTTCATGACATTGTACAGGAGGCAATGATCAAGACCACCCCAAGAAAAAGAAATGCAAAAAGGCAAAATGGTTGTCTGACAAAGCCTTACAAATAGCTGAAAAAAAGAAGAGGAGTGAAAGGAAAAGGAGAAAAGGAAAGCTATACCCATCTGAATGTACAGTTTCAAAGAATAGAAAGGAGAGATAAGAAAGCCTTCCTCAGGATCAGTGCAACTAACAGAGGAAAAAAACACAATGGGAAAGACCAGAGATCTCTTCAAGAAAATTAGAGATACCAAGGAAACATTTCATGCAAAGATGAGCACAATAAAGGACAGAAGTGGTATGGACCTAACAAAAGCAGAAGATATTCAGAAGAGGTGGCAAGAATACACAGAACTATACAGAAAAGATCTTCACAACCCAGATAACCACAATGGTGTGATCACTCACCTAGAGCCACACATCCTGGAATGTGAAATCAGGTGGGTTTTCAGAAGCAACACTAGGAACAAAGCTAGTGGAGGTGATGGAATTCCAGTTGAACTATTTCAAATCCTAATAGATGATGCTGGGAAAGTCCTGCACTCAACATGCCAGCAAATTTGGAAAACTCAGTAGTGGCCATGGGACTGGAAAAGGTCAGTTTTCATTCCAGTCTCAAAGAAAGGCAATGCCAAAGAATTCTCAAACTACTGCACAATTGTACTCGTCTTACACACTAGGCAAGTAATGGTCAATATTCTTCAAGCCAGGCTTCAACAGTACATGAACCGTGAACTTCCAGATGTTCAAGCTGGTTTTAGAAAAGGCAGAGGAATAAGAGATCAAATTGCCAACATCCGTTAGATGACTGAAAAAGTGAAAGTGTTCCAGAGAAACATCTACTTTTGCTTTATCGACTATGTCAAAGCCTTTGACTGCATGGATCATAACAAACTGGAAAATTCTGAAAGAGCTAGAAATACCAGCCCACTTGACCTGCCTCCTGAGAAATTTGTATGCAGGTCAAGAAGCAACAGTTAGAACTGGACATGGAACAACAGACTTGTTCCGAATCAGGAAAGGAGTACGTCAAGGCTGTATATTGTCACCCTGCTTATTTAACTTATATGCAGAGTACATCATGAGAAATGCTGGACTGGATGAAGCACAAGCTGGAATCCAGATTGCTGGGAGAAATACCAATAACCTCAGATATGCAGATGACACCACCCTTATGGCAGAAAGTGAAGAGGAACTAAAAAGCCTCTTGATGAATGTGCAATGGAGAGTGGAAAAAGTTGGCTTAAAGCTCAACATTCAGAAAACTAAGATCATGGCCTCTCGTCCCATAACTTCATGGGAAATAGATGGGGAAACAGTGGAATCAGTGTCAGACTTTATTTTGGGGGCTCCAAAATCACTGCAGATGGTGACTGCAGCCATGAAATTAAAAGATGCTTACTCCTTGGAAGGAAAGTTATGACCAACCTAGACAGCATATTGAAAAGCAAAGACATTACTTTGCCAACAAAGGTCCATCTAGTCAAGGCTATGTTTTTTCCAGGAGTCATGTATGGATGTGAGAGTTGGACAATGAAGAAAGCTGAGCACCAAGGAATTGATGGTTTTGAACTGTGGTGTTGGAGAAGACTCTTCAGAGTCCCTTGGACTGCAAGGAGATCCAATCAGGCCATCCTAAAGGAGATCAGTCCTGGGTGTTCATTGGAAGGACTGATGCTGAAGCTGAAAATCCAATACTTTGGCCACTTCATGTGAAGAGCTGGCTCATTAGAAAAGACCCTGATGCTGGGAAGGATTAGGGGCAGGAGGAGAATGGGACGACAAAGGATGAGATGGCTGGATGGCAGCACCGACTCGATGGACATGAGTCTGGCTAATCTCTGGGAGTTGGTGATGGACAGGGAGGCCTGGCGTGCTGTGATTCATGGAGTCACAAAGAGTCAGACACGATTGAGTGACTGAACTGAGCTGATGTACCAAGATGGAGAAGGTAATGGCAACCCACTCTAGTATTCTTGCCTGAAGAATTCCATGGACAGAGGAACCTGTCAGGCTACAGTCCATGGGGTCACAAAGAGTCAGACATGACTGAGGGACTAACAGACATCCATACATATGTACTAAGAAATGTGTGCTAAGTGCTGTGCTTGGATGACAGAAAATAAAGACATATTTTTTTTTATAATCTAATGGATAAACACACACATATGTATATATACAAAGAAAGAACATGCATATTAAACAAAATATGTAACACATACATAAATACACTTAGATGTGTATATACAAATGAATTTAGATGGAATACACTTTGGAACTCAAGTAAAAACACTTGGAAGAAGTAGTATTTAAGCTGAGAATTAAAGAATGAATAGATCTCAGCCACATATTTGGGAGTTGGGAATAGAGCTAGTCTATTTGTTATCTCATTGAAACTGTATAATTATAATTCTCACAACTTTCAATTGTTGGAAACCATTTCAGACAACTATACCAGTCTCTTTCCAAATAAATGAAGACATTATTAAAGAAAGTAGTGCTCATAAATGCTGTCAGAAGAATATTACAAACCTTAGCTTTATGTCAAGTATAAATCAATCCTTTCAACACTTACATCTCCCAAAAATCTCCAAGGCAACACAAATCCATCAAAAGTAATAGTGCCAGTGAATGCCTGGAGGGTAGCCATTTTATTTTGTAGTTTCAAAGAGGAAACTGCATGTGTGTAAGAGAAATCTGACTTACTCAGCACTGACAAAATAAGACCAATAAAAGTTGTGTATCTTCATGCTCTATTTCAGATGACTGAATTTCTCTGGTTTCAAGCTCCTAGTATGTTTAACCAGATGTGTCACTGCTCTCATAGCCTGCTGTTTCTGGCAGACATTTTATTGCTGCTCCAGATGTTCCGTTTTGCTGCTTGTGTCCATCTCAGTGTGGGTCTCAAAACTCTGGATCGTTTTATACTAATAACTGTAAGTTATTAGTTTATTTGAATTTCAGACACTTAATTCATTGTTTTAAATAGTGTCCAAGCTTTATTCATGAATAAAAGGCAGCCTGAGGAGATGAGAGGGACAGAGCATGTGAATAAATTGTAGGAAATATGTATTAGCCCACAATCATAAGATGATAAGATGTTAGTTCTGAAGAAAATTTAGAGAAACTTTAATGGAAGTCTTCTTATTTAAACATATGGAAGTAGCTCCTGCCAGATTAGCCAAATTGTTAGATAGTTGAGACAAGATTAAATCAAGGTTGCTTAAGTGGCAGTTTGTGGGAATTTGCACCATCCCATAATATAAGGGGCCTCAGGGGTTAACAAACTATGTCCCGAGGACCAAACCAACTCATCTGCCTGTATTTGTATATACAATTTTATATGCACACAATCATGCCTATTTATATCCATTTTAAATATTTATTTTAATTGGAGGATAATTACAATATTGTGATGGCCTCTACCATACATCAGTAAAAGTCAGCCTTGGGCATACATGTGTCCCCTTCTTTCTGAAGTCCCCTCACTTCCAAACCTACCCCTCCAGGTTGTCACAGAACACCAGGTTTGGGTTCCCTGTGTCACGCATCAAATTCCCACTGACTATCTATTTTACTTATGGTAATATTTATGTTTCATTGCTATTCTCAAAAATCATCCCTGTAAGTTTCTTTCCAGTGACAGCTTGATTAGTTGTGACAGAGGCTGTATCACCTGGAAATCCTAAAATATTTACTAATAGTCCTTTACAGAAAAAAAGTTTGTCGACTTCTGATCTAACTCAAAAATATTATATAAACAATTGTGCTCAATTTCAGCTTTCCCCCAAAGTGTTTGAAATACATTGTAGTCAGAGTATTTGCTTTGGATTTTCATCATTCTGAAAAAATCACAAACTGTTATGGTTGGAAAGGCTATATAGGACATTTAGTTCAACTCTCACTGAATAAAAAATGTCTTTTATTCCATTTCTGCAGATGCTGATTTAGACACTGCTTAAATAATCCTACTGAAGAGAATTAGAGTACCTTCTGGAGCAACATATATGGATGGACACTATTAGTTGGAATAAACTTCTATGTTTTGAGTCACCTCTGATACTTGCAAACTTTACTGGTTTATAGTCTAGCCTGCACAGATATTAGGGAACAAATACACAAGCTCTTTATGCCAGTCTTTCCAGTGATTTAACTTTTTACTCAGCAAATATTAATCCTACTATTCCCAGGGAAAACATATTCCATTCATTCTCATATTCCTGGAATTCATTAAGTATTCCAGGATACTTAATATCCTGGTCATATTTCCAGAGTTCTATCTAAAATGGGAGGGAGAGGGGTTCTGGAGGGGGAGCATGTGTAGACCCACGGCGGTTTCATGTCACTGTATGGCAAAACCAACACAATAAAGTAAAGAAAATTAAAAAAAAAATGGTGAGTTTTGTACTTCAAATGTGGCACCCAGAAATGAAAAAAGCCCAGTCATGTACCAAGTATACCCTTCCAGTATTATTGGACAAATTATATCTTAATATTTATGTATTGTGGTAATAAAATATCTAACATAGTAGTGTTGCAAAAACAGAATGTGCTAGCATATTCTGCACTCAGTACACTGACATAAACATAGTAGGCATTCAGCCAACAAAAATTCTTTCTCTAGCATTTCCCCCTCATTACAGGAATTAGTTTGCATGTTAAAAAATAATTAGAGCATTTGCCTTGTTTCAAAGTATTTCATAAAGATTAGTACCCAAGCAAATAATTACAATGTTAGCAAATAAGTTCTGTATTACAAGGTCCTAGAAAACATAAGAAACGTTTTAAAATATGAAGAGTTCAGATGGGTTTAGTTTTAATAATCCATGATTTTTCTGAAGTTCCTAAACTAGGTAGCTTAAAAATTAATTTTATAAAGTATTTAAGAGAAAAAAAAAGATCAATTTCTTATGTCTTGTTCAACAAACATTGCACTGCCTCGGGTCTAATGGAAATTGTATATTATAATCATTTGTTTGATGACAGTGAAAGCTCATCTTAAGACGTAGAATGGCTTTTTGATGTGGCTTCCAGCAGTTTGTGAACTCATTCTTACAATAATTAAATACCTTTTAAAGTGATAATAGCTCTTATAGTGATTATAGTTATTCTTTAAACAAGTAGAGTTATTTGCTTAGTACCTAGTATCTTCAAGAAGTTAATGAATTTTTCAAATATATTAAGCATATTTTAAGAGTTACATTCTTCTGTGAACAAAATGGCCACAGTGGCAAATTTTTCTTATGATTTAACAATTACCATTTGCTCAGTTCAGTTTAGTCTTCTCTTTCACATTTTTTTTTTTATTATTGTTTTTGCCATACATTGTCATGATATCACCATGGGTTTACATATGCCTCCCCTCCGGGTCCCCACTCCCTCCTCCCTCCCCCCCGGGAAATCTCGCTGCACCAGTCCCGAGCATCAATCCTGGGCTGGCGATTGATTAGACACATGACAATTAACATGCTTCAATGCCCTTCTCCCATATCATCCCACCCTTACCCTCATCCACAAAGTCCACAAGTCTATTCTATACATCTGCGTTCCTTTTGTTGTCTCCCATGTTGGGTTCTCATTACTGTCTTTCTAAATTCCATATATATGTGTTAATATACTGTATTGTTGTTTTTGCTTCTGGCTTACTTCACTCTGGATAATGGGCTCCAGTTTCGTCCATCTGAGTAGAATTGCTTCAAATGAATTTTTTTTAATGCTGAGTAATATTCCATTGTGTATATGTACCACAGCTTTCTTATCCATTCATCAGTCACATTTTTAACATTTTGGATTATTAAAGAAAATACTATATACTACATTTGTATGTAATCGTTAATCTACTTACAAATGTGGGATCCTATGAGGCTGACTGAATGCTTTTATTTGTATCAGTTCTGTTTAGGAGATAGGAGAAAGTGACCAGGAGACAAGGAGAGAGGGTTCATAGTAGGTAGAAATTTCCAATTTTATTTCAAAAACTGTTGATCGTTTTGTATATTTGATGACACCTAACCACATCACTGAATCTTTCTTATTACCCATAGAATTTTCACTATGGCATGGAAACTTCCCCAAGTCAAACAGTAATATTGGCTGTGGGGAAAAAGAATATATAAAACCTTGTAAGTTACTGCTGTGCCATAAAGAATCATGTATGTGATTTTTTTGGCCAAAAATTCAATTATATAATTTTCTGTTTTATTGCAAAAATCCTAGTCTTATTTCAAGAATTTTATAGTTATATATTTTTAAGAGACTAAACTGAAAAGACTGGAGAAATTTTAGGTTTTACTGATGTTATATTAAGCAGGAGTGAGGCAATGGATGTCTTCCACTGGGCTTAAAAGTGTACATTCTGATTTGCATTTATTTAAAACAGAGAGATTTTGTGTTTTCTTTTACTTTAACTTTTATCTGAATGTTTGCACTTTTATTTTCCTCTAAGATCATAAAAACTGGAGGAATTTATTAGCAAATACTTAATCTTTCTCAGCTTTCTTTGCCCCTAACACATAGCTATTTATTTTATAAAAAATCTTACTGTCAGTACCTTTTAAGCTGATAATCTATAACCTCTCACTGGACAAGTTGACTTTAACTGAATCACTTAGTCCCTATATCACTTCCAGCATCATAGATCAGATGAATAATCAAAGCAACTTAAGCCTATATATAAAAATATCATACTCATTGAGAAGTTAATAGATATTATTTCTTGAATCTCACTTCTATTCCATTGATGTATGTGAAGAATTTTACACCAAAGTCATGATTTGCTGGTTTCTGTGGAATTAATTAATTTTGAAGTCAGGTACTGTAACTTTCAACCTTGTCCTTCTTAGTCAACATTATTTGGCTATTCAAGTTCTTTGTAATATATATACATTTTAGAATCAGCTTTTAATTTTCTACAAAAGTCCAACTGAGATTTTGATTGCTGTTACATTGAATTTACCAAAAAATTTGGCAAAAATTAACATTTAAATAATATCACTAATATTTTAACAGTATTAAAAATCATGATTTAAAGGTTTGTTAATTTTGTTTATCTTCTCAATGAATCAACTTTTAGTTTGATTAATCTTTACTATTGCTTCTTTTATTTCTTTTTTATTTATTTCTGTCCTGATCTTTATGATTTCCTTCCTTCTGCTAATTTTGGGGTTTTTTAGTTTTTCATTTTCCAGTTGTTTTGGTGTAAAGTTAGGTTGTCTATTCAATGTTTTTCTTGTTTCTTGAAGTAGGATTGTATTGCTATAAACTTCCTTCTTAAGACTACTTTTGCTGCACCCCATAGGTTTTGAACTGTGTTTCCATTGGTCATTTGTTTCTAGAAATATTTTGATTTTCCTTTTGATTTCCTCAGTAACCTGCTGGTTATTCAAAAATGTGTTGTTTAATCTCCATGTGTTTTCTACAGTTTTTTTTCTTGTAATTGATATTTTTCTCATAGTGTTGTACTCAGAAAAGATACTTGATATGATTTCAACTTTCTTAAATTTATTGAGGTTTGATTTGTGACCCAAGATGTGTTATACCCTGGAGAACGCTGCATGCACACTTGCAAAGAAGGTGTATTCTTCTGCATTTGGATGGAATGTCTTGAAGATATCAATGAGATCCATCTCATCTAATGTACCATTTAAGACTTGTTTTTCCTTATTAACTTTCTATTTTGATGATTTGTCCATTGGTGTAAGTGGGGGTGCTCAAGTCTCTTACTATTATCGTGTTACTGTCAATTTCTCCTTTTATGTCTGTTAGTGTTTTTCTTAAGTATTGAGGTGTTCCTATGTTGTGCGCATAGTTGATGGTGGTTTAGTCGCTAAATTGTATCTGACTCTTGTGACCCCATAGACTATAGCCTGCCAGGCTCTTCTGTCCATGGGATTCTCCAGGCAACAATACTAGAGTGGGTTGCCATTTCCTTCTCTGCTAAATGGGGCTTAATGGCATCAACCTCACTGGGCCATGAAGGGGCTGAAGAGAGACAAAGACTCCTAAAGTCCTTGACACAAGTCTTGGTACCCAGGAAGTTATCCACACATAGTATAGATATTTACAATTGTTATGTCTTCAACTTGGATTGATCCCTTGACCATTATGTAGTGTCCTTCCTTATCTCTTGTAATATTCTTTATTTTAAGGTCTATTTTGTCTGATATGAGGATTGCTACTCCCACTTTCTTTTGCTTTTCATTTGCATGAAGTATTTTTCCATCCTCTCACTTTCAGTCTATATGTGCCTTTAGGTCTGAAGTGGGTTTCTTGTAGACAGCACATATATGGGTCTTATTTTTGTATCCAGACTCATCAAAAAAAGAGAGAGAGAGAGAGAAGAATCAAATCAACAAAATTAGAAATGAAAAAAGAGAGTTTACAACAGACAATGCAGAAATACAAAGGATTATAAGACTATTATGAACAACTAAATGGAAATAAAATGGATAATCTGGAAGAAATGCATAGATTCTTAGAAAAGTTCAATATTCCAAGACTGAATCAGGAATTAATAGAAATTCTGAACAACTCAGTTACAAGCACTGAAATAAAAACTGTGATCAAAAATCTCAAAAAAAAAAAAAAAAAAAAAAAGCTCAGGACCAGATGGCTTCACAGGTGAATTCTATCAAACATTTAGAGAAGAGCTAATGCTGATCCTTCAAAACCTCTTTCAAAAAATTGAATAGGAAGTGTTCAATTGGAAAAAAATTTCCAAACTCATTCTACGAGGCCACCATCACCCTGATATCAAAACCAGACAGACAATGCTAAAAATGAAAACTACAGGCCAATATCACTAATGAACATACATGCGAAAATCCTCAACAAAATTCTAGCAAACAGAATTCAACAACATACTAAAAAGCTAATACACCATGATCAAGTTGAGTTTATTCCAGTGACACAAGGATTCTTCAATATACACAAATCAATCTTGTGATACACAATATTAACAAATTGAAAGATAAAAACCATATGATAATCTGAACAGATGCTGTAAAAGCTTTTGACAAAATTCAACATCCATTTATCACTAAAACTCTTAAAATAAATGGGCATTAAAAAGAACTACTTCAACATAGTTAAGGCCATATATGATAAACCCACAGCAAACATTATTCTCAATGGTGAAAACCTGAAAGAACCTCCCTAATGTCAGGAGCAAGACAAGGGTGTCCACTCTCACCACTATTATTCAACATAGTTTTGAAAGTTCTAGCTATAATAATCAGAGAAGAAAAAGAAATAAAAAGAATCCAGATCAGAAAAGAAGAAGTAAAGCTCTCATTGTTTGTACTTGACATGATACTTTACATAGAAAACCCTAAAGATGCTATCAGAAAATTACTAGGGCTAATCAACAAATTTAGCAAAGCTCCATGACATAAAATCAATACACAGAAAATTTTGCATTCCTATATACTAACAATGAAAAAATCAGAAAGAGAAATTAAAGAATTAATCCCATTCACCACTGCAACAAAAAGAATTAAATATCTAGGAATAAACCTACCTAAAGACACGAAAGAACTGTACACAGAAAATTACAGGACACTGATGAAAGAAATCAAAGACGACAGAAACAGATGGAGAGACATTTCATGTTCCTGGGGAGGAAGAATCAATATTGTGAAAATGAATATACTACCAAATGCAATCTACAGATTCAGTGTGATCCCTATCAAATTAGCAATGGCATTTTTTCATGGAGCTAGAAAAAAAAATCACAATTCTTATGGAAATACAAAAGAGCCCAAATAGCCAAAGTAGTCTTGGGAAAGAAGAATGGAGCTAGAGGGATTAACCTTCCTGACTTCAGATTATACTACAAAGCTACAGTCATCAAGACAGTATGATACTGGCACAAAAACAGAAATATAGATCAATGGAACAAGATAGAAAGCTCAGAAATAAACCCATGTGCCTGTGTATACCTTATTTTTGACAAAGGAGGCAATAATATAAAATGGAGCAAAGAGAGCCCCTTCAATAAGTGGTCCTGGGAAAACTGGAGAGTTACATGTAAAAGAATAAAATTAGAACACTTCCTAACACCATACATAAATATAAACTCAAAATTGATTAAAGACCTAACTATAAGACCAAAAACTATGAAAATCTTAGAGGAAACCACAGGCAGAACACCAGATGACATAAATCAAAGCAAGATCCTCTATGACCCACCTCCTAGAGTAACAGAAATTAAAGCAAAAGTAAACAAGTGGTACCTTATTAAACTTAAAAGCTTTTGCACAGCAAAAGGAACTATAAGCAAGGTAAAAAGACAACCCTCAGATTGGGAGAAAATAACAGTAAAGAAAACAACTGACAATGGATTAATATCCAAAATAACAAGCAGTTCACACAACTCAATTCCAGAAAAACAAGCAACACAATCAAAAAGTGGGAAAAAGACCTAAACAGATATTTCTCCAAAGAAGACATACAGATGGCTAACAACTGCATGAAAAGATGCTTAATATCACTCTTTATTAGAGAAATGAAAATCAAAACTGCAATGAGATATCACCTCACACCAGTCAGAATGGCCATCATCAAAAAGTTTACAAACAATAAAAACTGGAGAGGGTGTGGACAAACAGGAACATTTTTGTACTGCTGGTGGGAATGTAAATTGATACAGCCACTATTGAAGATGGCATGGAGATTCCTTAAAAAACTAGGAATAAACCCACCATATGACCCAGCAATACCACTCGTAGGCACATACCCTGAGGAAACAAAAATTTGAAATGACCCATATACCCCAATGTTCATTGCAACACTATTTACAATAGCTAGAATATGGAAGCAACCTAGATGTCCATCAAGAGACGAATGCATAAAGAAGCTCTAATGAAATATTACTCAAACATAAAAAGGAATGCATTTGAGTCAGTTCTAATGAGGTAGATGAACTTAGAGCCTGTTATACAGAGTGAAGTAAGCCAGAAAGATAAATATAAATATCATACACTAATACATATATATGGAATCTAGAAGGATGGTACTAAAGAATTTATTTGCAGGACAGCAATGGAGAAACATAGAAAACAGACCTATGGACCAGGAAGAGGGGAGGAGATGGTGATATGTATGGAGACAGCATTATGGAAAGTTACATTACCACATGTAAAATAATAGCCAATAGGAATTTTCTGTATGTCTCTGGGAACACAAACAGGGGATCTGTATCAACCTAGAGGGGTGGGATGGGGAGGGAGGTGAGATGGAATTTGAAGAGGGAGGGAACATATGTATTCCTATGGCTGATTTTTCTTGAGGTTTGACAGAAAATAACAAAATTCTGTAAAGCAGTTATTCTTCAATTATAATCAAATAAATTAAAACTCATGATTTAGATATTTCTTCAGTTTACGTAAGAATGATTAGTAGTCTTGATTGTACAGATCTTGAAAGGAATACATCAAGGTTTTATATTGTCACCCTGCTTGCTTACATTACATGCAGAATATATCATGTGAAATGCCAGGCTGTATGAAGGACAAGCTGGAATCAATATTGCTGGGAGAAATAAAAATAACCTCAGATATGCAGATGATACCACCCTTATGGTAGAAAGTGAAGAAGAACTAAAGAGCCTCTTGATGAAAGTGAAAGAGGAGAGTGAAAAAGTTGGCTTAAAATTCAACATTCAGAAAACTAAGAACATGGCATCTGGTCCCATCACTTCATGGCAAATAGACAGGGAAACAGTGAGAGACTTTATTTCTGGGGACTCAAAATCACTGAAGATGGTGACTGCAGCCATAAAATTAAAAGACTCTTGCTCTTTGGAAGAAAAGTTTTGACCAACCTAGACAGCATATTAAAAGGAAGAGACATTACTTTGCCAACAAATCTAGTCAGGCTATAGTTTTTCCAGTGGTCATGTATGGATGTGAGAATTGGACTATAAAAAAAGCTGAGTGCCAAAGAATTGATGCTTTTGAATTGTGGTGTTGGGGAAGACTCTTGAGAGTCTCTTGGACTGCAAGATCCAACCAATCCATCCTAAAGGAAATCAGTCCTGAATATACATTGGAAGGACTGATGCTGAAGCTGAAACTCCAATACTTTGGCCACCTGATGTGAAGAAGTGACTCATTGGAAAAGACTCTGATGCTGGGAAAGATTGAAGGCAGAAGGAGAAGGGGACAACAGAGGATGAGATAGTTGGATGACACCACAGACTCTACAGACATAAGTTTGAGCAAGCTCTAGAAGTTGGTGATGGATAGGGAAGGCTGACGTGATGTCTATGGAGTCTCAAAGAGTCGGACATGAATGAGTGACTGAACTGAACTTGAGACATTTTGATAAATTTATTTCTAGCTATTTTATGTTTTTGATACTACTTTTAATGGCCTTTATTCATTTTCTGTTACCAGCTTTTGTTCACAGTGTATAGATATATATTTGATTTTGTATATTAAACCTTCTTAAACCCACAGGATGGGAGAAAATATATTTGCAAAAGATGTGACTGAGAAGGGATTCAGCTCCAATATATACAGCTTATGCAGCTCTATGTTAAAAAAAAAAGAATCCAAAAAAAAAAAAAATGGACAGATGATCTAAGTAGACTTTTCTCCAGAGAAGACATATAGATGTCTAAAGAGCATGTAAAAAGATGCTCAACATCATTAGTTATTAAAGAAATGTAAGTCAAAACTACAATGAGGTCAGAATGGTCATCATCAAAAAGTCTACAAACAGTAAATACTAGAGAGGGTGTGGAGGAACAGGAACCCTCCTACATTCCTGGTGAGAATGTAAATTGGTACAACCACTATGGAGAACAGGATTGTGTTTCCTTAAAAACTTAAAACTATCATATCATCTAGCAATCCCACTCCTGGGCATATATCCAGGGAAAACAATAATCCAGAAGGATATATGCACCCCACTGTCCATTGTAGCACTGTTTATAATTTATAATAGTCAAGAACTGGAAGCAACCTGACAATGAAATGGGTAAAGAAGATGTTGTACAAAAAGATGAAATAATGCCATTCACAGTGGACATGGATGGACCTAGAGATTATCATACTAAGTCAAAGATCATATAATATCACTCATATGTGAAATCCAATTTGAGGAAGATACAAAACGGAAACAGCCTTACAAATATATAAAACAAGCTTATGTTTACCAAAATGGTAATAATATTGTGGGGGGTGGGATAAATTAGGAGCATGGGATGAACACTACTATATATATAAGATAGATAACTAACAAGGATATACTTGTATAGTGCAAGGAACACTACTCAATATTCTGTGATAACCTATATGAGAAAAGAATCTAAAAAAGAGTAAATAAATAAGTGTGTATATATATATATATGTATGTATAACTGAATCATTTTTCTGTACTCTTGAAACTAAGACAACATTGTAAATCAACTATACTCCAATAAATTTAAAATATTAAAAAGTAATAGAAATAAACCTACTTATGTCCTAACCTAAAACTTGCAAAAATTGCTTAACAGCTTTTTGTTGATTCCTAAGGACTTTCTATCTAGACACAAATTTCTCCTTAGTGGCACTATTGACATTTTGAGTGGGATAAGTCTTTGTTGGGAGGAACTGTCCTGTGTATAACAGGATGTTCAGTAGCACCCCTGGCCTGTGCCTACTAGATATTCGTAAACACCCAGCTATTGTGATAACAAAACTCAACCAACAATGTCTCCAGTTTTGCCAAGTGTACTAGGAGGGAAGTTGAGAACCACTGATGTAGACTATTATGTTTCTGAAAATAAATCACCTGAATAAGATTTTACTTCCAGGTCTGCTATATGCCCAACATGCATTATTAGTGTTGTAACCAATATGTCATTCATTATAAATTTTAAGAAAATTTTTTGGAAAAAAGGATTGAGTGAGAGCAATTCATGTTATATTTACTCAATTTTGACCATTTCTGAGAACTTTTAATGCCTTTCATATAGATCCAAATTTCCATTTAGTATCATATTCTTCCTGCCTGAAGAACCTGTCAGAAAATATTATTTTGGTTCTTAAACAGTATTACAACTGCTTCCTAATTAATTTGGTTATATATTTGATACAATATAGCAATACTCTGAACAATAAGGTAATACATTTGGTAGCAACTGTCTACTGTCCAGGTTATTTTACCATTACATATGGTGCTACATAATATGTGTACTTTAAGTGAATGCTATTTTTTTCTAGAAGGAGTTAGACACTGAAATTTTATGTATATTAAAAGTGAGAATTATTATAATAGAAGTGGTTTTATTTATTCTTCTTTTAGTAATGAATTTAGATAACTAACAAGACAGAAAACTATTTTAAAGAACATCCACCCTTACTGCATATGGTGACTACAGATGGCCAGCCAGTGGGTACAATCAAATCAGAGTAGAATTTTCAAAGAAGCTTTTTGAATATCTGTCCTCACATAGAGTGGATTTCTTCATTCCAATTCTCCTGTATTTAGAGAATATCGACATTGTAACATTAAAATCAGTTTCCTCTTCCAGGATTTCAGGAAAGGAAAAAAAAAAGACAACTGTGTTCTGTGGGGTTTCCAGGAGAGCAAGAAGTGTGGTTGCTTTCAGAACTGAAAGCAAAAACACTAAGCATTATTAAGGTGGCTTCCTGGCCTCTGTATGTTCCCTGTGTTCCTGGAGGTATAGTGGGAGGGAAACCTTCAATTAGGGGTAAAAACCATCTTATGATAGACAAGATGAGGACTCAGAATTCTTTTATTTAAACCAAGTAGAAGTAATACTCAAAGTTTGGTGTTTGTGTGAATTCTTTTTACTATTTGGATTCTAGTTCAACATTTACTATACTGTTGTGAAAAAAAAATAGCAGTATGAATAACCAAATGAGTAAATAAATAAGTAGAGATATAGAGATGAATGAATGGATAAATAAATTAATAATTTCAAATTTTTCTTATATTTTATTCTATAAGGGGAAGAAAGTTTTAGTAAAATCATGGTTATAATTTAGCCAACATATGTTCATGTTGAGATATGCTATAATATACTTAAGAGCTGGGTATATGGGGGCCAGTTTGTTTTAAAAGTTTTGGCACTCTTCCATGGAAAATTTCTCTCTTGCATGTAAAGTATGTGTTATCTACTAGAAATGTTACTCTGATTTTAATTTACTAGCTATATTTGCAATTGTCTGCTTTGATTCTGGAGAAGTACACAGCTAAGAGGTACAAGCAGGTATTGAACCCTTTTCATGGAAGTCATACATATATTTGATGTTTTAATGTAGGAAAACATAGTAAAGATCATAATCCTATTAAAGAAGCCATTAAAAGAAACAGTCATTATTAAAAAACATAATATGCTATTCTATGTTTCATTAAACATTTGGATTTTATCAACTGAAATTCATAAAAATTGTGAGACATGTCACATCTTGTTCTCCCTTCAGTTTCTACCAATTAAGCAATGTCAGCTTTGAATCATATATTGAGAGAACTAAATTTGTGCAATATGTGTGTGTACTCAGTCACTCAGTCATGTCTTTTTATGATCCTTTTTATAATCCCATAGACTGTAACCTGCCAGCCTCCTCTGTCCATGGGATTCTCCAGGCAAGAATACTGGAGTGGGTTGCAATTTCCTCCTCCAGGGGATCTTCCCAACCCAAGGATTGAACCTGTGTCTCCTGCATCTCCTGCATTGGCAAGCATTCCACTGAGCCACCTGGAAATCCCCTTCAACCTTAAACTTCTCCTTTAACATATATTATTAATATGTATTTTTCTGGGTTTGGTAAGTCAAAGAAATACTAGCTATAAATATGAAACCATATGCTTCTTCCAGGAATATAATTCACTGTTTTCTTTCCATTTCCTGTTTTTCAGACCTAATACTCAGTTTATAACACTCTTTACAGCAGACTTTATTTTCAGTCTGCTAGAATTCAGACACACATCAAGGTCAAATTGTACAAGCAAGGATTTAGTTGCATGTTTCAATAACTCTTGCAGAAGTGATAAGCTGTCTGCTACAGTACACTTGCGGGGCTCCAATCTGATGTGGCACTCAAGGGACAACAGCCTTGCTACAGATACAAAAGACCTCTCAGGATATGATGCATTAACTCCTTTGGTTTATTTGGTAGTAAAGTATTTCAAAGTAAGGGGAGAGAAAAGAAAGGAAAATATTACTGTTATATTTACATGTGCTGTATGTAAGGTAAAGTATGTCAAAAGTTATTTAGGCATGAAATATTATAAAAAAAGTAATATCATTGAAGATGATTTTTAAATGTGGAGACTTGAAAGAATTTGAAATATAGATATTGCAAATATAAACAGATTATTGACCACTCAGAATTATCAGCTTGTTCCAAGATGAGTTGTGTTACTTTGTGCATCCTCACATACCACAGTATGCCTATGGGTTGTAACATGGAACATAGGAGATTTCCCAAAGTAGTGGTAGTGTGTTCCCACTTAAAATACAACACCTGGTAATAGCTTTCTTTAGTTTATTGATTTCCAAATAGATAATAAGTATGTGATATATTGTAAAAAAAAGAATAAACCAGTACCATGGTCCTAAATTCTATAAACAAGAATGCAAATCCTTAAAAAGGTATTTTGCTTTCTATATTCTCATACCACAAGTTGCATCTTACATTTTGGCTCCTTATTTTCTTTTAAAGGGGCTTCCCTGGTGGCTCAGATGGTAAAGAATCTGCCTGCAATGTGGGAGACTTGGGTTCAATCCCTGAGTCAGGAAGATCCCCGGGAGAAGTGAATGGCAACTGACTGCAGTATTCTTGCTTGGAGAATTCCATGGACAGAGAAGAATAATGGGCATGGACTTGAAGAGTCAACACAGGATTGAGCAACTAACACTTTCACTTTCATATGAAAGTGTATCAGTTAAAAAATTTCACCAAGAACCCTTAATTCCAAAATCTGAGATTTAGAGAGGGGCTCCTATTTTCTCTCACTCATTTCTTCCAAAGAGAAGATATGCCACACAGCAGTCAAAGGTGCATGGCCACCCTACTCAGAGAGAATTACTAGCTTTAGTATCAACAGATTAAAATTTAAAATATCTGTATTTTTTTTTGTATTCATCTTTAACTGAATCTAAGTTTCCACTGCCATAACTTCAAAGGTCTATCTGTTTCCATGTAAGAAACTACCCTCCCTTTAACATGACATCTTATCCACCTTTAGCCATATTTAAAGTAAAGGCCATCATATATCTTTGAGATTTTCCTCTATTAATGATTGAGAGTCCCACTGCCTTTTTTGTTCTGTAATGATGTCCTCAAATAAGAAGTCTGTGGGATGACAGAGGAGGAGATGGTTGGATGGTATCATCAACTCGATGGACAAAAGTTTGAACAAGCTTCAGGAGTTGGTGATGGAGAGGGAAGCCTGGCACACTGCAGTCCTTGGGATCACAAAGAGTCAGACATGACTGTGCAACTGAACTGAACTGATGTGCCCTACTGTACCCAGTTTTAGACTTTGAACTATTATCAAATGTCATTACAATTAACTTCAAATTATAGAATAATAACCTTAAAAGAGGGAGTAGCTGGCATTTTATTGCTCTTATAACTGTATATTTTATAAAACAATAATCTGGCTATCCTCAAAAATGTGCTTAAAAATCTAGTACTGATGAAATGGGGAAGCAGTTACAGCAGAAGTAGGAGAGATAATCTAGAAGGTGAGTGGAATAAGAAAATTATTTGAGGAAACTCAAAATAAAAGAAAGACAAATATTCCAATGTGTGGGAACAGCCACATTTTAAAATTAATATAAATAAAATAAAACCATCCTTTCCCTTTATAATACTAATAACAGATTCAGAAAAATCCAAAATATGATTTAATAGAATTTGAGCTGAATCAATCAGTTTCAGGGAAAGGCTTACAAACCAAGGATCCAATTCTGTAGCAATATGATTCACATGCAAATTCACAAATCCATATATTAATTGCATTATTAATCCTTCCTAAAATACTTTAGCTAAAAGTTGAAATGTACCCATCAAAAGTAAATTTATAGTATAAAATTGTATCTTCATAATTAGAAAACAATACAGAAATAAATAGCACAATATGTTCCACATACCTGTAGAAGGTGCAAGGTGTTTTTATTGGGCAAAAAAAAGAAAGAGACCTCAGAAATTTCGGGTGAGACCACCTGCTCTACTAAAAGGGACATCACTTGAGGCTTAGCCAGGGTGAAAAGAGGAAATTTTAAATTATTCTTATCATTATGGTTATTATTTTAACATTATTTTACTTTGCTATCTAAAGACAGATTTTATAATGACACTTTATGATGAGGAAATAATTGGTGCCTTGATTTTGTAACTTGAAAAACCTGTTATACATTTTCCCTTAAAATAGAACTTTCTGAATATTTTCCTTTATTATATGTGAAATGTGTTCTTAACTATTATTAAAAGTCTAAGGATACTATATAGTTTTAACAACTAAGAATACAAATTTTAACAATGAATAATCAAGTGAAACCTCATTAACTACTGAAGTAAATTATCCTAGTGTTTAAAAGCAGGTTCACATAGCAGGTAGACAATAGGAGTAAGGCTTCTTTATCTTCAAACATAATGAATTAAGGCAAAAATTAAGTAAGCTTATGCATGCATCTGATAGCAGATGCAAGTAAGTAGTTGAGCCTCTTCATTCAAATTTTGACAGTAATATGATTTGGCAAGTGGCAAAGGGTTATTTTTCTTTGTCCAGAGGCTATTGCATTTAAACAGATGTTATTTCCAAAGGCTTCACATATGTATTTCAATTTACAATTTTCCTAAGACCTTAATTTAAAAACTAGTGTCAGATAAACATTGAAATTATCAGTATATGCTTTTCAAGCAAGCCAATAGCTGAGGTCAAAGAAAGTCACAAAGGATTCATATAGAAGATGAAAGAGAGCAGATTCTTGGTGCAATCAATGTCCAATTTTCAGGTTATGTTTGATCACGATTAGTTTGTTAAGCATGAAATTTCACTGCCTGCTTCCTTTGTGGCCATGGTTATACATAGATCATGTATTTAGTGTTAAATATAAAACCATTATCCTTTAAGTGATTAAAAATTTACTTCACACTTTCAATTGTATGACAATCAAATATTAAAAATAAATTCTAGAGTTTGCCTCAAGAAGGCCTGTGGTATCATACACATTTCAAAAAGAATCTTATTTTACTATCTCTAAAAAGAGAGTGAATTACGTGAATAGTCTATAATGAACAATTCCTAATTGCTTAGGAAAGATGTATGTCACACTCCAATACTACACTGGCTCTTTCATCTTTTCTAATGCACTGTCTACTATTGCTAAAGATCTTGATCGAGCTTTTTAAATTATTTATTTATCTTTGGTTGCACTGGTTCTTTGTTGCTGCATGTGGCCTTTCTCTAGTTGTGGTGCATGGGCTTCTCATTGTGGTGACTTCTCTTGTTGCAGAGCACAAGAGACTTCTCTTGTTGCAGTCTTCAGCAGTGTACCACTCAGGTTCAGTCTGAGAGGGCGATGGCACCTGACTCCAGTACTCTTGCCTGGAAACTCCCATGGACAGAGGATCCTGGTAGGCTGCAGTCCAAGGGGTCGCAAAGAGTCGGACACGACTGAGCGACTGCACTTTCACTTTTCACTTTCATGCATTGGAGAAGGAAATGGCAACCCACTCCAGTGTTCTTGCCTGGAGAATCCCAGGGACGGGGGAGCCTGGTGGGCTGCCGTCTATGGGGTCGCACAGAGTCAGACACGACTGAAGCGACTTAGCAACAGCAGCAACAGGCTCAGTAGTTGGAACCCTTGGGCTCTAGAACACAGGATCAGTATTTGTGGCACATGGGCTTTAGTTGCTCTGCAGCATGTGGAATTTTTGTGAGCCAGGGACTGAGCCCATGTCCCCTGCATTGGCAGGCAGATTCCCATCCACTGTACCACCAAGGAAGTCTAATCAAGTCTTTTTGAGTCACAAATGTCTTAGGAGGCTTAAGATATTAAAAGAAGAATTTGAGAATAGTCACAATTCTAATGCTGATCTATGAAGCTCAGATTCCATTACCTCTCTTTGTGTGTCAGTTACTGTCTGAGATTTTACACAGAGGAATATAGGTTTAAGAAGACAATTGCATATTACGCAGCATCTTGTATCTTCACACGGTATAGGACAATCATTATTTTAAGTCAGGTTAATGAGTTACCAAAGTCCTTCTTTGTAGAATTCTTTTAAAGTGCACATTGCAATTTACTAATGATTGTGGAACCTATGTAGCAGAATGATTTTTTAACTAAAGTAAGAATAGACTAAAATGCAAAATGAAGTATTAGACAGTGTCAATGAAGTATGTATGGTTTAGTGAATTCTGGATCATAATATAAATATACTCTTAAAGTGGTCAGAGGAAATAAGTAAAACCATCAACCTAGAACACATGCTGAGGCAATCTTGAATGTGTGCTGAGAACTCACCATAATCAAGGGTGCGCACACGCATGCACGCGCGCGCACACACACACACACACACACAGATAAGCACAAAAAGATATAAAAACATTTTCAAATTTAAAAGGTTTCTCTTAAAAGATAATTGTTTTAATGAAGTCAGAAGTCAAACCCCAAAGACAAGTACCACATTAAACTCAAAATTCCCCCATATCTTATTAATTACGGGATTGTTCTTTGACTACATTTTTACATTGTCTTTTTATCAGCAGGATATTCTCCATACACTTTCCAGGAGGAAGTTATTTCCTCAAGCAAATAAACACCTAATTGTATGGAAGAAACATCCGAGGGTGGCCTCAAGCTGCTGGGCATGGGATGTGTACATGCATGCTAAGTCATTTCAGTCAAGTCTGACTATTTGTTACCCCATGGACTGTAGCCCTCCAGGCTCCTCAGTCTAGTGTCTCAGACCCAGGGATCAAACTCCTGTCTCTTTTGTCTCCTGTATGGGCAGGCAGCTTGTTTACTACCTGCACCACCTGGAAAACCCAGACCTGTTATCTCTTTGCCTAAATGTCCATTCAAATCAGAGTCTCCTTGAGGACAAGGACTGTTTCTTATCATCTGTGTGTACTCAGGGGGCTTCCCAGATGGTGTTAGTGTTAAAGAACTTGCCTGACAACGCATGAGACTTAAGAGACACTGGTTTGATCCCTGGGTTGGGAAGATCCCCTGGAGGAGGGCAAGGTAACACACATCAGGATTCTCACCTGGAAAATCCCATGGCAGAGGAACCTGGAGGGCTACAGTCCACAGGTTGGTTGCAAAGAGTTGGACATGACTGAAACAACTTAGCATGCACGCATGCACGTGTATACTCAAGACCTAGATTATACTTTTAAAGAATTTTGAAGTGAACTAGCCTATTATTAATGTCCCTACTATCACAAATGCTTCTTCATTCCTGTCAATTCAAATTTTTTAATATAGCCAGACATAGTGAAATAAAGAGTATTTTAGTTGCATCATTTTTGAAAAATCATGTGTGTGTCTATATATGTATATGCATATGTGCATATACATCTATACATATGCAATCTGATTTAACTCTGCCTAGATTCAACTATAATCAAAGTGTAACTTTAGTTAAATTATGAGAATCATCACTATAGATATGGGCACATCAGGGTGATTGCTCTGACTCTGCTATTAAGGGAAACAGCACCTGCTCTAATTCAGGGAAGCATCAGGTAGAAGCAGAAAAGGGATCCACCAGCTGGTGGTAATTAGAACCTAAGGAAGGTAATCAGATACTCAGTATAGGCTATCTTCTAACCACAGAGAAATTGAGTTCAGGACAACACCACCAAGCTCCTCACTTCTGCATTCAATCCCCTCATTTTCTTGATTTTTTTTTATTTGGAAGGTGTTTTTATATTTCCTTTAATCAGGTCTCTGATTTGTAGAAAGACTGCAAGTAAAGAACAACTTAGAGTATGTTTGAAGTATGAGACAAATCCTTGCCAATTAAACATTTTAAAATCTGCTCAATTCAGCCACCAGAAATGTGGTTCTTCTCCTATTTATTCTCCATGTCTCCTGCCTCTTAGAGATATAAATATATATCTTGGGTATACATATATAGATAGATAGATGAATACATATATTTATATATATATTTTTACCTGATCTTTGAAAACTGTAATGAAGATACTAGGGAATATGACCATCTTGGTAGCTGAGTGGTTTTTCCAGCTGACTTCTTGCCTATTGATGAATCAGCACAAGGGCAATTTAAGTCTCAAATATTCATAGTCTTTTCTTCTCCAACTTGTAGATATTTTGACAATACAATTGTCACAAAAATGTAGTCAGCTTCTTATTAAACTTTATTAAAATTATCTCAATATTCTAATTATATGTCATATTTATATATTCTTTATAGACTTAATTCTTGCTTTTGCTTATATACTTTTTAATTGCAACCTGGCACTTTCTCAACTTAAGCATATAAGATTTCATGAAAGAGCCACATAGCTTACCACTTTGCCTAAGTCTATTTTCAATTGAAAGGATTTACTGACTGCCTCAACTTTAAATAGGGCATTTAATCTTTCCATAGATGCCATATATTGTATTCCCTGGTTAACAAACTCCAAGGCTATGATATTTGCATGTAGGATTTTTGAGGAATACTCTAGGAAACAACACCTCTAAGGAGTGTTTAAAATCAGGTTAAGAGTCTCCCAAACACAGCAACTGTCACCATTGCCACTTCTAGTACTTTATCCATCCATCATCATGATACTAAGCCTTCTCTTTTATGATTCATGCCACTTGGATATGTATGTCGTCATCTCCTCATTCTACTGCTGTCACCTGTTGAACTTCTCTTTATTATCCTGAGTTGAAACAAATACTTCAATAATTTGTCTAAAGTCTTCCTGTCCATTTCACAATGTGGCAGCAAAGTGTGTGATACATATATAATATGGCAAACTATGGCCCCTTTGTTGAATTCCTCTTTTCCATTTCCCCTTATCCATCTGCTTCTGTGGTTAAATTCCTAAAACAACTTCCTATTCTCAGTAAGTTAACTATACTATTTGTATAAAAGAGAAAATAGAAACCATCACATAGAATGCTCTCCAAATTTAAAAAAATAAATAATGAGATCTATGTCATATACACCCATCATGTTCTTCTTCCCTTAACTTAGAAAAAGAGGAATTGCTGGGGTCCTAAGACAAAGACACAGTTTGCTTGTGTACTATACCTGCTCTACAACCAAAGTCAAACACACACGCACATATGCACACACACAAACATACTCTTACCTTTTTCTCTCCTTCATTTATAACACACCTAACTCTATCCACATCTTCTCTTCTACACAGATCATGCAAACTAAACCATTCTTTGGCCAATAGCCTCAACATCACTAAAGCCAAGATATGTTTACCAGTCCTAATGTTTTTGTTTGTTTGTTTTAGCTCACAAGTGCATTTAGCACTATTTTTTTTTGAAAGGCCATCTGTTCTTGAATTTTGTGTTAGTGTACTCTACTGCTTTACCTCCTACTTTCCCAGTTTATTTTGTGTTCTCTCCCTTCCTTCCCTGGCCATTAAATATTGGAATATTTCCTTGACTGGGTCTAGGTACTTTTCTCTGGGGCTTCCCTGGTGCCTCAGAGGTAGAGAATCTGCCTGCCAATGCAGGAGACACAGATTCAATCCCTGATATGGGAGTCCCCTGGAGAAGGAAATGCAATCCACTCCAGTATGCTTGCCTGGAAAAAAAAATTCCATGGACATATGAACTTGGCAGGCTACAACCCACGGGGCCACAAAGAGTTGGGCACAACTTAGTGACCTAACAACAAAAAACAAACAAACAAAACAAAAAACCTTTTCTCAACTTTCCCATATGCTGCCTAGAGAAAATATAAAATATACTAGAACTTCACTACTTACTGATTTCGAATTGCTAATATAATAAAAATATATTTTTTAATCTCTAGCCTAGACTTAGTGTCTGAGTTTTGTATAAATCTGTCTTCTTAGTCACTCCATGAAAGTTTTTCATAAATCTCTTCTTCACTCTATCCCCAGCCAATATTGGCTCTTTTCCAGTTTTCTGTATCATTGAATTATATGCTGTCATGTTTACTACCATATATGCTGTCATGTTTAGATACATGTTGTGTGTTGAGAATGATCTTTAGACCTATGTGATCTACCACTTTAAAATTTACATTCTCTTCCCTCTTTCCCTAACATGCTTCTTAATCTCTCCATTTTCCAAGAATAAATAATCCTGAATAAGACACCATATGTAAGATCTTGCTTGTACTATTTATCTGCATAGAATGCTAACTTCCACTCTTTTTTCCCAGCACCCATTACTACTATAAAAATCTTTACAAATTCAATACCAACACTAGTTCAGAGATGTTTCATCTGACCTCACCCTAAACTTTTCCAATTATACTCTTTTAAAGCTGCATGTATTTTTATGTAAGTATAAGGTTACATATCAATTGTTACTTATTTACTTAATAACCACTTTCAAATGACTCTGTAAGGATTAGGAGTCATTCTCTAAATTTTACCAAAAATTACACATACACACACACACACACACACACATATATATACTTAATTTAATTTTACATAACTGTAATATACTAGATCCTCTAAAATTACTGAAATAAATGAATAAATACACATTTTGAGGCAAAATAATTCTAAAGTAGTTGGAAAACTGAAAATATTGAAACAGGACTAGAGTCCATATTTTGGAACATTTAGAGATGTCACTGGAGTACTCTAGGCACTAGAAAATAATGATCCTTTTAGTCATGTTAGGAAATATGGACTTCATCCTGATAGTAGTGGAAAATTACAGAGAAAATTTAAATGTAGGAATTTGCTAGAAAGAACAGCTTTCTAGACATCTCAATCTAAATTGTAGGGAAAAAAATTTAATAAATTATTATGTTAATAATATTTCAGATAATAGATGATTATTTCCTGACAATGACAGCAGAAATGGGATGGATTATAGGGGTTAGACTGGGAGAATACTGAGAAAGAAGGATCCAGTATATAGACACTTGTCAATTCATGTAGAAGTGCAGCATTGTAAAAATGCTTGTGAAAGCTGAAACCATGTGTAGCAGTCCAATATTCAATGGGAAAATTGATAGTAATTCTTGACATATTTGTTAAAATAACATATTTGTTAAAATATTAAAAAGTCTCTTCTATTAGTTAAATTTTACAGGAAATGCAAAAATAATAAAACTATTATTTACACTGTTGCTGTTGGTCAGTTACCCAGTCGTGTCTGACTCTTCGCAACCCCATGGACTGTAGCACGCCAGGCCTCCCTGTCCCTCACCATTCCCAGAGTTTGCCCAAGTTCACATTCATTCCATCGGTACTGTTTACACAGTACGTTATAACTTATAACATTAGAAACATCGAGAGTTGAAGTTCATTATATCTTTTTTCCTCTTTTATTTATTTTTTATTGTAAGACAATTACTTCACAATGTTGTGTTGGTTAACAGCATCATAGTTTCATAAAAACTTACAAGAGCAGTTTGAGCAGTTTTTGCTTTCTTCTTAATTCATAATTTACATTATCTAACACACATTTTGACTGTCTCTTGGAGAATTCTCATCCTCTATTCTAAATTTGAGTCAAAATGTGACAAAAAGTCATCATTTTGTATTTTGTACATTCAATGTCTTGAAATGCCTCTGTTTAATAGGCATTGCTATCTCTGGGATATCTTCATCCATTCAGTTTAAAGTGGCTTTCTCATTTATGTGTATTAGTTCCCCTTTCCTAAAATCTTGCAGCTGCATAGATAGAGTCTGACAGGGATAGTGTCAATATTCCCCCTGTTAACTATTTGTTCAAATAATTTCATTTGCATTCAAGTTGAATGTCACTTCTGGCATTAGCATTTAAGAACAAACCTGTTGAATGTTCATCTTTGTTGACCAATTCTCCCTTTTGATTGTCAATTTTTATAAAATAGCATGCAGACTTATCATTGGGGGTTAGAGAAGCAACACCAGTACTGTCTTGTTGTCTGAGTGTGAACAGATAACATATGCAGTGACCGGGCATGAACAAACTTGAAAGAAATGACACGATTGGTCACTAACCACGATATGCTTGTCTATATAGTGATTTATGTAACTTTGATGATTAATGTAATGTGGTATTTAGTATTTGAACTGTGTTTTTGGGAACTGATGTTATTTGACTATACTATGGTAAGTAAAATTCATATGTATTAAAATTGCACAAAACGGGGACTGTCTCTACCTGTTGAGTTACTGAAATTAAGGAACAGAGGAAAAGGTAGAATATGAAAATATTCTAAATGTATTTACCTATGGATGGTGTATTTTACTTGCATGAGAAATACAAGAAGAGCAGATTTACAAGGAATTTCCCAGGTGGTACAGTCAGTAAAGAATCCACAAGTCACTGGAGGAGACACAAGAGATATGAGTTCAATCCCTGGATTAGGAAGATCCCCCAAAGCAGCAAAGAGGAAATGGCAACTCACTCAAGTATTCTTTCCTAGAAAATTCCATGGACAGAGGAACCTGGTGGGTTACAGTCCATGGGGTTGCAAAGAGTCCAACACAACTGAGCAATTGAGTGCATGTGCGCACACACACACACACACACGCGCGCGCGCGCGCGCGCACACACACACACACACCCCACTTATCAATTCAATTTTTGAAAATGTCAAGCTTATTGTTTCTGTCTGAAACTCAAACAGAAATATCTGAGGTTGATAGGTCTAGAGCTCAAAAGAACAGTCTCTCTGGAAGCAGTAATGTTTCTATTTTCAACATACAGATGGAACATATTAAGACAAGACTTAGAAGAACTTTATTTTTTTTTAATTTATTTAGAAGAACTTTAAATGTCCAGAGAATTCAAAGAATCTGTTGAGTTTTTCATGCATTAGAAAATGGAATGTAGTATCACACAGTTCCAATGAAGACAGATGTGAATTGGAAAATATCTTTCTGGATTTAAAGATAAGGACACTGGTTAAAAAAAAAAACTATCAAGCAAACTGTGGTCTGAGGTAGTGAATGTTGCTAAATAAGACTACTTCACAGAACCAATTCCTCAAGTGTGTCTTTCAAAGCAGAAGAACAGTTGAAAGTGGTAGGAAGTCTACTTGTAATCGTTGTTGTGTCCAACTCTTTGCAACCCCATGGACTCCAGGAAACCAGGCTTCCCTGTTCTTTACTATCTCCTGGAGTTTGCTAAAATTCATGTCCATTGAGTCAGTGATACTATCTAACCATCTCATCCTCCACCCCCACCTTCTCCCTTTGTCTTCAGTCTTTCCCAGAATCAAGGTCTTTTCCAATGAGTCCACTCTTCACTTCAGGTAGCCAGAAGACTGGAGCTTCAGCTTCAGAATCAGTCCTTCCACTGTGTATTCAGAGTTGATGTCCTTTAGGATTGACTTGCTTGATCTCCTTGCTGTCCAAAGGACTCTCAAGAATCTTTTCAAGCACCACAATTTGAAAGCATCAATTCCTCCACACTCAGCCTTCTTTATGGTCCAACTCTCACATTGTACATGATTACTGGAAATACCATATCTTTGACTCTATGGACCTTTGTTGGCAACGTGATGTCTCTGCTTTTTACTACACTGTCGAGCATTGTCATATCTTTTCTTCCAAGGAGCAAGCATCTTTTAATTTAATGGCTGCACTCACCATCTGTGGTGATTTTGGAGAGCAGAAAATAAACTCTGTCACTGTTTCCACTTTCCCCCATCTATTTGCTATGAAGTGATGGGACCAGATGCCGTGATTTTCATTTTCTGAATGTCAAGTTTTAAGCCAGGTTTCACTCTCCTCTTTTACCTTCATCAAAAGGCTGTTTACTTCCTCTTCCCTTTCTGCCATTACAGCAGTATTATGTGCATATCTGAGGTTGTTAATATTTTTCCCAGCAATCCTGATCCCAGCTTGTGAGTCATTCAGCTTGTCATTTCACATAATGTACTCTGCATATAAGGTAAATAAGCAGGGTGACAATATACTCCTTTCCTAATTTTGAACCAGTTCATTGGTCCATGTCTGGTTCTAACTGTTGCTTCTTGACCTGCATACAGATTTCTCAGGAGGCAGGTAATGTGGTCTCGTATTCACATCCCACAGTTTGCTGTGATCCACACAGTCAAAGGCTTTAGTGAAGTCAATGAAGCAGATGTAGATGTTGTTTTGGAATTCCCTTGCTTTTTCTATGATCCAGTGTATGTTGGCAATTTGATCTCTGGTTCCCTGCCCAGGAACAGTACCCATTGCTGTTGGTGTTGACTGTACCATTGTTATTGTTAAAGCCATATGAAGTATTTAGTATCCTGTCTTTTTTTTTTTAATTTTCTTTACTTTATTGTGTTGGTTTTGCCATTCATTGACATGAATCCGCCATGGGTATACATATGCTCCCCCTCCAGAACCCCCCTCCCTCCTCCCTCCTGATTCCCTCTCCCTGGGTCATCCCGGTGCACCAGCCCCAAGCGTCAAACCTGGGCTGGCGATTGATTTCACATACAATAATTAACATGTTTCAATGCCATTCTCCCATATCATCCCACCCTTGCCCTCTTCCACAGAGTCCACGAGACTGTTCTATACATCTGCATTTCTTTTGCTGTCTCGCATGCAGGGTTCTCGTTACCATCTTTTCTTTCATTCAAACTATATAAACAATAAAAAATTGCACCCTAAAACTTTGAGATTGTAGCTCCTCTTAAACTGAGAAAATATTCCTTTATTTTGGAACAAGATTAAGAGTTAGGTCAAAATTGATGCTTACTATACCGTAAATAGGATAAAAATCATTACTGAATATTACTTTTTATCAAGATTACATGAATATCTTCTAGCAATATACTTGGCAAACAAAAATTTTATAAGAGGTACTCTCTGACTGTAGAAGATTAAACTGAACATACAAAATTTCCCTAGTATACTCCAGGGGTTTTTACATACACTGAAGATCTAACAATGTGAAAGACAGATATTGCTTCTTTCATATAAAATATTTAAAGAGCAACCTAATTACTTAATTCATTTTAATAGTAGCATCATGTATTTTTTTATATTATGCAAATAACATTATATATTATGTATGTATATGCCTATATCTGTGTTTATTTTGTAGTATATAGTAAACGGTGCATTTTAAGCCTTTCAAACTCCATGTACCTATAATTTCACCTCACTGTATCTATGAAAAAATACAATCAGAATTATAAACAAGATGTATGTTGGCAAGGCTTGTATGTCAGCACAGCTTTCCTAAGATAGAAGCAATTTAATTGTAGAATAAAAGTGAACTTTTAAAATAAGTCATAGTACATTTTTTTGATGAGATAATAGGCAGTCATTTAAAATAATAACACATAAGATTAGTGACAGAAACTTTCTATAATAAATGATATAGTGGAAGAGCCAACTGAACAATGAATTATGTCATACACATAATTGAAAATGTGTATGACATTTATTTCAACTCCTGAATAAGTGTATACAATATTTATAATACTTATATCTTGTGTTGGAAATACATAATTTTAATACTTTATGTAAATAGCAGCATTTAAAAGTATTGTCTATTGTATGTATGTATACTATTGTTATAGCTGAAAAATAGTATTTTAAAACATGCAACAGAAAAAATTGTTTTTCTTTTAAAGAGAAAAATATGTAGCTTTCAAAATCTATGTATCTATATTGATGTTTAATTAGTAATTTTACATTCAAATATTTTTAATAGATATTTCTTTCTTCTATATATTATTTTAAAGATCTTCAGCACTATTGGAAAGCTTAGTACAGTGAAAGTTATAATAGGTAATTTTGGAATGAAAAGAGTATTGTACTATTATAAAACAATATTAATAAACCATATTATTGTTTATTTAAAATATTGATCAACTGATCATATTTTTGAAAGTGTGGAATGGGACATTTTATGACTCCTTACATTTTTTTATAAATACAGTGTATATACATAGAATATTTAATTGCCTACAGACTCATGATCCCCTTCTCTGACATGAGAGCAGCAAATCTGTGGAGATAGAGTTTCATTAATTAAATTACTAGTCTCTCTAAGTAATTCAAAATTATTCAAGAAGTATTTACGAAAAATGAAAGTGTAACATCAAAATTATTAGCAGTATATATTCTTTGAACTTGGTTTTTACATAAACACTTGTGTATCTGTTGATATTTTTTTCCCACTCTGTGTTCATCTGAAGAGAGAGAAAATTACTGCTTCCAAGAAAATTATCCATTTTCATTGGGTCTTCCTTATTTCCCCTGTGTCTGTGAAATATATTCTGAAAATCTAAAGCAATGCTTTATGCAAAAGTGAAGAATGAATGTTGTTGATTTGACTGTTTAATGTGTTGCCTCTACAAAGGGACCACTAGACTATCAATAATATTCTACATTATAAGACTCAAGGATAAAGTAAAAACACAAGTTTCTTATTCCTTTTCGAGGCTAAAAAATTGTGTTTAATTGTCATATGATCCAGTAAAGGTTTGCCTTTGCTAACATTTATGCTGTATAGGTATGTTTTTAATGTTGTCTTCTTTTAATGGTTCTGCAATTTTTCAACCTATTTATCATTAGGCATATGCCATAATTTGTGTGTAATGAGAATGTATAATATTTAATTCAGTATTCTATGAACAAAATACGTTACTTTTCCCAAACCACAATACAATTTTAAACAATGTGATAGGAAGGAATAGAATACAATTAAATAATAACTTAAAAAAAACTAGTGGAATTTTAATTATACCATTAAGAATTATTTTGCAGGATGAATTCTAGTTTAATCTGTCAATCAAATTGTTATAAAAAACAGCAAGGACAATAACAAAATTGAGATTTATTTATGTTCAATATGTGGCACAAAATTTTATAAAAGCTTTCCCAACTGGAAATGCATAGATGCATGTATGTATGCATTTTTATGCATATGGGTTTATTATGCAATATAGAGTAACTAAATTATATTAACTTGTAGTAAATATCACCTTTTTGTATTTCATGACATGGGTGAGAGTATATTAGACTTTTAATCAGGTGAATTACAAAAGCATGGTTTAGGGTATTCATAGTCAATTTATATGTTATTAATTTTATTTTTTATATATTTTATTTTTAATATAAAAATCTTATCTGTAAAATTTAATTGCTGCAATATATACATACACACAAACACACATGCATAAACAGCATGTTTTTTCTGTTAATGTAATACATGAATAAATTTTATTTATTTTTTTTAGGGACCTCAAAATTGTGTTTATTAACATCTTTTAAAAATATAAATTTATTTATTTTAATTGGAGGCTAATTAATATATTTTAAAATATCTTTATAATAAATATAGACTCAAGAAGTACTGCAGAGCTAAAAGTAGGAAAACTACATACTGTGTATGTGAAGCTAGTTGTAAATTTCAGAGCAGCAGTGATTAAAGTAGGTTTCTCAGAACCTAAAACCTCTGAGATGTACTTAGAAAAATACAGTTTTAACATCAAATGCTTTGGAGACATGTTGCACAGAATATGTGAATAAGAATGCAGACCATCATACTAACTATGTATCAAAGATTTTTAGAGGGCATAACCACTATAGTTTGGTGTCTGACTGATTGTGTATAGTGATTCTTAGATGGTTAGCTTGACAAAAAATAAACACAAAATGCCTTGACTATGAATGTAGAAAAGTTGAAATAAATGCCTGAGTAGAAGGACAGGGAGGGTTTCAAGGATAGGATAAAATACATTCTTTAGAAAACACATATTCTTGAACACTGCTTTACATCTAATCCAAGAGTAGATAATCACATCAGAATTTTTGACATTATTCACATCATTAAACCTCAAACGTAAATTGAATACTATTAGAAAGTCAAATTATCTCAACTCCCAATGTAGAGTCAGTAAAATTTAAAATTATATTACTATATTAAATTTATTTTGGAATTAAGTGATTAGCCACAAAAATAGGAGAGACAATAGGGGCATTTACAATATCCAAACTTCAACTACTTTTCTCTATTTAGATATTCATGGCACCAATAACTGTTTTAAACAAGTTGAATTATATTATAATAAATATAGACCAATATGGCGAATATTGTACTTCTTACCCCACTTTTCAAAAAGATCTTATAAAAGAATTACACCTTGGCAATAATTGTTGACATTATAAAATTATAATAAATAAAAAGAAAGACATTGACGGATTCAGAACAACAAAAGACTTTTAAATATTGTTTTTAACCAAGATTAAAAAAACTTTTTCATAGACACAATGAAGGAAAAGATGTAAAATTTATAAATAAAAAATTAGGAAACCAGGTAGTCTTAGCAAAGAAGTGATCAGCAATTTCTATTGTTCCCAGGGGCTACCTTGTTTGGGGCCAATCCTCCCAGAGGGTTCTAGTAATAAAAATGCTTCTTGTGAGTTAGCATAGAACTTTCTATAAGTATAAAATTTTAGCTACATAAATATTTCACCAAAATCAGAACCAGGAACCACAGAATGTAATTATCTCCTGTAGTAGAACTCAGAACCTATAAAGGTTGGGGGAAGAAAACTGAAAACCATCCCTCCTCCAATACTACCTTTTCAATGAGCACTTGCTAACCCTGAGAAAATAGAAATAGCAAATGCATGTGTTTTAACAATGTATGAAGGTTGTTTGCCTTTGAGTATGTCTGCAAACACGGAAATATTATGACATGATGTTTGTTAGCACAATTCTTAAAAAATAGAGCAAGCTTGTGAAACTAAGTCCTTGAGATACATAAAGAAAGCAATCAAGGTTTTTCCTGTCTTTACATTCAGCCTCTCTGTTCCAGGTTCTGAACCTGTTGTTAAAACACGACTCTTCCTCTCACTTCAAACTCCCTGAAGGAAAGGATAACCTTTCCTCATTTCAGTATCTCTATTACCTAACAAGTATTTCACACATAGAAAAAAAAATGTATGTTTGTCAAAACAGACAGAAGTATAATACATTTTAAGATACTGGGAATGAGTTAGGAACAAATAATAAGATTCAGGATGAGCACAATGTGAACTTAAACTTCTGAGTGCCAACTTAATACATATTTCAAACATGCAAAATCTAAACAGAAAAGCTTTTCACTTGTCATAAAAAATGTGCTTTCAATAAAACCATAAATATAGTAAAAAAAGCTTTTGCATCTATCTGATAATAATCTCCTAATTTATAAAAAAAGTAAATCCTACTGAATATATATGGGCTTCCCAGGTGGCTCAGTGATAAAGAATCTGCTTGACAATGCAGGAGACACTGCTTCAGTCCCTGGGTTGGGAAGATCCCCTGCAGGATGAAATGGCAACCCACTCCAGTATTCTTTCCTGGAAAATCCCATAAGGAGTGGAGCCTGACAAGCTACAGTCCACAGGGTTGCAAAGATTTGGACACAACTGAGCCACTTGACACACACACACACACACACACACACACACACACACACACACACAAACACACATATATATTGGGTTTATATATGTGTAGCAAACCTCTCCTACACTCAAAAGGAACTCCTCCCCCATCTACACACAAATCAGGAGAGTCTTTTAACCTTCTGATATAATACTTGATTATCTATTTCTTCATGTCATTATATAGAAAAATATTTGACTATAAAACAATTGAATAGTTTGCATTTTTAAAGTTATGTTTCCAATATGCACCAAAAAATACTATGGATGTTACAAACAAAAATTCTTTATAATGCTAGTAACTTTAAAAAAAATGGAAACATATTATTTTCATTACCCATGTCTTTTCAAAATGCCAGTGTATGAGTACAACATTCTATAGAAAACATAAAAGTAAATAATATAAATACTGATATAAATACTTTATGCATGTGTTAAATCTAATATCATCATACTAAATGAATGTTAAATAATTAAATGAAAATAAATTAAATATATAAAATAAAGCTAAAATTAAGTAAAAATAAAATTACTTTTTAAAAAGAAAAATCACTGTTTTATAAGCCTAAGTATTAATTTCTTTATTTTCAAATTTTTAATAGAAAGTATATTTTAAAGCATCGCAATGTTTAATTTTACCATTGATAGATAATAACAAATATAGCATGGAGACATCAATGTGTATAAATGTTAACATACACAAAAATCCCTGTAGCTGTAACCAATAAAAAAGATATAGCTAAGCTTTTATTTTGGGGGGCTCCAAAATCACTGCAGATGGTGACTGCAGCCATGGGATGATTTGAGAGAATAGCACTGAAACCTGTATATTATCATATATGAAACAGATCGCCAGTCAAGGTTCGATACATGAGACAGGGTGCTCAGGACTGGTGCACTGGGATGAACCTGAGGGATGGGATGGGGAGGAACGTGGGAGGGGGTATCAGGACGGGGAACACATGTACACCCACATGTACACCCAAGGCTGATTCATGTCAATGTACGGCAAAAACCACTACAATGTTGTAAAGTAATTAGCCATCAGTTAAAATAAATGAATTAAAAGTAAAAAAAAAGATGCTTGCTCCTTGGAAGAAAAACTATGACAAACCTAGACAGCTTATTAAAAAGCAGAGACAGTACTTTTCCAACAAACATCTGTCTAGTCAAAGGTTTGGTATTTCAGTAGTCATGTATGAATGTGATTTTGGACAATAAAGAAAGCTGCGCACCAAAGAATTAATACTTTTGAACTGTGGTGTTGGGGAAGACTCTTAAGAGTCCCTTGAACTGCAAGGAAGTCAAACCAGTCAGTCCTAAAGGAAATCAATCCTGAATATTCATTGGAAGGATCAATGCTGAAACTGAAACTCCAATACTTTGACTACCTGATGCGAAGAACTGACTCAATGGAAAAGACCCTGATGCTGGGAAAGATTGAAGGCAGGAAGACAAGGGATGACAGAGAATGAGATGGTTGGATGGCATTACCGACTAGATAGACATGAGTTTGAGCAAGCTCTGAAAGTTGGTGCTGAACAGGTAAACCTAGTATGCTGTAGTCCATGGGGTTGCAGAGTAGAACACAACTGAGCAGCTGAACTGAACTGAAGTTTTCATTTTGGTAATGAGAAATCTAATCATCATTGTTAATATGAACAGGGACATAGACTTCACACTGTAGTTTAAGAAAATTATAATCTTAATGTGTACCCATTAGCATAACCCTGCTATGAACATAGTAAGTCTTGGATAATTTGTATTTTAGGAATGCCATTTTAATTTGTTTCATTCAGGAAATTTATTATTCATGGAACATGATTTGGAGCTTCTGTGGATTTTGTAAAGCAGCTGTCATATATTTGAAGTAAGCTGCCAAGCTTTTAGTCTAATTCTGACAAGCAAGAATATATATAATATATATATATATAATATATATATAATAATAATATATATATTATATAATATATATAATATATATATAATATATAATATATATATATAATATATATATATATATTTGCTCTCACATCACTTTGCTAACTGGAGATTAATTTATGCTAAGAAAGACATTTTAAAACAACTAAATGAAATTGGAAGGGAGACTGTCTATCAATTATTCAAATGGTAATGTGAATGCATTTAATTAAAAATTTTAAAATGCTTATCTGCTAGCAGCAAAAGTTCTACCCAATGAGGTCTGTTAATCATTAGGAGGTAGAGTAAATAATCCCAGAAATATTCCCTTTGCCATTTTTATTAAACAATTTCCAGTCAACAGAGACTTTCTCCAAGTTTGCTTCCACACTCAAATTATTAAGGACACTATAAATTGGCGCTAAGCATTCATTTCAAATTTGGGATACTGAGCATTTCTTTATTGTAGACACTGGGGATTTACAGGTTCTGGATACAAATTAGGTTTTGCCAGTTAGACACATTTGCTAAAGATCTTGAAAGTGGAAGTGAGGCAGAGGTATTCTCCTTTGGTTTTGCTTGTTTCCTACTGGCAAGGAAGGTTCTGGAGTCATTGGGGCTTTCTGCAGCAGTTTTTGGTGTCCAATTGTTATTAGTTTTATGACCACTGAGAGGAGTTTGGGAGAGAGCAGCCTCCAGATCTTTGGATCACATCTACTGGACTGTGCTCCTTAAGTCTGCAGTGCCAGAGGTCACTCTTGACTCCCACCTTCAATATTAGGCCAGCTCCTACCAAAGGCCAGATTTGTAGTGCTCTCACGTGAGCAATTGTTGAGAGACCTGCCAAGAACCATTCCGCATCCCATCCAATGATTCTGTAAAAACCTAAATTCATTTGTGTTTCAAACAGTTGGAGTAATTTTCAGTTTCCTGAAAATAAATCCTGACGGTTCCAACACAGGTTTTAAGTAATAGAAGCTAAATGATAAGTAGGTATGGCAAGCAACAAGTGCAGTGAATGCCTTTCTCAGACTTTCATCAATGTCCCAAAGATCTTTTTGTGCCTTCTCTATCTATTCCATCTACTTCTATCCAATCCTGCCTCGCATGGTCATGGCTTCAACATTATCCTATTCTATGTTTAAATGTCCTCAGATGTGTATTATAATTTTCTCTGTAAAATGTATTTTTCACAGTTCTGGAGGCTGAAAATCTGAAATGAGGTTGTCAGCACCATCAGGTTTTGGTGACAAACCTCTTCCATGTTACAGATGGCTTACTATTCCTTGTATCTTCAAATGGTAGACAGTTGAGATAGGAAGCAGCTCTATCTTGGTTCTTATAAGGGTACTAATACTGTATATATGGTGACTTCAATCTCATGACCTCATCTAACCTTAACTACCCACCAAACACTTCATCTCCTAATACCATCATATTGAATAGAGTTTAAATATGGGAATCTAGGAGGGGACACAAAAATTCAGTCCATAACAAAATGTGAACTACCTCAGGGAAACTGATTTTCTTCCTCTTGTTCACTTTTTTATACTTAAGACACAGACGAGAATGCAGCAGGAAATAGTACTCAAATCTTAGCTGAGTGAAAAATGGCAATTTGATGACATTTTATTATGGTATTGTTATTCTCTTAATTTTTAAGAATATTGCCAGTCCAGGATAAATAAAGCAGTCATTGCTAAACAAGCATAGAATATTCTCAGCAGTGCTTGAGACTTGATGAAATCAGAATACTTAGACTTGGGTCTTAGAAAATTATATTTATTAAAAATGATAGAGTCTGAATATTTATCATTGGAGTGAAACTTACACATACTGGGTCTTTCATTACCACTGTCATCTTCATTTCTAAACAGAATTTCCCAAATCCATTTTCTAGTCCTCCCAGTGATTTTGCAAAAAACCTGAATTCATTAGTGCTTCCAATAGCTAGAGGGAGGGAGGTGACATTCCTAAACTCTCCATTCGAACCCCCTTCAGGCTTGTCTTTAGCTCTTTCTTTTCATGAAACTTGACCTTCAAGCCATTAAGGGACACATTTCTTACCCTAACAGGCTTATGCCTACACATTCTCATTTTTTTTTTTTTTACCTGTGGTTTCCATCTCTGTGTTTTAAAATGATGCGTTCCACCTAGTATTGGATTATAATCTTCATAAAAGAAGGGGATACAGATGATGAGATGTTTGGATGATATTACCAACTCAATGGACATGAATTTGAGTAAATTCCAGGGGTTGGCGATGGACAGGGAGGCCTGGCATGCTGCAGTCCATAAGGTCACAAAGAGTCAGACACAACTGAGTGACTTAACTGAACTGAACTGAAAAGTATTTTTACTTCCAACAAGTTAAGCACAAACTTCAAATCCACAGTATTTTAAGTTTCATATATCTGCTAAAAGATTGGCTCTTTCAATTTAAGAATACATAGTCTGACATAAAGGTAAAACCCTATTTAGTACAGATGTGTATTTCCAGAAAGATCCAGTTACCCTGTTTATGGTACCTAGTCAGGTCTTATTCTTGACAGGAATATTCTTGATATTCAGGTTTACTCCTTTAGCTAAGGATACAAATTAAACATCATAAAGAAAAAGTGGCACAAAAGATAAACCCTCTTGTTCTGTTTTCTAGAAAAGTCAGTTAACTAACCAGAAAGGCAATAATTATTCTTTCTATAGTTTTTCATTTTGTTTTACAGTTCCCTGTTTCTCTTGTAGATTGTGTTTATTATGCTCAACTCATTTCCTTTATTATTTCTTTTAATGAAAATCTACTAACCATGAGTCTTCTTTTCTGGTTATCCAGATTTCTTTATTTTGCTTTCAGTTTTTAGATACATTTTTCTTGAGTATAAACTTCTTTTAAAGCTTTAAAAACATCAGCCCGTCGACATCTGACTTTTATGTTTTTAAAAAACCAGCTGTTACGTCTTATTGTCATTGCTATTTTTTGAAGGCAACATGCAATTTTTTCCCCACTGGATATTTTTTAATATTCTCTTATCTTTTGTTTTGATAAGTTTCACTATAATGTGACTAGGTTTGGTATTATGGAGTTTGCTTAGCATTCTGAATATGTGGTGTGACATTCATCGGGTTTAGAAAATTCTTGATCACTATTTTGTTGAATATTGCTTCTTTCCTATTATTGTTTCTTCTATAATTCCACTAATATGAGGACAAGTGAGTATGAGCATGCCCCACACCTTTTTATCTTTTTCCTCATTTATTTCTCTCTTACTTGTTTGTCTATTTTCTGATTTCTTATGTTCATGTTTCTTGATGTTATATTTCCAACATTTTATTAAATTTATCCATTTAGTTCTAAAAAATCAATGTATTTTAAATGTCTTTTAACATATCCAAATCCTTTTGTGAAACTCCAAATAGCATCATCTAATAAGAAGAGTTATACAAATTCTGCATCCATTACTTGGGTCTCATAGCTTTCTGGACTATTCCTAACACTTTTTATGTTTTGTTTTGTTTTACTGCTAGGTATAAGACATATTTTTTTTCTTATTTGAATGTCTCCATGTGTTAGTCACCAAGTTGTGTCTGACTCTGTGACCTTATGGACTGTAGCCCACCAGGCTCTTCTGCCCATGGGGTTTCCAAGGCAAGAATATTGGATTTAATTGCCATTCACTTTTCCAGGGGTCTTCCCAACCTGGGGATGGAACCTGGGTCTCCTGCATTAAAGGCGGATTCTTTACCATCAGAGCCACCAGTGAAACTCATATTTGAATGTCTAATTACTTTTAAAATTTCTTTAACTGAAAACTATGTACATAACAATCATAGAAGCTACAGATAATTGTCTCTTTTCTGATAAAGGGCTATTTACTTTAATTCTATCAAGAATTGAACTAGACTAGGTTATGGTTTGCCTGACATTTTAGTGGATTCAGGTTATTTCTGCTATGTTTCTTATTCTCAAGGAAGATTCTGAAACAATGGGTAACACCCAGTTTTGCTCTAAAAATATTCTACCCAATTCTGTCACCTTGTACGAAATTCATTAAAAATCTTACAAGTGTCTTAAGAGGAAGCCCAGCAGTTTGCTGAAAGCAGATTCATGCCCTAACAATTCCTGTTTCCTAAAAACATTAGGAGTCAGAAGATTTTTCCCTTTAGAAGATTTTGACCTAGTTCTCTATCACCATCAGAAACAACAGACTTTAGAACCCTTGAGCTCTGAAGCCTACCTTGATATTTAAATAAAGTCTGGCAAACATTGCCAAGATTACTTTCAATAAATATGACACATTTTCATATTATTCAGGCTACACACAGAATATTTACATTCATGACTGTGCAAAACTGAAATACATTATCAATTTCAGTTTGTTTATGTACATCAATATATATTTGGAAGGTCGGTTCCAATTTGCATATTCTATATAATTTTCTTAATTTTCCCTGCTACTTCGGAAATGAAAAAATGGCATCTTTTTGTTTGTTGTCTTTTTTAGATGCTGTTAGATATAAAACATATCTGTCAAGTAGACACTAAGAATCATTCTTGTGTGTGTGCGTCATTAGCCATGCTTTGTCCTCTGCTTCTACTCACCTTCTGTATACATTTTCAGCAGTATATGGTTCAGGAAATAGGTTAGTTCTTGAAGAAGAAGCATTCTGTGAAAACTGGTATTCTAGAAAAAGATAATTGAGAATAAATGTTTATGAACTTCACCAACATTATTCCTGGAAATATAAAATTAAATAAAAATATCTTTATGTGAAAACACTATGTTGAAAAGCTGCATGTTTTTCCTTTGGCCCAAAGTCAAATACTCTTGCCTAAACTGAACATATTCTACATATTGTATTGCAAATTTGTGCTTATATATAAGGCTATAGATACCTTCAAATTTTATAGCTATTTTGATAACATTTATTTCAACATATTTTAAAAAATAATTGTTATTTCTAAAAGTTAACATTATTAATTGTCTCTTTGAGCTAGCTCACATTTAATAATTTGATTTTACAGTGTAATTCAAAATCACAAAACTACACATAACAGATATAGTTAGTTTATATAGCAAACTCAGTGGTGAATGGCTAGTTTGTGTAATAAACTCAGTGGATTCGCTATTTAAATTTTGTATTTGAAATCACTGTGATACGCTATTTTTGTTTAAAAGTCTACTGTCTTTTCACTTTTTCTCTCTTTACTCTCTCCATAGAACACAATGCTGTGTCACCATGTCATAGTCTTTCTTTAGTCATAATAAAGGAAATATAAAGATCCAACCAGTTCATCCTAAAGGAGATGAGTCCTGAATGTTCACTGGAAGGATTGATGTTGAAGCTGAAACTCCAATATTTTGGCCACGTCATGTGAAGAGTTGACTCACTGAAAAAGACCCTGATGCTGGGAAAGATTGAGGGCAGGAGGAGAAGGGGACTACAGTGGATGAGATGGTTGAATGGCATCACCGACTCAGTGGACATGAGTTTGGGTAGATTCCGGGAGTTGGTGATGGACAGGGAGGCCTGGAATGCTGCAGTTCATGGGGTCACAAAGAATTGGATACAACTGAATGAACTGAACTGAACTGAAGATGTGAAAAATCTGACTTTGACTTATCATTAATTCATTAATTCCACATTATTCTGCCTATTTTGAAAGTAATTAAATAATTACTTATTAAAAACAAGTAGTTAAGCTTTTAACTTTTACCTCCATAGTTACTGGTAAAGATTTCCTATATATATTACAAGCATTACTTTTAATATAAATTTTCTAATACTTAAGTACTCTTAGTAGATTTCTGGCTATTGAGTAAATAAAATTAACTTTTTCTAGACTGTAAAACAAAAATCAATAACTGAGTTTAACAGATTAACCAAACTATTATATCTATAATTATATTTACAGTAAACAATCAATAGAATCTTTAATAATAGTAATGAAGTGAGATCTGATTAAGTGATCAGCTGGTAGAGAAATAATAACTCCTCTACGTTACATGTTACAAATGTATGTTACCTACAAATCATAGGTGAATTGTTCAATTTTAGAGCTAAACCTATCTTATATTTCTATAAGAAATTATACTGTTTTATTCATTTTTTAATATATAAAATATGATAGTGCACATTAATATTTTAAATGTGTGACCATACTAGCAACTCATGAACATATATCAGTTAAAATCACTCAAAATCTTACTCAAAATGGACTACTAACATCCAAGTCTTCTTTTCAAAGGTCAAGTAATTTATCAATAACCTGCCCATCTTTATAAAAATACACAAATAGTTATATGAACCTGAAGAAAAAATATTTAACATAAATTGCAACATAATGTACCTATAATTTTATAAGACATTTTCTCCACTAATTGGTATCTTAGTGATCTACTAATTTATCTACCTAGCTTATTCTTTTATTATTCACTACTCCATAGTGTGTTAGTCAGTCATGACCAACCCTTTGTGACCCCATGTACGGGTTTGGGCTTTCCTGGTGGCTTGGATAGTAAAGAATATGCCTGCAGTGTAGGAGACCTGGATTTGATTCCTGGATTAGGAAGATCCCCTGGAGAAGAGAATGGCTACCCACTCCAGATTTCTTGCCTGGAGAACTCCAGGGACAAACGACCTAGTGGGCTACAGTTCATGGAATTGCAAAGAGTTGGAGATGACTGAGCGATGAACACTTTCACTTTGAACCACAGTTTTCATCATTCATTTTCAGTCTTTAGACATTTATGGTGGTTCCACCTTTTTGATAGTGTGAATGGAATTAAGTGAATGTCAGTGTACACACTTCTGTGTTTACATAAGTGTACCTACCCAGAGTACATTCTAAATGATAGAATTCGTATATTTATTTTATTTTAACAGGTTACCCTCTTAAATAGATATTTTAATATGAAACACTTACTCAGAGGCAAAACCATATGTTAAAGGTATTTTATCAAATGAATATACTAATGTTAACATAAGCTAGTGAATCAAAGTAGGTAAGAAATATGAAGTAATAATAGTAATAGCCTAAGAAAGTGAAAGTTACTCAGTTGTATCCAACTCTTTGTGACTCTATGGACTATACAGTCCATGGAATTCCCCAAGGCCTGAGAGGTTATTTTTAAAAAATTGTTCTTAAAACAGTAATTTTGGTAGACAATAAACTTTAGTTTACAAAACCACATTTGTAGTGTACTGGTTTTTTAGTTTTAATATTGTATTTTGTGTTTAATATTGTATTTTGTGTTTAATATTGTATTTTGTGTTTTGTCCTGTGTATTGTTCACAATTGCAATGATTTTTTCATAACTTTCCATATGGACAGTTAATTTTATTTTAAAATACCCATGGACTTATAATGAGATATTAAACCAGAGAATAACATTTCCATGTCTTAAAATTATTGAAAAGACATTATTATAAATAAATAAAGCCCTTCTTTATTATTTATGTCCTGAAGAATAACATAGTGGCTTGGGAAACCTAAAAATGTCTTGAAAATTCTACTGCTTTAAAAAAAGGCCCTGAACAGAATTCATAAATATTTCTTAGGTGGTGTGATTTATTGCTTTCTAAAGCAACAAAGAATGTTGTTCACTACTTCTTGTTCAGAAAACTGTCACAACTTAGCTTTCAGTTACCACTTTCTCTTGGCTATCACCAGTCACTCTGTATATCTTATGAACTGGTGCTTCTTCATTCCCCTAGTTTCTTAATATTGCCAGTTCTTAGCAGTTCAGTCTATGGAATTCTTCTTTTCTTTTTACTCACTCTTTGTAGGTGATCAAATTGAAATCTATGGCTTTAAATATCAACTGTTTGTTGACCACTCCAAAATATTTATCTCCACTAAGCTTTTCCATGAAATACACCTGTGCATGTGTTATATCCACTGAATATTTAACAGGTATCTCACACTTAGTATGTGCCAAACTGGACTCCTTGTGCCCCCCAACTCACATCTTCTTATTCTGGACCCTTCACTATTTCAGCTGATACAACCCTATAAATCAGCTGAAAAACCATGGAGCTATTCTTGGCTTTCTTTTTCTTTTTTTAGTATATAGCCAGACACTGTCCATGTTCTTGTCACATTACAATCACAACTATACCTGATTTCAACTGGCAAACATTCTTGCCAAGTTTGTTGAATATCTCTTTATTTAGTCATTTTGCCTCAAATTTTGAACCTGTATCATCTACTATCATATTACTAACTAGAGTAATTTTGTTAAAATATAAGTAGTACCATGTCATGTCTACATTCAATATTATTCATTAATTTCTTATCTCAATTAGAGTAAAATCCAAGCCCTTAAATGATTATTGGATTTCTATTTGTTATCCCTTTCACTTCGTCTACTACTTTTATCACTCTTCACTCTGCCAAATCATACTGGCCTCTTTGAGTTTCCCAGAACATACATGGCAGCACCTTCTTATCCCCAGAACCACTGTTGTGGTTATTTCTTCTTCTGACAGGTCACCTCCTTCAGACAGCCATAGAGCTCAAAATCTCTTCTTTGAATGCATTTTTTCCAAAGCACCATTAGTTACCTAAGCATCATATAACTTTGCATTTCCCTTAGCATTCCTTATCTCTATTCCTTACACACTATTCACTTTCTTATGTTGTAAACTTATCAATCGCCTCCAACTGGAATGAAACTATAGTAGCACATAAACTTTTGTCTGTTTTGCTTTCTGTTGAATACCCTGGCCTAGTATGTATTATCTGATAAAAGAATAGATGATCATTTAGTCAAAATGTTTCTCTTATGTTTCATAATAAACTGTTGTATGATTTACTTAGAATAAAGGTACCCAATTCTTTTAGTCTTAGGATCACTTTGAATATACCAATAAACTATTTATTATGTATTACCTATGTTTCAAAGTTCAGTAGCATGTAATACCAATGACACTACTTGAAAATATGAAAGTGAAAATCTTAGTCATTCAGTCATATCCAACTCTTTACAACCCCGTGGCTCCTCTGTCCATGGGATTCTCCAGGCAAGAATACCAGGATGGGTTGCCATTCCTTTTAACAAGGAATGGGTATTCCCGACCCAGAGACTGAACCCAGGTCTCTCACATTACAGGCAGATTCTTTACCATCTGAGCTACCAGGGAAGTCCATTCGTTCATAACTTCTTTAAAAAATGTACAAGGTAAACATTTAAACAACTATTATAGAATTTTATAAAACATACTATGATGCTTTGCAATTGTTAAATTTCACTTGCTGATTGGCTTTATGTAAATGTGTGGCTCTGATTTCCAAGAAAAGTAAAGTGAATGCAAGAGTCAAGCTCAATATAATGGGAAATTTAAGTATGTTTCTCTTAAATATAAGCTTGTCACATTTTTAAAAGATTTTGAAATATGTATAATTCTAGTCTTTAATTTCTAAAATCTCAATAAAATTCACTTCAAAAATTCAATAGAAAACTGAAATACTATGCATTTTTTTTTCTGAGTATGTGAGTTGATGGAATAGGTAAAAATATAAAGTCAGTCCTCTAACAGATGTCAACAGAAGTTATAGAAACATATAATCTAAAGATTTGCCATCTGAAACATTTAAAATTTAACAACCTTTAAAAAAAATGCTTGACTAGCCTAAGGAATGAAATTCAAACCATGTCAGTTAACATCAGACCTTCCATCTGGTTTGAAGCCAAAACAAATTGTGACCTGGGTGGCAGAGACAGCAAGCACATGTCACGGCAACTACAGATGCCAAATTCCTCCGGTTTGACAAGTTTTCCACTCTGCCTTTGTCTCACATCCCTTATTATTGTATCATTATGGGTTTTACCAATGTGGTGGATTACTTCTCCTTCTACTGATGATGTGCCTGACTAATAGCATGAATGTACCTTTACTTGAAAAGGTAAGATGACTATATCTGTAATTTTTCTGTGTAGCAGCTTGTATAAGTTATTATGTTAAACTAATCAAGAAAATATGTCAATTTTTGCAAAGAGGGAAAATAACCCATATGATTATATTCAAAACTATGACACACTCACAGAGACTGAGTGAAATATGATCAGAGTGCAAGGGAATGCAATGCACTTGTACTTGTTTAATGCCATGTGCATATTCTTAACATTGTCAATTATTTTAAGTCAGTTCTTATAGTTCTACATTTTATACTCTTAAATACTAAAATTATGCTAATTATTTTGCTTTACTTTTGAAAATGACAGTTCACAGGAGGTTTCTCTTATACTTTGGCTTTCCAAGTTGGAAATACCCGGAAGAAAGCAGAATGACTTGGTGTAAAGTAATGGAAGCTAGCAATAAGGAATCACCAGAGAACCTACTCAACTACCTGAAGCCAAAGACATTGCAATAATCTGGACTTGCTCTAGTTATGGGCAATAAAGTTTACTCTAGAGCAAAATGAAAATATTTTTACTGCTTTCTTTGGAATGTATGGCACAGTTCTTTCGATGAATTTTTCTTTAAAGTTTTGAGAACAGCTGGCCCCAGCAGTGCAATCTTGACTAGAGCAGCATGAATCCTGGCAGCATTTATCCAGGCATATATGAATTCATGTGAATGGTCATTATATCCAAATTTAATTCAGTATAATATGAAACCTGAGTCAAATTTTTAATATTCAAATAAAAATATATCCAATTAAATCAAACATGTATTGTGCCTTTTAAATGTTTAAAAATACTACAGCATATACTTTAAAGTTTACAGATTTGCCTATAATTACTATGAAAATAACTTATGTTCACCAAGTCACACATTTTGTAATAAACTAACACCATTTGAGAAATTATTATTTAAAAAAAATTAAAAACTGTATTAAAGGACTAAGTTAATTATCCCTGATGCTGGGAAAGATTGAAGGCAGGAGAGAAGGGGATGACAGAGGATGAGATGGTTGGATGGCATCACTGATTCAATGGACATGAGTTTGAGTAAACTCCAGGAGTTGGTGATGGACAGGGAGGCCTGGTGTGCTGCAGTCCATGGAGTTGCAGAGAATCGGACATGACTGAGTGACTTAACTGAACTGAAGTGAATTATCCTCTCAGATATTTTTCTGAGAGTTGCTCAGTTGTGTCCAACTCTTTGTGACCCCATGGACTATACAGTCCATGTAATTCTCCAAGCCAGAATACTGAAGTGGGTGGCCCTTCCCTTCTCCAGGGTAACTTCTGAACACAGGGATTGAACCCAGGTCTCCCACATTGCAGGCAGATTCTTTACCAGCTGAACCACCAGAGAAGTCCACTCTCAGATAATAGATACTGTTTTTAAAGAAGCAAATCAATGCCTTCAGTAGATTAAATATGTGTTTACTTACATAACTGACATGCTTACTAACATTGCTACATGCTATGTTCTACTTAACATGGAAATAAGATTTTATATGTATCTGGAAACTCCTTTTAACACTTTTACACATGGAAAAACTCCAAATTCTTTTTTTCCTTAGAATGCTTGCTAAAGAAGAAAGGTGATGGGAATAATATAAAGGCAAATTAATTCATGGAAGAAAAAAAAGTGATAAGAATGAGTTATTTTCATTGTTGATTTTTTAAGTTTTGGATTAAATGAACAATTAAGAAATAAAATTATGAGGGGAAAATCCCCAAACTTTCATATCTTATACCACAAGTTATCACAAAACAAAAATCTGAATGATGTTCAAGTCTTACTATAATTGATACCAAGCTTTATGGATAAAATTATACATGTAAGTGATCAATCATACACCATTGAAATTTTAAAGTTAAAAATAGCGTGCCTCCTAAATGAGGTTAACTTATAACTGGAAACTGACTGTTCACATCCTGATTTCAAATATATGCGTGCTCAACTTACAACATATTCTGTCAAAATTTAAAGTTAGAAGTAGTAAATAACATATCATAAATTTATAAAAGGGTAGTATGGTCGGAAGCCTAAATTGTTACCGTAAAAAAAGATGGAAAACAGCTTATATTTATTGCAAACACGTTCACATTTTTAATTGGGAAAAATGTCACTTTTAAGTTAACACTGTAAAGGACTCTATGTCAAGGACACTTTGATTCTGCACATTTATAGAAATGACGGAATGCACTGATTGCTTCTGTATTTCTCTCCCTCCCTCTTTCTATCCCTCTCTTTCTATTTCTCTGCCTCTTTTTTATTTTCTTGATCTCTACTTTAGAAACTAAACAAGATAAATAGAATATACAACTAAAATATGTTATCTTTGAAATTTTTTTATATAGGTAATAAAGTTTCTTAGAAAAGTTGTAATTGAACTGAACTAAGTACCACCTCATAGTCACTGGAGATGGAAATTACTCAGTTTGATCTTTGAATAAAAGAAAACTCTTGAAAAAAAATTGCAGAAAATAACCATTCTTTCTGGCAATGTACAAGTTGTATCAGAAATATTAAAGTGGTAAGGAAGATTTTTATTCAAAATAGAGGAAGGCTAGAACTCAGGATCAACTCTGTTGAAATAACAGCTGGTAAGAATTGCTGTATCGTACGGTACCTCTAATTTAAAATTTTTGAGGATCATTCTTATAGTGAGGCTGGAGTAAGAGGAAAAATTATAGGCTATTGATACTTGCCAATTGGCTTTACACAATAGAAAACAACGTTCTCTATCTTTGTGATAGGCGGTATTTTTATGACTTGGAAGTAAGGTACGTTGCTAATGTTAGGTCTCTAGCCTTCTACAGAAAGTAGAAATTTGGGGCAATTTACAATTTGAGTTAATTGTTTAAGAAAATGGCTGTCAGAGAGTTAGAGTAAGGATAAAGCTTACATAGAGTGTAGTCAAGCTAAGGGTATCGTTAAGGTCTTCTTGGTCATTTCAAATTCTTTTTAAACAAAGTTTTTGAACATCTTTTCACTTAATTACAATTAGCTAAGTATATTTTTCATAAAGACTTGGCTACTAACATAATTTTTATATATACATACATAACTATATATGTATATATGTATATTGCAGTGTGAAAGAATAGTGTAGGCATTTCAGCATCTAGTTTACAATCTATAGATGTAAACGTTCATGTTTAACTTTTTGTGAGAATCCTATAAGCTCTGAATCAATTAAAGACACTTGAAGTGAAAATGAAATCACTCAGTCATGTCTGACTCTTTGGGACATGTGGGCTGTAGACTGCCAGGCTCCTCCATCCACGGGATTTTCCAGGGAAGAATACTAGAGTGGTTTGCCATTTCCTTCTCCAGGGGATCTTCTGGATCCATGAATCGAACACAGATCTCCCACACTGCAGGCAGATTCTGTACCATCTGAGCCACCAAGGAAGCTAGTGAGAATCCTCTAAGACCTGAACCAAATAAAGGGCACTTAGTCTAATTTAATATTCCACTAAATAAATAAAATTAAATAAAAATTTTAAAACACTTTTCAAACCTTAATTCACTTATGCATTATTGACTTTTTTTTAATGCCATGTTCCAACCACACCGACTTTCAGTTCAGTTCAGTCGCTCAGTCATGTTCGACTCTTTGCTGACCCCATGAACTGCAGCATTCCAGGCCTCCCTGTCCATCACCAACTCCCGAAGTATACATAAACTAATGTCCATTGAGTCAGTGATGCCATCCAACCATCTCATTCACTGTCTGTCCTCTCCTTCTCCTCCCGCCTTCAATCTTTCCCAGCATCAGGGTTTTTTCAAATGAGTCAGCTCTTCACATCAGGTAGCCAAAGTATTGGAGTTTCAGCTTCAGCATCAATCCTTCCAACGAATATTCAAGATTGATTTCTTTTAGGATGGACTGCTTGGATTTCTTTGCAGTCCAAGGGACTCTCAAGTCCTCTCCAGCACCAAGATCAAAAGCATCACTTCTTCAGAACTCAGCTTTCTTTATCATCCAACTCAACCATCCATACATGACTCTTGGAAAAACCGTCGCTTTGACTAGACAGATCTTTGTTGGAAAAGTAATGTCTGCTTTTTAATAAGCTGTCTAGGTTTGTCATAGCTTTTCTTCTGAGGAGCAGGAGTCTTTTAATTTCATGGCTGCAATCACCATCTGCAGTGATTTTGGAGCCCAAAAATATAAGGTCAGCCACTGTGTCCACTATTTCCCCATCTATTTGCCATGAAGTGATGGGACCAGATACCATGATCTTAGTTTTCTGAATGTTGAGCGTTAAGCCAACTTTTTCACTCTCCTCTTTTACTTTCATCAAGAGGTTCTTTAGTTCTTCTTTGCTTTCTGCCATAAGGGTGGTATCATCTACATATCTGAGGTTATTGATATTTCTCCCAGCAATCTTGATTCCAGGTTGTGCTTCCTCCAGCCTGGCATTTCACTTGATGTACTCTGCATGTAAGTTACATAAGCAGGGTGACAGTATACAGCCTTGATGTACTCCTTTCCCCATTTGGAACCAGTCTGTTGTTCCATGCCCAGTTCTAACTGTTGCTTCTTGACCTGCATACAGCTATTTCTCAGGAGACAGGTCAAATGTTCTGGTATTCCCATCTCTTGAAGAATATTCCACAGTTTGTTGTGACCCACACAGTCAAAGGCTTTGGGAGAGTCAATAAAGCAAAATTAAATGTTTTTTCTGGAACTCTCGTTCTTTTTTGATGATCCAGCAGATGTTGGCAATTTAATCTCTGGTTCCTCTGCCTTTTCAAAATCCAGCCTGAATATCTGGAAGTTCATGATTCATGAACATGAACATGGTTCATAGTTCAGGTTCATGTACTGTTTGTTGAAGACTGGCTTGGAGAATTTTGAGCATTACATTGTTAGCATTTGAAATGAGTGCAATTGTGTGGTAGTTTGAACTTTCTTTGGCATTTCTTTTCTTTGGGGCTGCAATGAAAATTGGCCTTTTCCTGTCCTATAGCCACTTCTGAGTTTTCCAAATTTGCTGGCATATTGAGAGCTGCACTTTCACAACATCCATCTTTTAGGATTTGAAAGAGCTCAACTGGAATTCCATCACCTCCACCAGCTTTGTTCGTAGTGATGCTTCCTAAGGCCCACTTGACCTTGCATACCAGGATGTCTGGTTCTAGGTGAGTGATCACACCATCATGATTATCTGGGTCATGAAGATCTTTTCTGTATAGTTCTTCTGTGTATTCTTGCCACCTTTTCTGAATATCTTCTGCTTCTGTTAGATCCATGCCATGTCTGTCCTTTACTGTGCCCATCTTTGTATAAATGTTCCCTTGTATCCCTAATGATCTTGAAGAGATCTTTAGTCTTTCCCATTCTATTGTTTTCCTCTATTTCTTTGCATGGATCACTCAGGAAGGCTTTCTTATCTCTCCTTGCTGTTCTTAGGGACTCTGCATTCAAATGAGTATATCTTTCTTTTTCTCCTTTGCCTTTTTCTTCTCTCCTTTTCATAGCTGTTTTTAAGGACTCCTCAGACAACCATTTTGCCTTTTTGCAAGTTCCTCCAATATATTATACTACCTCCTGCCTCCAGGCCACCACACAGGTCTATGCCTAGAATTTGCTCAGCTCAATAAAACATTTTTTATTGGACCCTTTGAGAGAGTCAATTCCTAGGCATGTTGATAAGAAGTCCAGGGCCCCCAAGGAGAAAAAAGGGGTCTGTGGCTCTCAAAGAGGAGGTAGGGGTCTGGAATTCTCAAGGAGGAGGAAAGGACAAATGCCTTTTTTTTCTCTACATTCCTTAGTCTTGGTCACATAATTTTTTTTTTTCTTTAACCTGGGAACTAATACACAACAAACAACTCTGTTTAAACTCTGTACTGGTATTATATAACAACAATGTATCCCGCTTGAGGGCAGTTTCTCCTTCCTGAAAACCTTCTGACTAGTCTTGATATCTTAATATGTATATTATGGGAATGGCTCTCATAAGATCTTTCTATTGTTAAGTTCTAATCCTGTTATCTTGAAATGTAAATTGTGGAAGTGGGTGTGATAAAAAATTTACAACCGTGAGACACTCTTTTGATTTATCATAATAGCTAATTTAAAAAGTATATAATCCCCTTGCTTAGACTACTGGAGGAGCACTCTCTATGCCCCTTCTGATGTCTCTGTCAGAAGTGTTCTCTGTCCTTTTTCATACTTTAATGAAACTCTGCTACACAAAAGCTCTTGAGTGATCAAGTCTGATCCCTGGTCCTAAAGCTAAATCTTCTTCTTTGGAGATCATAAATCCGACACCATTCACCATAAGTTATCACCTTTCCTATATAAGGGCTTCTCTGTTGGCTCAGATGGTTAAAAAAAAAAAAAAACTTCCTGAAATAAAGGAGAGTAAAGTGAAAATATTAGTTGCTCTGCTCTGTGGTGTCTGAGTCTTTGTGACCCTATAGACTGTAACCCGCCAAGCTCCTCTGTTCATCAAATTCTCCAGACGCAACTGAGCAACTAACACTTTCACTTTAATTTTCACTTCATAAATGGTCTTAAGTTTTCTCCATCTCTATGTTGAAAAATTCTACATGCTTCTCTTGTGAGTCTCTGTCCTATCTATATAATTTCATATTGGATTGATCTTAATATGTAGAATTTGTTTATTCATTTAGCCTAGATTTCAAACTTCTAGCTATTTACTAATCCTTACACTATTTTTTACTTTCTAAAGCAATATGTAGGGAACAAAAATGTATAATTATTGCTATCGCAACTATTGTAGCTAATAATAGTATAAAACTCGTTCACTGTATTACACATTTTACTTGTATTATTTCCCATATTTATAGCAACTTGGGTAAATAGAATAATTGTCATTTTGAAGCTAAGGATACTGAAAGTAATAATTATGCTACTACTTGCCAAAGGTAACATACTTTGTAAGTACAGAGCCAGGTTTCTACCACAAGCTGTTTACTACAGAGCTTGCATCTTTATACTCTCTTAGTTCATCAGAGATTTTTTTTTTCTTTTGACATCTTAAACTGCAATGGAAGCACTAAGAAATTTTCAGAGGTTACTTTATTCAATAAACATTTGTTTGATGCATATGGAATAGTCGGTTCAATACAACAACAAACAAAACCATGTACTCAGTAGTTAGGAAATTCATTCTAGCAGGAAAGATAGAGCAGTAAATAGATCATTATGAAACACTATAAAAACAAAGAGGGAAATATCACAGAATGGTTTGGAAGTGTAAATTGAAGCTATCCAATCTAATCAAAATGGAAGGTAACACATAAGCTCTATCTGGAAAGATGAGCAAGATTTAGGCTTGTGAAGGAATGGGCAAAGAATATGCCAAGTAAAATCTACAAAGGCAAGACAAAAATGCCTATAAAGTAAAAAACAAATTGAAATACTAACATGCAAATATGACTACCTTTCAATTTTCTTATTCTAGGAACAATTTAACATTATGTCATGAAATATATAATTAATAGATGAGATGGATGTAATTTGAATTTGAACATTTAAGATAAATTTACTTAGGTTGAGGAGCATTACGGAGGGATGAGTATGTATAAAGCATGTACACAATAGTATTGACTAGTTAGGAACACAGATTTATTTAACTGATGAAGTGATTTAAAGAAAGAGATGCTTTATAAATATTATTTATACATACTTTGTAGTAAATAGTTTGAGTTAATGAAATTGATTAATATTACTACAAAATTACTAATTTATTGGTCCTGAAAACTGATATAAAGTATTGGAACAAGCAAATGGAATTAAGCAAAGATTTATTAATCCACATATTAATAGATATTGAAAATTACTACATGTGGACTTAGAAATGTAAAGAGAGTATGCGCATACTAAGTCGCTTCAGTCTGGTCTGACTCTTTGTGACCCTATGAACTGTAGCCCGGCAGGCTCCACTGCCCATGGGATTCTCCAGGAGAGAATACTGAAGTGGGCTGCCACTGCCATGCCTTCCTTCAGGGGATATTCTGAAGCCAGGGATCAACCCCAGTATCTTATGTATTCTGCATTGGCAGGCAAGTTCTTTATCACTATCTCGGAAGTGAACTGAAATCCTAAGGTAATCAATATATAATAGAAATATGGAAATAAACTTATTTCAAATAAATTAAGGTTATAATGTCTTTTCATATAATTGCTGACAATTCATGAAAAAACAAATTATACAATGGGTATATTGCAGGAAAGAAGTTTCTTGAATTTTGCATAAAGAGAAAATTAAATTGGAATACAAATGTATATGTTACTGTAAAACAGGCTAGTGAAAGAAAGTGTTTTGGAATTCTGTAGAAATTAGCTACCAAAGGACTTGTCCCTTAGTTAGCTACTTTGGAACCAAAATAGAAGTAGTATAGAGCTTGAATAAACTAGGTTATTAAAATTTAAGGAAAAGGAAACATGGAAGAATGAAGAATTTTCTATACAAAACAAAAGGAACCTGCACTTCAGTCAAGATTAAATTGAGTATTTTCAAGGACTGAAATTGTGGAGAATTCATAATGAACCATCTATACTCAAGAGAAATAATAGATGCATCTTTTGAAAATACTGGCATATTTTTATCAGGAATTATAAATATTTATTATTCAATGTATTTGACCTTGAAAATATATGATGCAGCCTGCACATCAAACATAAAATGTTGTAGGCAGACCAGAAAGAAGTCACTTGCAATAATCCAGGCCTGAGGAGTATTACAGTTTTCCAATATAAAAACTTTGCCAGTTGTCTAATGGCTCAGGGGAAATGAGAGATGGGTGGGAGCGATGTCTGGAGATCACAAGACTTAAAGTTCTTAAACTTAAGTTCTTAACTTAAATTCTAAATCCACATATTTATATTGTGTAGTTTGCATTTATTTTCCCCATTAATCATCTAAGACAGAGCTTACAGCATAAATTCATTCATATATTCAACACTGTTTTTGTAAAGTAGCAATTGCCATAAACCAAATGTTGAACATAAATGACAGAATGACTCATGAAATGTAGGTGAAAGTGAAAGTCGCTCAGTCGAGTCTGACTCTTTGTGACCCTATGGATTTTAAAGCCCATGGAATTCTCCAGACCAGAATACTGGAGTGGGTAATCTTTCCCTTCTCCAGGGAATTTTCCCAGCCCAGGGACTGAACTCAGGTCTCCTGCATTGCAGGTGGATTTTTTTACCAGCTGAGTCACATGGGAAGCCCATGAAATGTAGATAGGGAACAGGAAAAAAAAAAAGAATACACTCCCAGGAATATTATAAAAAGGAAACTAAATTTTTCAGAGTACTCATTGGATGATTTTGGGCAAGCTATTATTTTTACTGGCTTCAAGTTTTTAATAAAGGAAAAAAATATGGGTATATTTTGAAATGGGAGGAAATTGCCATTTGTCATATTTCTGTTGATCTCACCCAAATTCACAACATAATGTTAAACATTATATTGAATAATAAATAGGAAAATCAGTAAATGCTTCTTTTTCATAAAACTTTACTGTACTAGTTTATGGAAATTATACTTGTAAAACTGTATTGAACCATTCTTTTTTCTGCTCCTCTTCCAATATATAGTGCTAGTAACTTTCCCCAAGTCTTTCAAATTATTGCTTAGCTTGAAATCATTTTAATTTCTATTTGCCACTCTGAAATTGTAATGAATGATCTATGAACTGTCATTTATTCTGAGAAGCAAATAGTTCATTTGGTTCACAGTTTTAATGCAGTCTCATACTGGAATATATTTCAGTGTAACTATTAACAGTGACAATACATCTCCTTTACAAATCTCATTATTTCAACACATATCACATTAAATTGAAACTCAGTGAAATCTAAAAGACTAATACTGGGACAAATTTAAAAAGAAATTAAAAACTTTGAAGATTTGCAAACTTTTCCTCATTTACCTTCCAATCATGAATTAAAATTCTTCTGCCTTAATTTTCTACCTGCTACTTAATTTTGGCATTTCATTATTAGTAGCATTAAATTGCTGTCTAGCAGCATCAATATACTATTACAATTGCCTTAATGAGTGCAAATGAAAAAAGGCTATTTACTATACTTGCTTTTATATTTAAATTATAAATCTTAGACTAATTCATTGGTTCCAAAGATATTGTAATAAAGGAAAAATTCAAAGGTAGATATTATCTTAAGGAATGACTTTCATTCTAAACAAAATTACTTTCATATTTTTGGAGGTAAACTATGTTTTCATTTTAAAAGGTTATCATTTAATAAACTAATTAATAGTTTCATTCTACCAATAGATTATTTTCTGTGGGTAGCCATTAATATTCATTATATTAGTTGTTCAAGCATGAACAACTTCTACTAAAATCTCTTACAGGTATTATATAATACATGAATTGTATTAGAAAGTATAAGTTAATGTTTTTTTTTCAATAATCAAAAGGTAAATATAAATCAATTAATTCACTCCATGTATTGATGATAAATTCCTAGTCCCAGGAAAAAAGTTATCTGAACTATAGAAACTTTAATAATTTTTGTTAAGATCTGAGTACTTGAATCTCAGTAATGTCAAAGAATGATCGCAATATGACTTCACGTTTCTTTGCCATAACATTGATATAACAAGATTTATTTAATGTATCTTATTTCTGTAACATCACTGCTAAAATTGGCATTCCATATTCTCCAAATGCAAGGCTCCTCTTTCTAATGAAAGCCACTGCCCTAATGCAGGGCTTGGTCTGGTAGTGTGTGTTGTTTTTACCTCCCTCATTCCTATTCCCTGTAAGCATGGGCCAGGATCTAGAGTCTCTCCTCTATTATATTTGTTCAAGATAACTGTTTTCAGATTTGGTTGAGAAGCAACAGGAATCCTCACTCATTGCTGGTGGGAATGAAATATGGTACAGTGACTTTGGAAAACTGCTTGGATATTTCTTACAAACCTAGGCATACTCTTACCATACAATCCAGGATTAATCAGTTCAGTTTAATTCAGTCATTAAGCCGTGTCCAACTTTTTGTGACCCCATGGATGGCAGCACACTAGGACTTCCTGTCCATTACCAACTCTTGCAGTTTACTCAAACTCATGTCCATTGAGTCAGTGAAGCCATCAAATCATCTCATCCTCTGTGGTCCCCTTCTCTCCTGCCATAAATCTTTCCTAGCATCAGGGTCTTGTCCAGTGAGTCAGTTCTTTGCATCAGGTAGCTAAAATATTGGACTTTCAGCTTCAGCATCCGTCCTTCCAATGAATATGCAGGACTGATTTCCATTAGGATGGACTGGTTGGATCTCTTTGCAGTCCAAGGGACTCTCAAGAGTCTTCTCCAACACCACAGCTCAATTCTTCGGTGCTCAGCTTTCTTTGTTGTCCAACTCTCACATCCATTAATGACTACTGGAAAAACTATACCTTTGACAAGATAGAACTTGGTTGGTAATGTCTCTGCTTTTTAATGTGTTGCCTAGGTTGGTCATAATTTTTTTTCCAAAGAGCAAGTATCTTTTAATTTCATGGCTGCAGTCATGATCTGCTGCGAATTAAGAGTCCAAAAGATGAACTCTGTCACTGTTCTCAATGAAGTCTATCATTGTTTCTCCATCTATTTGCCATGAAGTGATGGGACCAGATGCCATGATCTTAGTTTTATGAATGTTGAGTTTTAAACCAAATTTTCAGTCTCCTTTTGATTTCATCAAGAGCTTCTTCAGTTCTTCTTGGCTTTCAGCCATAATGGTGGTGGCATCCGCATATCTGAGGTTATTAATATTTTTCCCAGCAATCTTGATACCAGCTTGTGCTTTATCCAGTACAGCATATAAGTTAAATAAGCAGGATGACAATACAGCCTTGATGTACTCCTTTCCCAATTTGGAACCAGTCTGTTGTTCCACGTCCAGTTCTAACTGTTGCTTCCTGATCTGCATACAAATTTCTCAAGAGGCAGGTCAGGTGGTCTGGTATTCCCATCTCTTTCAGAATTTTCCACAGTTTGTGGTGATCCACACAGTCAAAGGCTTTGGCATAGTCAATAAAGCAGAAATAGATGTTTTTCTGGAACTCTCTCACTTTTTTAATGATCCAGCAGATGTTGGCAATTTGATCTCTGGTTCCTCTGCCTTTTCAAATTCCATCTTGAATATCTGGAAGTTCACAGTTCATGTACTGCTGAAGCCTGGCTTGGAGGTATTGATTTGTTACTTTACTAGCATGTGAGATGACTGCAATTGTGTGATAGTTTGAGCATTCTTTGGCATTGCCTTTCTTTGGGATTGGAATAAAAACTGGCCTTTTCCAGTCCTGTGCTACCACTAAGTTTCCCAAATTTGCTGGCACATTGAGAGCTGCACTTTCACAACATCATGTTTTGGGATTTGAAAGAGCTCAACTGGAATTCCATCACCTGCACTAGCTTTGTTCGTAGTGATGCTTCCTAAGGCCCACTTGACCTTGCAAACCAGGATGTCTGGTTCTAGGTGAATGATCACACCATCGTGATTATCTGGGTCGTGAAGCTCTTTTCTGTATAGTTCTTCTGTGTATTCCTGCCACCTTTTCTGAATATCTTCTGCCTCTGTTAGATCCATGCTATGTTTGTCCTTTATTGTGCCCATCTTTGCATAAATGTTCCGGTGGTATCACTAATGTTCTTAAAGAGATCTCCATTCTACTGTTTTCCTGTATTTCTTTGCATTGATCACTGAGGGAGGCTTTCTTATCTCTTTTTGCTATTCTTATGAAATCTGCATTCAAATAGATATATATTTCCTTTTCTCCTTGGCCTTTTGCTTCTCTTCTCAGCTATTTGTAAGGCCTCCTCAGACAACCATTTTGCCTTTTTGCATTTCTTTTTCTTGGGGATGGCCTTGATCCCTGCTTCTTGTATGATGTTATGAAATCTCTCCATCGTTCTTCAGATCTATTTGAATCTACTCCTCACTTCCACATTATAATCAAAAGGGATTTGATTTAGATCATACCTGAATGATCTAGTGGTTTCCCCTACTTTCTTTGATGTAAGCCTAAATTTGCATAAGGTATTCATGATCTGTGCCACAGTCAGCTCCTGATCTTGTTTCTGCTGACTGTATAGAGCTTCTCTATCTTTAACTGCAAAGAATATAATCAATCTGATTTCAGTATTGACCATCTGGTGATGTCCATGTGTAGAGCTGTCTCTTGTGTTGGTGGAACAGGGTGTTTGCTATGACCAATGCATTCTCTTGGCAAAACTATTTGCCTTTGGCCTGCTTCATTTTGTATTCCAAAGCCAAATATGTCTTTTAATCCAAATATTTCTTGACTGCCTACTTTTGCATTCCAGTCCCCTATAATGAAAAGGACATCTTTTTTTTTTTTTTTTTTTGTGTGTGTTAGTTCCAGATCTTGTAGGTCTTCATAGAACCGTTCAACTTCAACTTATTCAGCATTACTGACCAGGGCATAGACTTGGTTACTGTGATGCTTTCCTTGGAAATGAACAGAGATCAGTCTGTCTTTTTGTAGACTGCATCCAAGTACTGCATTTTGAACTCCTGTTTACTGTGATGGCTACTACATTTCTTCTAGTAGATTCTTGCCCACAGTGGTAGATACAATGGTAATCTGAGTTAAACTCACCCATTCCAGTCCATTTTAGTTCACCGATTCCTAAAATGTCAATGTTTACTCTTGCCGTCTCCTGTTTGACCATGTCCAATTTGACTTGATTCATGGAACTACCATTCCAGGTTCCTATGAAGTACTGATTTTTAGCGAATTGGACCAGTCACATCCACAGCTGGGTGTTGTTTTTGCTTTGGCTCCGTCTCTACATTCTTTCTCGAGTTATTTCTCCACTGATCTCCAGTAGCACGTTGGGCACCTACTGAGCTGGGGAGTTCATCTTTCACTGTCCTATCTTTTTGCCTTTTCATACTGTTCACAGTGTTCTCAAGGCAAGAATATTGAAGTGGTTTTCCATTCCCTTCTCCAGTGGACCACATTTTTTCAGAACTCTCCATCATGACTCATCCATCTTGGGTGGCCCTACACAGCATGACTCATAGTTTAATTGAGTTAGACAAGGCTGTGTTCCATGTGACTAGGTTGGTTAGTTTTATGCAACTGTGGTGTTCAGTCTGTCTGCCCTCTGATGGATATGGATGAGACTTATGAAAGCTTCCTGATGGGAGAGACTGACTGAGGGGGAAACTAGGTCTTGTTCTGTTGGGTGGGACCATAATTAGTAAACATTTAATCCAATTTTCTGTTGGTGGGTGAGGCTGTGCTTCCGCCCTATTATTTATTACAGTGGAAGTAATGAAGATGATGGTGACCTCCCTCATAAGGACCCATGCATGCACTGCTAAATTCTGTGCCCTCAATCTTGCAGCAGGCCACCCCTGACCCACGCCTCCACCAGAGACTCCAGGACACTCACAGTCAAGTTTGAGTCAGTCTCTTGTGGGATCACTGCTTCTTTCTCCTAGGTCCTGGTGCACAAGGTTCTGTTTGTGTCCTCCAAGAGTCTATTTCCTACTTCTATGTGGGAAGTTGGTGGGGTTAATGGCTACCTACTCCAAGTTGGTGGGGTTAATGGCTACCTACTCCAAGAGGGCTTATGCCATACTCAGGTCTACTGCACCCAGAGCCCCTGCCCCTGCAGCAGACCCATACCTCCACAGGAGACACTCAAACACAGTTCTCTCCTGGTCTCTGTGGGGTCTTTGGATCCTGGTGAGTACACGGTTTGTTTGAGCCCTCTGAGAGTCTCTGGTGGGTATGGGGTTTGATTCTAAATGTAATTTTGTCCCTCCTACCATCTTGCTGGGGCTTCTACTTTGCCCTTGGACATGGAGTATCTCCTCACAGTCGCTCTAGCACTGTGCAGCTGCCACTCTAGTACCGTACAGCTGCTGTTCCACCTAGGTATTTATTCAAATGAGTTTTGAAATGTACATGTAGTGACTTTCATGCAAATGTTTAAAATAGACATTCATAATTTCCAGAATTTGGAAGAAATCTTAGTGCCTTTTAATTACTGAATAGATCAATATTCATACAAAGTACTGTTTAGTAATAAACAGAAATTAACTGTCAAACCATGGGAAGATATGAAGGAAAATTACACGTATATTACAATGTCAAGAGGCCAGGCTAAAAAAGGTATATACTCCTGATTTCAATTATATGATAGTCTAGACAGGCAAAACTAACGACAGTTAAGAAAATAGTAGCTGCAAAGGCTTCAGTGGGAGGAGAGGTAGAGCACAGAGTTTTTTAGAGCACTGAAACTATGATAAATGGTACCATAATGGTAGATACGTGACATTATACACTTACCAACATTATACAGTTATACATGAATCCTAATGCAAACTATGATCTTTAGTTAATAAGAACATAGTAGTATTAGTTCATCAATTGTTACAAACCTACCACACTAATGCAAGATGTTAACATTAGGAGAAATTCTGTGAAGGGAAGAGGGTACAGATGGGAACTTTCTGTATTTTCTAAACATTTTTTTTCCTACCATCCTAAAACTACTTTCAGTTTTCTTCAGCCGCTCAGTCATGTCCGACTCTGCAACCCCATGGACTGCACTATACCAGGCTTACCTGTCCAGCACCAACTCCCAGAGCTTACTCAAACTCATGTCCATTGATGCTGTGATGCCATCCAACTATCTCATCCTCTGTCGTCCCCTTCTCCTCCCACATTCAATCTTTCCCAGCATCAGGGTCTTTAGCAATGAGTCAGTTCTTTGCATCAGGTGGCCAAAGTATTGTAGTTTCAGTTTCAGCATCAGTCCTTCCAATGAATATTCAGGACTGATTTCCTTTAAGATGGACTGGTTGGATCTCTTTGCAATCCAGGGACTCTCAAGAGTCTTCTCCAATACCACAGTTCAAAAGCATCAACTGCTTGGTGCTCAGCTTACTTTGCAGGACAATTCTCACAACCATACATGACTTTTGGAAAAAATCATAGCTTTGGCTAGATAGACTTTTGTTGGCAAAGTAATTTCTCTGCTTTCAAATATGCTGTCTAGGTTGGTCATAGTTTCTCTTTCAAGGAGCAAGATTCTTTTAATTTCATGGCTGCAGTCACCATCTGCATTGATTTGCAGCCCCCAAAAATAACGTCTCTCATTGTTTCATTGTTTCCCCATTGATTTGCTATGAAGTGATGGGACCAGATGCCATGATCTTAGTTTTCTGAATGTTGAGCTTTAAGCCAACTTTTTCACTCTCCTCTTTCACTTTCATCATAAGATTCTTTTGTTCTTCGCTTTCTGCCATAAGGGTGGTGTCATCTGCATATCTGAGGCTATTGGTATGTCTCCCAGCAATCTTGATTCCAGCTGTGCTTCATCCATCCGGGCATTTTGCACTGTGTATTCTGCATATAAATTAGAAAAACAGGGCATATATTGTATATAGAGACTTGACATACTCCTTTCCCAATATGAAACCAGTCTGTTGTTCCATGTCCAATTCTAACTGTTGCTTCTTGACCTGCATACAGATTTCTCAGGAGACAGGTCAGGTAGTCCGGCTTTAAAACTGCTTTAAAATGGTTTATTAAATATAAATACTCAATTATAGTAATATTGTATTATCTTACAGTACAGTGTACAATGTTATCTTACAGTACAATGTAAGTACACAATATTGTGTGTACTGTGTTATCCTACAGTACAATGCCATGGGAATGGATGCATCTTTACATAGGATTCACTTTTGGGGAATGGATGGATTAGTGGTTTCTCTGCTCTTAATCCTATCAATGGGAGCAGTCAAACTATGATCAGTAAAACTCAGCAGAAGCCAGTTCAGGTGATGAACATGCTGGAAGCTGGTGCTAGCTGTGCATCTTCTCAGGGCTTAGTTGAGGCTGCATGCCTCAATTCTCTTCCATGTTAGTCTATTCCTATAAAATCAGTGCAGATGGCAATTGCAGCCATGAAATTAAAAGATGCTTACTCCTTGGAAGAAAAGTTATGACCAACCTAGACAGTATATTTAACAGCAGAGACATTGCTTTGCCAGCAAAGGTCCATCTAGTCAAGGCTTTGGTTTTTCCAGTAGTCATGTATGGATGTGAGAGTGGGACTGTGACGAAAGCTGAGCACTGAGGAATTGATGCATTTGAACTGTGGTGTTGGAGAAGACTCTTGAGAGTCCATTGGACTGCAAGGAGATCCAACCTGTCCATCCTAAAGGAGATCAGTCCTGGGTGTTCACTGGAAAGACTGATGTTGAAGCTGAAACTGCAATACTTTGACCACCTGATGTGAGAGCTGACTCATTTGCAAAGACCCTGATGCTGGAAAAGATTGAAGGTGGGAGAAGAGAACAAGAGGATGAGATGATTGGATGGCATCACTGACTCGAAGGACATGGATTTGAGTAGACTCCGGGAGTTGATGATGGACAGAGAGATTTGGCGTGCTGTAATTCATGGAGTTGCAGAGTCAGACATGCCTAAGTGACTGAACTGAACTGAACTGATGGCGGTTGGGGCTCCTCAGACCTTGGTGGCTAGTTGTCTAAAGGAAGACTTTGAAAACTGACTGACCTTCTGAATACTTTCCTTGAAGTTACTAAATGTATGTTTCCAGCCCTTGAGGCAGTCACTGACACAACCTAAATTAAAATTCAACTTCTTGATTGGTGGAGAGAGAAGATGCAGTAAGAGGCACGATTGATTGGTCTGTACTGGAAAGACCTATTTTTGTCACATTGTGCCCTTAGTACAATAGCAGTTGAGTTTATTTTAAAAATCCATTCTACCTCTTGTCAGCCTCATGATGACTGCCAAGAACTACGAAGAGGTCTGAGATTTTACCTTACTTGCAATTTAACAAATTAAGTTGTCATAATATTTTTTTTTCTGTCACAATCTCACAGGTGCTGGAAAAAGACTCCTTGTAAGAAATAAAGGACCATTTAATACTCATACCAAACCACAGTAACTCAGGGTATTATAATTAAAAAAAATTAAGAAGCCCTCACTTCTTCAAGGTCACATGACTTAGGATAAGACAATGTTTGCATTTGCTGTGGTTTGTATTATGGATCTAGTACCCAAAGCTAGCAATTTTTGAGCAAATAGCAAACATCCTGCAAATAAGAGACAACCCAGCCCAGTCCCTTTACTCCATCCCTGCCTCCAGGAAGAAAAAAACTGCAGGGAAATCCTACTGTGGTTACCTTCACCTACTTTACTGCCTATGAACCTACAGAAATTGCTCAGTAGAAGGAGACGTTGTGTCATGTACTCTTGCCACACTCAAAATTATGAATAGGGATGCTTAAGCCCATGGAAGACTGCCTCACTCAATATGATCAATATAGTTTTATCTGTAAATTTAGTATATGCCTGGTTTATAGATGTTTTTGAGGTGCATCCTTCAAAGAGGTTTTGAGCTTGCTTCAAATCCAAAATGGATTTGCTTCAAAGGAACTTTGTATTTTAATTTGCTTAATAAAACAAAATTATCAGCTTCAAGCTTATCAAACCACCCTAATTTTGTGATTTGGGCATGTTTGTAATCCTCAAACTTCAGCAAAGTACTCTACTCACCACTAAGTTTAAGATCATTTTTCTTGCCCTCCATTTTAAGCATGGAGCAGTTATGTTTTATCATACATTGACAGAAAGGTGTTTAGAATCACAGATTTACCAGTGGTAGTACTATTATTTGACTTACCATCTAGGCTCAGAGTTGTATCTCTTTATGTCCTGTGAGACTTAACCACCAAATTTCAATTTCACTCATTTTTCAAATGTCCTGAAAACAAAGTCATCTGCTTATTGTCTTAGTTCTTGACTTCACTGTTTGCCTATTTTATTTTTGCCTACTTTTATTCCTTGTTTTACTTATCTTTTTTTCTGAAAATTACTTAATATTTTGCCATCTTATCATTTACAATGCATCTCATTTAAAACATCTAATTGTCAAGAGGAAAGTTATATCAAGTCTCCCGACTCTCATAATATTGGAAATGGAAGGCTCTCCTTTTCTTATTTTTATAAGACAAAAAAGGCTCTCCTTTTCTTATTTTTAGAAAACCTGAGGAGTTTCTCATGACATAATGTAAGATTTAAGACCACAGATTTCATGGGTTGTTCACTTTCCTTGTTATAACTTATATAAGTGATCCCATGAGAATGGAACAATATTAGCTTTATTTTGTCCTGCTCTGTTACTGGGAGTTCAGCAAGGCCATATATTAATAGATTTAGGAAGCACTGTAACATGAAATGTGGCCAAAAGTTTTCCTAGATTTCTACCACAAGATTGTCCAAAGTTCCTTGGCATAATTGCTCATGAACTGTCTGATCATTTTTGTCTTAAGTACAGGCTGTGCTCAAGTACCTTCAGGAAAACAAGACACCATGATTATGGGGAAATCAAACCATTTATTTTAATATTGTAATAAATTCAGAAAAGTTTTCATACAAGTCTTTTATCTACTAAAGTAATTTCAAGGGTAAAAGAATGAGAGAGAGAGAGAGAGGCAAAAAAAAAAAGTAGTTTTCAAGCTTTTTGGTATTGAACATATGGATTCAATTCAGTCGCTCAGTCATGATTGACTCTTTCCATCCCCATGAACCACAGCACGCCAGGTTTATCTGTCCATCACCAATGCCCGGAGCTTACTCAAATTCATGTCCATTAAATCAGTGATGCCATCCAACCATGTCAATCTTTGTGGTCCCCCTTTTCCTCCCTCCTTCAATCTTTCCCAGCATCAGGGTTTTTTTTCCAATGAGTCAGTTCTTCACATAACGTGGTCAGTGATTGGAATTTCAGCTTCAACACCAGTTCTTTAAATGAATATTCAGAACTGACTTCATTTAGGATTGACTGGTTGGATTTCCTTGAAGTCAGAGGGACTCTCAAGAGTTTTCTCCAACACCACAGTTAAAAAGCATCAATTCTTCCATGCCCAGCATTCTTTATGGTCCAACTTTCAGATCCATACACAGCTAATGGAAAAACCATACCTTTGAGTAGATGGATCTTTGCTGGCAAAGTAATGTCTCTGCTTTTAAATATGCTGTCTAATTATGTCTTAGCTTTTCTTTCAAGGAGCAAGAGTCTTTTAATTTCATGGCTTCAGTCACTGTCTGCAATGATTTTGGAACATAAAAAAATAAAGTCTGTCACTCTTTCCATTGTTCCCCCAACTATTTGCCATGAGGTGATGGGACCAGATGTCATGATCTTAGTTTTCTGAATGTTGAGTTTAAGGCCAATGTTTACACTATCCTCTTCACTTTCATCAAGAAGTTCTTTAGTTCTTCTTCGCTTTCTGCCATAAGGGTGGTGTCATCTGCATATCTGAGGTTATTGATACTTCTCCCAGCAATCTTGATTCCAGCTTGTGCTTCACCCAGCCTGGCATTTCGCTTGATGTACTCTGCATGTAAGTTAAATAAGCAGGGTGACAACATACAGCATTGAGGTACTCCTTTCCCAATTTGGAACCAGCCTGTTGTTCCATGTCCAGTTCTAATTGTTGCTTCTTGATCTGCATATAGATTTCTCAGGAGGCAGGTAAGGTGGTCTGGTATTCCCATCTCTTTCAGACTTTTCCACTGTTTTCTGAATCTACACCACCAAAGGCTTTGGCATAGTCAATAAAGCAGTAGATGTTTTTCTGGAACTCTCGTGCTTTTTTGATGATCCAGCAGATGTTGGCAATTTGATCTCTGGTTCCTCTGACTTTTCGAAATCCAGCTTGAACATCTGAAACTTCATGGCTCACACACTGTGAAGCGTGGCTTGGAGAATTTTCAGCATCACTTTGCTAGTGTTTGAAATGAGTGCAATTGTGCAGTAGTTTGAACATTCTTTGTCATTGCCTATCTTTGGGATTGAAATGAAAAATGACCTTTTCCAGTCCTATGGCCGCTGCTGAATTTTCCAGATTTGCTGGCATATTGAGTGCAGCACTTTCACAGTATTTCAATCTTTTAGGATTTGAAATAGCTCAACTGAAATTCCATAACCACCACTAGCTTTGCTCGTAGTGATGCTTCCTAAGGCTCACTTGACTTCACATACAAGGGTGTCTGGCTCTAGGTGAGTGATCACACCATCGTGACTATCTGGTTGTGAAGATCTTTTCTGAATAGTTCTTCTGTGTATTCTTGCACCTCTTGTGAATATCTTCTGCTTCTGTTAGTCCATACCATTTCTGTCCTTTATTGTGCCCACCTTTGCATGAAATATTCCCTTGGTATCTCTAATTTTCTTAAAGAGATCTCTAGTCTTTTCCATTCTATTGTTTTCCTGTATTTGTTTGCATTGATCCTTAGGGAGGCTTTCTTATCTTTCCTTGCTACTCTTTGGAACTCTGCATTCAAATGGGTATATCTTTCCTTTTCTCCTTTGCCTTTAGGTTCTCTTCTTCTCCCAGCTATTTGTAAGGCCTCCTCAGACAACCTTTTTGCCTTTATTTTTCTTGGGTATGGTCTTGATCTCTGTCTCCTGTACAACGTCACGGACCTCCATCCATAGTTCTTCAGGCACTGTGTCTATAATATCTGACCCCTTGAATCTCCTTGTCAGTTTCACTGTATAATCATAAAGGATTTGATTTAGGTCTTACTTGAATGGTCTGGTGGTTTTTCCCTACTTTCTTAAATGTAAGTCTGAGATCGGCAATAAAGAGCTCATAATCTGAGCCACAGTCAGCTCCCAGTCTTCTTTTTGCTGACTGTATACAGCTTCTCTATCTTTTCCTGCAAAGAATATAATCAATCTGATTTAAGTATTCACCATGTGGTAATGTCCATGTGTAGAGTCTTCTCTTGTGTTGGTGGAACAGGGTGTTTGCTATGACCAATGATTTCTCTTTGCAAAGCTCTGTTAGCCTTTGCCTTGCTTCATTTTGTATTCCAAAGCCTAATTTGTGTGCTACTCCAGTTATTTCTTGACTTCCTACTTTTGCATTCCAGTCTGCTATAATGGAAAGGACATCTTTTTTGGGTGTTAGTTCTAGATCTTGTAGGTCTTCATGGAACTGTTCAACTTCAGCTTTTTCAGTATTACTGGTCAGGGCATATTCTTGGATTACTGTGATATTGAATGCTTTGCCTTGGAAATGAACAGAGATCAATATCTTATTTTTGAGATTACATCCAAGTACTGCATTTCAGACTCTTTAATGATTATGAAGGCCATCCCATTTCTTCAAAGTGATTTTTGCGCATAGTAGTAGATACAGTGGTCATCTGAGTTAAATTCAACCATGCCAATCCATTTTAGTTCACTGATTCCTAAAATGTTGATGTTCACTCTTGCTGTCACCTGTTTGACCACTTCCAATTTACCTTGATTGTGGACCTAACATTCCAGGTTCCTTTGCAATGTTGTTTTTTTACAGCATCAGACTTTACTTCCATCACCAGTCACATCCACAACTGGGTATTGTTTTTGCTTTGACTCCATCTCTTCATTCTCTCTGGAGTTATTTTTCCACTGATCTCCAGTAGCATGTTGGACACCTCCTGACCTGAGGAGTTTACCTTTCAGTGACTTATCATTTTGCCTTTTCATACTGTTAATGGGTTTCTCAGGGCAAGAATACTGAAGTTGTTTGCCATTCCATTCTCCAGTGGATCACATTTTGTCAGAATATATGGATTATGTGGAGATTATTATGGAGATGGAGTAACCAGCATCTGAGAACTTGGGGTTGATGACGACCTAAGTTGTGCTATCAGAATGCTGAATGATTTACTACCTCTCCCTTTTGGACATTTCACAACACATCCAACGTTGAGTACTCAAAGTTAAGAACACTTGACAATGAGTTGAAAAATATCTCAAAAGGCCTTTCAGTCTACCCTTCTCAACACAATACTTTCCCTACACATCAGAAGGTAAGAGCACTAGCTTACCCTCTTTTAAGCAAAGAGATTTAGCAAAAGATTGGACTTCATTGCCAACTGCATTATCATGGTGGAAAACAACTTCTTTTGCAACCACAGTCATAACTATGGAAAAGGGGAGGTGGATATCTATTAACTATGAAAATCAAGGAAGTATCATCAGTCCACCTAAAGCTCAGAGAAACACGTGTAAAGAAAGAGACTTCCTATCCAAATAAATCCTCTGGAGAAACACATGTAATAAATACACTATTTGTCTTAAATTTAGAGATGATAGATAAGATTATCCAAAATAAGAGGGATGAAACAAAAATTATTTTCTCATATTTAAATAGGAGCTACATTTTGCCTTTCGGTATTTTATTACCTAGTTTTGGTTTGTATACAAGAATTGGTTGTTTTCTTTTTCCTATGAAATTTTACTTAATCACCATATATAGAGCCAAGAATATTAGCTCTAACTCTGTAACTGTCAAGCTGTTCATTTTTGAACAAGACAATTAACCCAATTTTCTTCAAAAGCACATAGTGTTTAGGGTAGAGTGTTTTGGATCCTAAAAGAAAGGTCTTGAAATCTTGTGAGCTGAATTATTTTCAACAAACAAAACAAACCCTCTGTCATACAGTATTTATACTTAAAATGTGAATAATAGTACCTACCCAAGAATTGTGTTTTAAGGATTGCTTATACTAACACATAAATACTTAGTAAATTTAAATACAGTAAGAGCTCAGTAAATAGTAGCTAAGATATATCATTTTAATATTTCAATTATAATTAATACCTATCAAGTAACCTCATGTTTTCTAAAAAAGATTAGCTTTCTTTACTTTTATTATTTCCAATATGCCTACATATATTACTAAGAACATATTATCCTCTATAATTAGCAAAAATATCTACTATAGAATAAATTAGGAAAAACATTATTTAAATGAAATGTATTTGATTTGTTTTCATCTTAAATTATTGAATGTGTTAGGACCAATTTTATTGGTTCATTTTATTGAGGCAAAGAACACTTAGGTAACTTGTACATATGTGCACATTTAATATGTGACAGAGGATGAGATGGTTGGATGGCATTACCGACTCAATGTACATGGGTTTGGGTGTACTCTTGGAGTTGGTGATGAACAGGGAGGCCTGGAGTGCTGCAGTTCATGGGGTCGCAGAGAGTCAGACACAACTGAGTGACTGAACTGAACTGAATATGTGACAGATGTGGGATACAAACCTGGGAAGACTGCTTACAGAGCTTGCACTATTAAACCAAAGTGTTACAGCTCTCTTGGCTTGCAAGCACCCAAATTGAGGATGTAAATTATAATGAAATCTCTAGTAGTCAGAACAGAGTCATTAGCATGTTATTGTCAATCTGGCTTAAGAAAAGCTTCTGCTAATTCATTTGCAGATTCTTGCTTCCTCCAGAATTTTGTCAGTTCCTCTCATTATTCTTGAACAAATTCTTGATGATGAAAAACAACTTTTAAATTATTTTAATATCATACTTAAATTTTATACATATATTTCAAAGTTCCACAAGATAAAATGCATTGCTATTATTGCAAGATATCTCCAGATAAGATATTTAGTCATATCATTAATGATTCTCTAGATCAGTAATGAAAAATAATCACAATATTCATTAATTAAGTTGCCTTTGGTGTAAAAGTCACCAAATAAACTGTACTTCCTGCAAGAATAGTTTTGGGAATTAGAATAAAATTAGTGAGCAATGAATAAATAATGTGTATTACCTGCCTCCTGAGAAATCTGTATACAGATCAAGAAGCAACAGTTAGAACTGGACATGGAACAGACTGGTTCCAAATAGGGAAAGGAGTATGTCAAGGCTGTACATTGTCACCCTGCTTATTTAACTTATATACAGAGTACATCATGAGAAACGCCAGGCTGGATGAAGCACAAGCTGCAATCAAGGTTCCTGGGAAAAATATCAATAACCTCAGATAGGCAGATGACACCACCCTTATGGCAGAAAGTGAAGAAGAATGAAAGAGCCTCTTGATGAAAGTGAAAGAAGAGAGTGAAAATGGTGGCTTAAAACTTAACATTCAGGAAACTAAGATCATGGCATTCAGTCCTGTCACTTCATAGCAAACAGACGGGGAAACAATGCAACCGTAAGAGACTTCATATTTTTGGGCTCCAGAATCACTGCAGATGGTGACTGCAACCATGAAATTAAAAGACTCTTGCTCCTTGGAAGAAAAACTAAGACCAAACTAGACAGCATATTAAAAAGCAGAGACACTACTCTTCCAGCAAAGGTCCATCTAGTCAAAGCTATGGTTTTTCCAGTAGTTATGTATGGATAAGACAGTTGGATGATAAAGTAAGCTGTGCACCAAAGAATTGATGCATTTGAACTGTGGTGTTGGAGAAGACTCTTGAGAGTCGCTTGGACTACAAGGAGATCAAACCAGTCCATCCTAAAGGAAATCACTCCTGAATATTCACTGGAAGGACTGATGCTGAAGCTGAAGCTCCAATACTTCGGACACTTGATGCAAAGAACTGACTCACTGGAAGAGACCCTGATGATAGGAAATATTGAAGGCGCGAGGAAAAGGGGATGACAAAGGTTGAAATGGTTGAATGGCATCATCCTCTCTATGGACATGAGTTTGAGCAAGCTCCGGGAGTTCATGCTGCACAGGGAAGCCTAGCATGCTGCAGTTCATGGGGTCCCAAAGAGTCGGACATGACTGAGCGACTGAACTGAACTGAACTGATATTCAGTATATGCTTCATTTACTAAGTAACACTGATATAAGTTTTAGACATAACCTGTAAAGCAAAGATGTGTGGAAAATTGCTTGATAAGGTATTTGATTATTAACTTCTTTGGTACTATTTATAATTTTACCATTTGATCGTTATTCTCAAATTCTTTAAGCCTCATTCAATTTTTTTTAAATCACTAAGATAATAAATTTTCAAGACTTTTAACAGTAATACTAGTTGCCAAAATACATGGAAGTGTATCAAAGTTTTTAGTAACTATAAATGATAAATCTAGTATTCTATTCATAGTAAGTCCTAGTATAATATATATTAAGTCTGAGTTTACAGTCTATGGGAACTTAAATAGAATTTGTATTATACTGTTATGTGAAAATAGTATAAATTCTAATTATGATGAATTGTTTCACAGTACTTTTCAGGTGTACTATATACTTATATTTCTCTGTATATCCATTCTATTAATTTTTAAGAGTTTGATATTGAAACTCCAACTAAAAGTCTTAATGTATCTACTTAAAAAATAATTGCAATACACAGTGAAACTATATGTAACCTTATTCTGTATTTTCCAAGTCTCTTGTGAAGAGACTTGTTTTTCACAGTTAAAAAAGAGAAATTAATAAATTTTAAAATGATTAAAGTTTTTAAAAGTATTAATCCTTCTATGAAAATGAAATTACTGAAATACTTCACTTTAACACTTAATGACCAAATCGAAATATCTTTGTAAGATTGTAAACCCTTTTCTTGTTTATTTTTCTAATGTAATTTTCAAATATATTTCCATACACTGACTAGCCAACCTGAATTATTAGAGGCTTATAAATGGAAATTATAGTACATCTTTTTTGAACAAATAAAAGCAACCTGGACAAATTCTTTTTTCCAACCAAATGAGAATTTCGGATCACTTCCATAGAAGAAGAGAAACACTTTTCTTGAAGGAAGCTTCATTTAACATTGATTTTTAAAGACCAGTGGGACACACATTCCAATAATAAAGGTAGATAATAAAATGCAAACAGAAAAATCACTCCAGGCTGTAACAAAATACACCAGCCTGGAGTTATGCTATTTTTCATATATCTTATAAAAAGTCAAAGTCCCAATTGTTTCAGTTTTTTCAGACTTAGTAAAAATCAACAGAGTATGTTTGTTTATCTTCTCTGCATTACCTCCCACAATTGTCCCAAACTAAAGCTTTCTAGATTCTAGATTTGAAGAATGTAACTTTGCAATATTTACTTACACATTTAGAAATAAAATTAATGGACAATTCATATTCTATCAAAAGTGTCTTATTTTAATTTGTTGGGTTTTCTATATTTATATAAAGCTATAAACTGTGCAAATATAAAGGGATATATATAATAAGCAATTCAATATATATTATGTAAATTTATGTATTATGAAACCATGTGTGTGTATATATATATATATATATATATATATATAAAATACACATTATAATATATATCTATTTAGAAACAGAAAACTCACCCACTCATATTGGTACAAGAAGATACTATGGTTAAATACAAAGTTGCCAAAGTCCAAACTAGAGATCAAAGCAAAAACATCAATGAAGCAGAAGTTTTATCTCTGAAAATAGATACAGAAGATACAGATTTTTTGTACAATAATACAAAAACTCCAGTTTCAGATTTAGAGGTCAAATTTCAGAATTTCAGGCAGAATTTATGAGAAATTATGAACAAATGGAAGCTGAGAGAAGACAGAAATCAAGAGGGACAATAATGTTTCCACCTACAGATAATTTACACCCTGTACTAGAAAGTAGAATAAATGGAACAGAGAATATAAACAAACAAAGCACAGTAATTAAAACAGAAAATCTATGAGCTAATTTAAAAAGTACTCTGTTTTTAAGAAATACCTAGGGTTGGAGTGAGGAGAGAGCAGATGTGCATTTCACAGCAAAAGATCAAGGCAAGGCTTGTTGGCCTCTGCAGTGGATGAGGCACCACAGCACCCCAAAACCTAGCATTAAAAAGTCATGACACAAGCAGAAGGTAGGGAGGTAGCTTCCATTACAGCTTCCACTGATGCTGTCAGTATGTTTAACCTCCTTAGACCTGAGATGATGCTGCAGGAAGCAGGAAGAGGAGTCATAGCAATCTAACTTCAGAAACTACTGGTGATGTTCCATCATTGGACAGAGAATACTGCAAACAGTGGTGAGAAATTTTGAAGGATATGAGTCAGAGACAGATACAAACATATGAATTTCAGAAGAGGGATTCCTCTATTGAGAAAAATAAAACTGTTCCCGCATATTTCTCTTGTACCTCTCCATTCTATTTTTCTTCTATGTTGGTCTCTTAAAACTAAACTTTTCCATTTAACTATCAATATAACCACTCAAGGACATTACATTTATGGTTTACATTTATGTCTGTACTTAAAGAAAATCAGCATATTTATGAAGCATTTGTAAATTTAGAAATATAAAAGGAGTATATGGGCAGACATATGTATTTAAACATATATATTTGTAGATGCTGCTGCTGCTGCTGCTGCTTAAGTCGCTTCAGTAGTGTCTGACTCTGTGCGATCCCATAGACGCAGCTCACCAGGCTCTCCGGTCCCTCGGATTCTCCAGGCAAGAACACTGGAGTGGGCTGCCATTTCCTTCTCCAATGCATGAAAGTGAAAAGTGAAAGTGAAGTTGTTCTGTCGTGTCCAACTCTTAGAGATCCATCCCATGGACTGCAGCCTATCATAAAAATATGTATTATACATGTGTGCTTAGTTGCTCAGTCATGTCTGACTCTGCCAACCCATGGACTGTAGCCCACCAGGCTTCTCTGTCCATGGGACTTCCCAGGCAAGAATACTGGAGTGGGTTGCCATTTCCACCTCCAGAGGATCTTCCCTACTCAGGGATCAACCTCACGTCTCCTGCATTGGCAGGCGGGTTCTTACTACTCACCCACCTTGGAAGTCCATTTATACATACATGAAACTAGCGGAAGAATATATATCCTTGGTATTTTGAATTATGATTCAAAAGTGATGGAAGCCTGAGTGCTGTTTTCTTTTTTCCAATGAGTCATTTATGTTGGAAGCTCATTCTTAAAAGTTTGTATATAAACTCTTTCACTTCTGTGTAGTAATTCTTTTCAAACAAAATAACTTCTAATTTAGTTTTTTGACATATACTTCTTACATTTATAGCAGTGCCCTGGATAATCCAAATCAGCACACCCTAAGCCTGGAGGGGTGGTCTTATTTTAAAACTAGATTTGCTTAATCCATCATTGATACATTTATATAAAAGCTCACCCACATGCCTCGCAGTTTTTATAGCAATTCATTTTACATTTATAGAATATCAAATATGGAAATTAATTGAGAATATCCTGCAGGTATCATTTTGACTAGTGAGACAGAGAGAATAATTTATATTCATGTACTATTTTTGCAATATCTTTCTGAGTGTCTTGGTTAATGAAATATAATTTATCTTTGAAAATTCTTATATTTTCATTTCTGTGACCTAAATGGCTTTTGTTCTCTGTGGCAAATATTTATTTTAGAAGATGAAGAAACATGTGTCTCATTTTGATTTTATGCTTCCTTTTAAAAAAAGGGAGGTTTCAAGTCCATTAAATAGATCTGAATAACTGGTGAAATTCTTATAATAATGGGACTTGCTGTAGCTCAGCTTAAATCTTGTGCTGTTACTATGAAATTCAAAAACAAAAGTAGAGACACGGACATGTTAAGTGAACAGCAGCTCGTGACTTTCTGGAAAAATGGTTTAGAGGGAGCTTTAAACTAATAGGTACACTATTTTCTTTTCCTTTTCCTTCTTCCTCTCTCTCTCTCTTTTTTTTTTTTTTTTTGAAGATAAGACTGCATTTAATAAAAATGCCTAAGAGCCAAAAAAAGGTGTGTGTAGTGTGGAACGTGTCCTGCTACAGAACATCTATGATTCTTAGAAACTGAAACATATATGATATTAAATATATGTTGAAGCTAAAAAAAAAATGTTGAGGAAAACCACATGAGCAAGTTATAAAGAGTAAATAAGAGTCAGACTGCTGCGTAGGATTTAATTAGGGGCTTACACAGCCCGAGGAGAACAGACAAGACCCTGACCTATTAAAGATGGACAACTAGAAATGAGAATCCTAAGTAAAACCAGGACTCCCAAAATGATATATTTTAAGAGCAAGCCTGAGTGACGGGGAAAAAAAACACCTACCAGCAAGGGAGACAAGGGGACCACTTTTCTGCTTCAACTCAACATCAGATAGGGAAAACTTCTTTGAAAATACATAACCATTATCTTATATTCACATTCTGACAGAAATTTCATGCTCTTGGCCATCCAGGAATTCACAAATTAATATATGAGAGGCTCTGAGATGGTGGTCTTCTATGGCAAAATGAAAAACAAGCACAGGTGCTCTCTAAGGAAAATTTCCTCAGTTAAGTTTCTTCAGGATTCCCACAGCTTTATTCTTTAATGAAAGAAAGAAGAGGTGTAAACTCACGTTCTAGCACACAGGCTCTTCCCCTTGGGAATGCACCACAGGAATCTCGTCAGCGGAGGGAAGGGGCGGAGTTTCTGTGAGAAGGCGGCTGACCTGCTCACGCGACTCTGCACGTGACCCACCCACTGACCTCAGGGGTCAGTGTAGCCATCTTGCCCTCGGAGCCCTTCTCTGAGGTGCTGGCATGAGAGGCGCCTGCACGCAGCACCCTATTAGCAAGTGAAACTCGGCTAGCACAAAGGAAAAGAAAGGTTAGACTTATTTTATTACCTAGGGTCTATTTTTATTTCCCAAGAATTGTTAGTGGGCTTTGCGACTGACAGTTATTGGGGGGCAACCTCAGGAGCTTCCCAGGTATAAGCTGAAGCCCTCTCAGGATGCACAGAGGATGTGTGTGCTCAGTCATATCCGACTCTTCGGCAACATCACGGACTGTGTAACCCACCAGGCTCCTCTGTCCGTAGGGTTTTCCAGGCAAGAATACTGAAGAAGGTTACCATTTCCTTCTCCAGGGGATCTTCCAGACCCATGGATCTAACCTGAGTGTCTTGTGTCTCCTGCATTGGCAGGCGGATTCTTCACCAGCTGAGCAGAGAGCAGGGAGAGACTAAAGAGACGAACACTCCAGGTGGGTAGGTGGCGGGTTTCATAAACAAGGAAATGTACAAGGTTTGTCTTGAGTGGCTGCTAGACAAGCTAGAGCTTTACATTCACCCTTAAAAATCTGAAATGTTTATACAGAGGCCACTGGCACGCACCATCCAGATGGTCTCAATATCTTTAGCCTTTATCTTAAGGCTGTGTCCCTGAGCATCTTCTAGGGAAGGGAAGGGAAAGTAGAGTGCACAATTCCAAGGATGGGAGAAGGTGAGAGATGCCTCCAATTTCCCTGATTTAATTTGAGGGTCGGCCGGCGTCATCTCCTTTCAGTGATTTCTCCCAACATTAATGCACTTTTCTACACTTACTATAGATTTATGAAAGCAAAAATATATTTTTCAATATTATAGATGTTTTTTGTTACTAAAGGAAAATAGATTTAAAACTAGGCACCATTTTTGTCCTGATTGTTTAATTATTTCAGTGCTTTAATCTTAGTCTGCTCTATGTTATTTTGGATCTTATAGCTCTCGTTACTGACTTGCTTACCATGTGTAATAAAACAGTTGTTAGCTTTCTTGAGGAATATCTGGAGATCTTGTTATGCTGTTAAGGCATTTTAAAGTAGTATCAACTAATTAATTGCACCTCAGCATCTAATATGACTTTTTTGGCCCTGGCAATTAGATTTAGTTGTAGATACAAGATGAAAACATAGGGTAGAATATATATAACTCAACTGGTATTGCCTATATTGATTCAATTAACTTTTCCAGCTAGGTAAAAACACCTCTTATTCCACAGTAATTTATTTACATAATCCTAAAGCTGGAAACCTACATGAAATGGAGATTTTTCTCGGGAAATGTGGATCTATGTCCAGCAATTGAAACCCCTTGCGGCTGATGAATGCTTTATCAATGACCAACTAGAAAAGTTGGATGAAAATACAGGAATTATATGCTTATTTTGAGGAAGTTCAGCCAGATGTATACATATGATTTGTATTCATTTCTACAATATACCTGTAGATGCAGCTGCCAGTCAAGAAGAGAACTGCTGCTCTGCTTTGGGATAGTGTTGAGTCCTAATAAATAATTTGTACCCGAACACTAGCCTTGTATTTGCTTCTGCAGAATCCAACATGGTGCAATTTCTACATATACTTTTAACTTCCTTAATGTAACATTCAGTAAGAATATCCATTTTAGGATACAGATGCATATGATGCATTATGCAGAATGAAAGTATAGCACTAAGTCAAAATATTGCTGTGGATTACACACATTATGAAGATTGGCAAATAGGTAATGAGAATTAAAATGGTCAAGTAAGGTTTCATGGAGTTTGTGAGGATGAAGTTCAAGTTTAGGCAGGGCACATTGCATATCAAGAGACAGGAAAATGTGGAGAAGTGGAACAACCATAAATATTGTCACATAAATGAAAAATGCCATAAAGTATAAGTACAGAATAGTCTGGACACAATCACTTAGGAGTCATCTTAATACTTTTAATATCTCATCCTGTAGTATCTATATATTTTCAAATGTTTGATGTGCAGATACATTGCTAATGGGTCTCTCATCACTGCTGTTAATTGGAGAAGGAAATGGCAACCCAGTCCAGTGTTCTTGCCTGGAGAATCCGAGGGACAGGGGAGCCTGATGGGCTGCTATCTATGGGGTCGCACAGAGTCGGACACGACTGAAGCGACGCAGCAGCAGCATCACTGATGTTAACAGTCTAAAAAACTTCTGATATTTTCTTTGCCTCATCATTTTTATAATGGCCATTTCACACTTTAAACTGGTCACCTAAACAGTTTTAACATTCAAGCCATTTTTGTTTCTTTTGATAGTATTGACAGGAATCATGTAAAATTTTTTTAAACCTTAGTGATTTTATCTTTAATATCCTTTCCACATTATAAAACAAAATATTTTCTGTGAATAAGTTGATTTTGTATGCTTTTTCATTCATTGTGACGATATAAAATAGAATGGAGATTTTCAATATGTTAAAACTACTAAAACTTTTAATACATATATTTTCCATGAATAACGTGTGTGTGTGTGTGTGTGTGTGTGTGAGTCACTCAGTTGAGTCCAACTCTTTGCAATTCCATAGACCATAGCCCTTCAGGCTCCTCTGTCCATGGGATATCCCAGGCAAGAATACTGGAGTATTGCCATGCCTGTCAGGGGAATTTTCCTGACCCAGGGATCAAACATGGTTCTCCTGCATTAGCAGGCAGATTCTTTACTATCTGAGCCACCAATGAAGCCCTTTCAATGAAGTAGAGCATGCCAATTGTGAAAGCAATGTATGTCCTATTTTCTCTGAATATTTGTTAATAAGTTCAACTTTCCTATTTACTTTAAACTAGTTTGGGTTCATGGACAGTCAAGGGACTTAATGATGTGTGGTCTAATTGACTTGTGAAGATTGATTTGTCTATTAATCCCTCCTAAAGGGGTGACACTGTTTATATATGAAATTCATGTGTTTTGTATTGCTGGCAAAGTAAATTTGTTATTTTTAAAGAGTTTCATTTTATTTTTGTTTTCTTGGTAACTAATCTTCAAAATTGCTAACACATACCTACTAGTCTGAATAACTTATCTGATAAAGCTTATCTGTATTATTTTATTTTCCATTTGCAAAAAGTGTAAAATAATATTTTGAGGTAGTTGCAATATTCATGTATGTGCAAATGAATAATGACACATATCAGAAAGATGGAGGAAAAGCAGAGTCTAGATAATTATTATAATATCTTTTGAAGATGTTCCTATGAAATTATTTCCATCTCATTTGAAGTAAGGATTTTAAAATTTCTTGGAAGTTCACCTGATGCCTTCCTGAAAATAAAGTTCTGTCAATATGACAGATAGTTATCATTTTGGTAAATCATTTCTCCCTTCTAGCATGTGTAGATGTTTTCACTGAATGCACCTGTCTTATAAGTATCTTCTAAAGAAAATGAAAATGACATGACTTCAGGGGTCTGTTGGTTGAAATATTTTCTCCAATTATCTGTGTCAGCATGGAAAGAAATACTGTTAATTCTGACCTAAAGATATGGTTCAAGAATCTTCTGCACACAATCTCACTTATGATTCTCATTGGTCTTTTTTAAGTGAAGGCCACTTAGCAAAGATTTCCTCCAGTAAGTTCATCTCTCTTTTTTTTTTTTCAAGTTTTCAAATTCTTGCTACATTTTCCCTGTTAGTGATATTGCAAACAGCAGTTAATTGGCATTGTTGCTCTTGTCCTCATTATCACTGTAGATTTTGAAAAACAATCTTAGAGAAGTACCAGATTCCGGGTTAACTGTCAATTATGTTCTTACTAAACAGAAAGAGCATCTGGCTTTCTAAACTCCTGATTACAGTCTTAAACCTGAAATGAATGTTTTCAGGTTTGAATGAAAGTACATTGTAATGAAAATACATTGCAATTTCATAATCTTGAATAAAATATTAGATATATGTAACAATACTGATATATAATTTTTTATATAAAAAGCGTTTTGTGGGGGAAAGAAAATGTTTATTTATAGAGAATCAGTGTTATGTGAAAAATGAGTAGAAATACTAACTTTGGACTGACAACTTTCATATACTTTAAGACTTCTTAGATAAAATAGAACTTACAAATGCCATTTATTGTGCATCTATGAACACAAAGCCATGTGTTGAACCTGATTCTTCTATTAAATTAAAACATTACAAACTCCAGAGGGCAATTACAAATTCTTTGTCAAAAATCATGGAAACTAGCACAGTCTAATTCCAAAGTAAATAAGAATATGCATAAAAGTACATGTCTAAGATACTTCATAGTATCATTTACAGAAGTAACATTTGGAAACATATATAATATCCAGTAGGAAATGATCATGTATGAATTTTAACACACCTACATGATGCAGTGTAGACTTTGGTTAACATTACCTTAATTCATTTTGTATAAGAGTATTTAGTAGCATAAAATACCAACATTATACATAATGAATGAACTATTACAAAATAACATGCAAATAAAAATGTTTCTCCAAAATTATTTATTCAAAATCTGGAGGAGTATATGCAAAGTGTATTTTTAGAAGTACTATTATTATTGATTTTAATTTCCCTTTTGATTATGTGTGTTTATGAACTTACAGTGGTTAAAATAAAATACAATAATCATGATCATGATAGTAATAATTGCCAACCCAGCATGTTTACAGTGGTCACAGCCAGCTGTTGACTGAGGTTTTTAAAAGATTACTCACATTCTAAATGTCTAAATTGATAAGATACTCTCTGTAGAGATAGGCAGTAGCAAATGGCAGAAGAGTATTTCTCAGGTATTCTCAAACTGATAAAAACTTTTTTATCTGTATTAACCAGGATTTTGCCATCTCAGCTTTTTAAAATTGTGCTTTAAGTGTGAAATTTTTCTATAGATTATTAGCCCTTTATTTTCTTTAGCTGAGCAATATAATGATGAAGTTAACTATGATAATACAAATTAAAATAATACAAGTAATTTCTACCAAAATAGGATAATTATAATGAAGCTTTTTCTTAAGTCACACACAACTGAACAACTGAGTGTGCTCGTGCACACACACACACACACACAAAGATACTGTTCGACTAGTTCTAATAACTCACCTTTAGAAATATAACATCATGCACACAGTAACTCTGGAGCATCATTACACACTCTCAAAGTTGATTGTTGTTCTAAATTCATAAAATATATCAGAACATGTTTCTATATTTTAATACAGTGGTTGTAATCATCAATTACATTTATTCTGGTATTCATAAGTTTCAGTTAATTCATTTGTGGAGGTAAAAATACTCTTCAAAAATCCACAGATTAGTCACTCTTACAATATTTTGAAGTATTTTGATTGTAAACTCTAGATAAAGCTCTTCTCTGGATGGCACATTCATAGACATTGTGAAGTTCTGTGTAAAATTGGGATTTTATGTGGATATCGGACTTTTTCAGGAGTATGTTTATGTCATTCTTCAAAATTAAAAGAATACAAAAGTAAGTAAAAAGGTAAGATGTTTCTTCTGACTACTCCTTTTCAACAAAGTAGTAGAAGACCTGGGCTTCCCTGGTGGCTGAGTGTAAAGAAATTACCTGCAATGCAGGAGATGTGGATTCAATCCTTGGGTCTGGAAGATCCCTTGGAGAAGGAAATGACAATCCACTCCAGTATTCTTGCCTGGAAAAATAGACAGGAGCCTCATGGGCTATAATCAATGGGTTAACAAAAGAATCAGACATGAGTTAGCAGCTAAACAGCAACAAAGAAGAAGACCTAGAAAATAGGATAAGAAATAAGGAAGTATACAGATATGGAAAAAAAGAAATAAAACTGTCTTTGTTCACAGATAATGTGATCATCTATATGGAAAATCAGAAAAAAAAATCTTCCTGAAACTGAAAAGTGATTAAGGTTGCATGATAAAAGATAATAAAAAGGCTATGAGTGTTAATTGCTTTTCTATATACAGCAATGAACAAGTGAAATTTGAAATTAAAAGTATATTATGACTTAAATTAGCATCAAAAAATTGAATGTAAATATAACAATATATGTACAAGTTGTATATAAGGAAAAATACGAAACTCTGATTACATGGCTCAAAGAACTAAATAAAAGAGATATTCCATGTTCAAGGATCAGAAGACTCAATATGTCAAAGTGTCAGTTCTTTGCAACTTGATCTATATGTTCAATGCAATTTTAATCAAAATCCCACAAATTTATTTAATTGATGGTAATAAACTAATTATAAATTTTATGCAGAGTACCAAAAGACCCAAGATAACCAATGTGATTTTGAAAGAGAAAAGTAAATTAGGATGACCAGAGTTAACTGATTTCAAGACTTAATATGAGCCACAGTAATCAAAACACTATGGTATTGGCAAATAATGAATGTGTGTGTGCTCAGTCATGTTCAACTCTTTGTAGCACCATAGACTATAGCCTCCCAGGCTCCCCTGTCCATGGAGTTTTCCAGGCAAAAATATTGGAGTGGGTTGCCATTCCCTACTCCAGGGCAAAGAATGGATAGATATTAAAGAGAATAGAGAGACCAAAATAGACCCTCATAACTGTAATGAATTGATCTTTGACAAAAGAGAAAAGACAATACAATGGAGCAAAGATCATCTCTTCAGCAAAAAGTGCTGGAACAATTGCATGACCACACTAATAAAACAAACTTTAAAACCTTCACAAAAAATTAGCTTAAAGTAGATAATAGACCTAAATGTAAAACACAGAACTGTATAACTCTTAGAAGATAACATAAGGGAAAACTTAGATGACTTTTAGTATGGTAATATCTTTTCTTGATACAACACCAAAGGCACAATCCGTGAAAGAAATAATTGAAAGCTGGACTTCATTAAATTTATAAATACCTGTTCTGTGTAGATGCTGTCAGCAAAATGAGAAAGAAACTGGAGTGTGTTGCCATTTCCTCCTCCTTGGGATCTTCCTACCCAGGGATCAAACCCATGTCTCCTGCATCTCCTGCATTGGCAGGCAGATTCTTTACCACTTTTTTAAAAGTCTTGTCTTCGTATACAGCCACATTCTAAGTTACTGGAACTTAGGGTTTCAACACATGAATTTTGGGGACACAATTCAGTTCATAGCCATCAGTAAGACAGTTTTTATATGTATGAGAAAATATATATTTTGGAAGTAAAAATAAAAGGTACAATGTTATCTAATTAAGCCAGATTATTTTAAATATGTTTTATTTTTTAAAATTTTCTTAAAAAAAACATCAGGTATGTATAGAAACAAGAAAGACAATCCATATATATGAAAAGCTTGTAACATTGACCCATTTTCTAAAACTTTAAACTTGAAAATGCTGGTGTGTCATTAATTACATTCAGCTCAGTGACAGAAATGTAAAGGCTGTAGAAAATGATAAGGGCTTTGGAATTTCCACCACTACTTGTGATATAAATTAAACTGTTAAGCCAGAAAGCATTTCAACATTGTATTTTTTCAAGCAAACAAAGAAAGGAACTGATGAATATTTTTCTTACCCCTGATATTGTCAGAGAACAAATAAATGACCCAGAAACTGGAAAAAAGAAGTCACTGAATAACTTTTATCATATTTCTTTTCACACATTTTTCATATGGCATTGCTGTGATACATTTGTTGCCTGTTACATTGCTTGACCTAACCCAGATCATAATGCATAAGGATGTTAGTATTTCAAAAGCACTTTGTCATTTCAGATAATATATTAGAAAAGAAGTATCATTATTAAAGGATGGTCGCCTTTTGATATGTTTCAGCAGGAATCCTGTATTTCTTTAATCAATAGCTTGAACATTATTAAAATGAGTTCATACTTGAATGCTTCATGTTTCTCCCAGTGTTGTGGTTATTAATAAACATAAAATATGGAAACATTTTTTGAGTTTTAGTTGAAAAATAGTTGCTCATTTTCTAATAAATATGAAAATGTGGTTACCATTTAATATTTTTAAATCAGTATAATTTTATTAAATAGAAAAATGTATAATTGCAGATTTTATTATATATTTATTAGCCTATAACTTAAATTTAAGTAAAATCACTTCTCCATATCTTTCTAAATGTTTATTAGGTTATCATTTCTAAATGCTACATTAATCATTAGATTCTGTAGGAAAGTCATAGTAAGATTATCTTTATAAAAACCTATACCCTAAACACTTTAATGGAGCTTATATGACTTCACCAATTCTCATAAGTGAAGTGAAAAATTACTATTTTCCCATATTAATAAAATATATTTTGATGAAACTGTACTCAATTATAAATAATCCACAAAAATATGAATTCTTTTGGGGAAAACAACTGTGGTCTCCACTGTCTTAGTTGATTGTTCAAATATGTTGTAAGAAAAATTTCCAATATTTTGTAGGAATTTAGGTTTGTCATTTTGGAAGTGCAACTATACATACAACTTTGCATTTTTTTAAAATGCTCGATATTAGAGCTTTCAAACTATATTTTATCCTGTCGTAATTTGGAAGGTTTCTTTTTTGTCAAATTATTCACTTATTTATATACTTTACTTTAAAGTAACAAGGTGATCTTGTTAAATAAACAGAAAAAGCTGATTTCATAATGTTAAGACCACATTCCTCACACAAAAAGTGCGTTGTTTATAGGCTAGTCACTATTGGGACATTATGCTGCTACTATCTGAATCTTAAATCTAATGCCAATTTGTGACTCATAATAAACATGTTATCCTCCTCATCAATAACTCATTATATAGCAAGAGAATACTAACAGTCATACACACAAATAGTTAAAATCTTTTTGTAACCAATATTATTTTAGAAGAAAACTTCCTATCACATATACTCAAATAAAGGCAACTATCTGTATATAGATGGAATCTTACTTTTTTTCTCCCCTCTGTCTTGTGCTCATTACCTTTTGTATCCTTACTTTTTCAGATTTTATTTTTAGTTATTTCCCCAATTCAATTTGTTTTTCCTCACAGACTCTGTTTCCCTCGGAGGAAATATGTTATCTTGGCTTATTTCCCCTGTGTGTCTCTGGCAGGTTTTCTTGCTGTCTCGTTTGGGGAAGCTAGTTTTTCCTCTAGGCCCCTACTTCCTCATTACACTTTGCCAAGATATTCTTTACTCTTTCTTTCCTTCTCTCTCAGGAGAGATTGCTTTTTAACCTATGTTCCTTTGTTTAACTCTTAACAACTGTGAACCAAATGTTTTTAGCCAATTTAAATAAACAAATAAGAATATCACTTTGGGGATCATACACAATTGAGTTTTAGTAGTTCCCTCCAACGTGTGACACCGTGCTTCTTGCCACCTTGGAGAATTTTCCATCAGTTTGAGATGAGGTAATGCTCCCTTGTCCTTCCCACCACATTCTAGTCTCTCCTTGAGGGAACCCACAACCATAATCTTGCATTCGTTTTTGCGCATATTTGTGTCTATATAAATTGTACACATTTCTTGAGGATAGAAATTAAATCCCAGAGGCAATACCATCCAACACACAAATAGAGAAGGTATTCACATCATTAAGCAAAGATGTTATAGTTTTATTCTATCATTTGAGAATGCTAACAAGGTTCATAAGGGAGCAAAGAAACAGTTTCTGTTAGAATATTCTCTAAATGGGGTTCTTTTAATTGCAAGCAACATTTTCAACCTCAGTCATTTTCAGCAAAATCATATAGTGAATTCACATCTATGGAAAAATGAAACCTAACTTGGAAGTTTGTTAGAAACCAAACAGTTTCACAGAACTAGAAAGCAAGAGTATCTGAACCTGACTCTTAAAGCGTAATTTGGTCCCATATTGAAGCTCTCATTCTCCAAAATCTATCTGATGTCTGCACAGATCATGGAGAGGAGTTAAACAAACTTATGAAAAGATTCACTTCCTCTCCATCTTGATTGTGACACAATCCTTGTGATCCCCACAGTAGCACAGTATATTACCTTTTGTTGGTGGAGTGTGTAACTTCCCTAGTTCTGTCTTGCCACAGCAAAAACTTGAAGTGACAGATGGATAGCTGTTACAGCTCCATGTTACAACTCAGTTTTATTTGCCAAACAAAGGAAAATACATCTTCGAGATGAGTGGGCAGGCCAACCCAAAAGAAGAGAAAAAAAGCAAAATCTCCTGCCCCCATTTAATTTTGGCTCCTCTTTTTATATGTTTTTTCTCCTTCACTTGACCCTGCCCTATGTAAATTGGGCTAGCCAGGAAGGCTGTTTGTTTTACCTGAGGTTCTCACTCTGGTCCTCGGACCTTCCTTTGTTCTATTTTTGCCTTATTTGTCCTTTAGGCACTGCCATTCTGGACTCCTTTTTCTTATTCTAACTACCTAACACTTTGATTGCCTGTTTTAATGAATAGAGGCATGTATGATGGCTTCTAACTAGTCTTACTGCCAGTCATTTCCACTCGGTGGATCAGGGAACTCTGTCAATTTCTAAGTATATTTATTTGAACTATGCCTTACAAAACTGAGAAATAGCCACAGATTGCATTCAGGGGCTCAAATAATCTAGACCCAAATCAAACTTTTTGACTGCCTGACTTCTGTATGTCTCTACCCTTAACTGGTAGACTACAGTGGCATTTGGGCTCGCAGTTTAGAGCCAGCATCAGCTATCCATAAATATTCTGATTATTTTCCCTTTCCTAGTACACAACTCCCCTGGAAAATTATGTCAGATACCTCAGGGAAAGGTTGAGAAAGGATTTATAAATTTTTGTCAGTATAGCAGGATACTTCCTCAAGAGGATTAGGCTTCCTCTTCGTTCAAAAATCTCTGTGCTGAGAATTGCCTTAAATCTGTGACTATTTTGAGAGACTGTGAATTACATTGCATTGATTTAGTTATACTTCTGTTCAACAGATCTAGAGCTTTTCCACTTACATAAATCAAGAAAAGCTCGGTAAGATGCGCATCTGTTTCAATTCTAGGGACATCATCTGTTGGCTAATATCCACTTCTGTAGGTCAAATTATTTATGGTTACTGCTTGCACATACTTACCATGAAAGAAATCACAACTACTTAAATCTTAAACAATTAAGTACTGGTTCTTGGCCCTTGTCATCCTGGTGCTGATCCTGAATTAAATGCAAGAAGTAAGATAATTCAACGACAGAGTTTTTCACTATGATTTCTGGCCAACAGGCAAGAATTGACACAGAGTTTTAAGAATGTACGAACTCACCTTGCAAATATATTTACCAAAGTATTAATGAAGCAGTAGTGTCTGGATTTTTCCAAGACATGGTTTGGAGATGTTGTATGATAAATCTAACATTCAAAGTCTCTACCCCTCTGGATATTGTATACCAAGGAATTTCCAACACTTTAATTTCATTTAATATAGGTTTCCATTAAGTCTAGATTTCACTCAAAATTCCAGAGTGTTAAAGTCATTCCTATTAAACTAGCTAACACAGTAAACCTAAAATGCCTTGTCTCTCTGTCACTAACCATAGCTTTATAGAACACAGTATTTCTTTCATGCTAACACAATACTCTTAGGATCCATCCCAAATCATTTGTTCCACATTTCTGTTGCTGTTACTTAACATAATCTCATCATTTTTGGAGTGTGTTGAGCACTTTCATGGGTTACACTTTACCTTTCCCTCTGGGACATGGTGGTATTTGATTCTGTTCTTTATCTGGAGGCAGTAAGAAGCTATAGGAATAGATCCTGCAGATGATCAGAGGTCTCCTACAGACAATTGCCTCAGGGAAGGCAATTAAATATTTTTTCAAACAAAGAGGAACTACATTCCTCAAAGAATCAAAAAGAATTTGGGAGTTCATTGTCTCCAGCTTTAAGAGATTCTACCAATATGCCCCCATTCTGATTTTCAAGGCCTCATTATTCCTCAATAAATGTCCTAGTTCTATAATAATAGACTCTATGAAGTTATGAATTTTATTTATGTTGTAATTCAGCCACTCACAGGATTAGATTCTGGGTTTGCAGAACTAGCAGCCCTGGAGCCACAGGAAATAATGGTTATTTAGCAGAATCCTAGATGCTTTCTTGTTCTTTACTCAAGCCTTTAATCTTGAAGTTTGAAGCACTGAGCTTATAATTTTCTTTCTCTAAGTTCTTAAGGGCACTTAGAAACAATTAATTGTATTTTAAAATTTTTAACTAAAATATTTTATGATAGTGTCTGTTTGCTTATCCAGTCTTACTTTAAATAATTTAAATATTTAAATAAGTTGTGTGTAAATTAAAAGTTACATATCACTACTATTTCTTTCCTCTAATTGTATCTGTTGTATAATCCACCTTGCTTCACAATTGGAACATTACTTGAGCACAATGTCAACATATTTTATGTGATTTTGAATTTTTTTAAAATTCAGGATGAATAAACAAATGGCAAAAGTTAACTCCAGTTGGGTTTTCCAGGTGGTGCTAGTGGTAAAGAACCCACTTGTCACTGCAAGAGATATAAGAGATGCAGGTTCTATCCCTGGATTGGGAAGATACCCTGGAGGAGGGCATGGCAACCCACTCCAGTATTCTTGCCTGGAGAATCTCAGGACAGAGGAGCCTGTCAGGCTACAGACCATAGGGTCACAAAGAGTCAGACATGACTGAAGCGACTTAGCATGCATGCATTCTCCAATTCTTCTGTGCCAGGCAGAGAAAACCTCATTGGTAAGGAGGATATCCTACCAAAATGATAAAGAATAAACAAAATTATGAGCTCTCAGTTCTATTTCCCACGTATTTCACATTTAGATCTTTTGACTAATTAAGATTTCAAGGTTTTAAAATAAAATAAACTTCTCAAATATTATTTGATAACTAAGCATGGAGGATTTGGCACTTGACAACCTAGCTCCATCTAATCAGTGGATTTGATAGAATTATAAACCCTGAACTATTTTCCCATGGTGATCATGATAATTAGAGAGCTTCCAAAACAAACAGCACAGTTAGAGGAATTTCACAATCATTTCTGGACAACATAATGAACTCAGGCAACTCATAAGTACCTAGATGGTAGTGTGTGTTTGTGTGTGTGTGTGTGTGTGTGTGTGTGTGTGTGTACTCAGTTAAGTCCATCTCTTTGAGACCCCATGGACTATAGCCCACCAGGCTCCTCTGTTCATGGAGTTTAACAAGCAAGAATACTGGAGTGGATAGCCATTTCCTCCTCCAGAGCATCCTTCTGACCCAAGGTTTGAACCTGTGTCTCCTGCATTGGCAGGCAGATCCTTTACCACTGAACCACCCGGGAAGCCACCTTCCTATTTCCACGGATGAAAAAACTCAGTTTTAGTTCCTTCTTCAGGGCATTGATTACTAGTCAAGAAGGCATGATAACTTCATCACAGTTGCTCCTCAGTGTTTCATACTTGCAAACACATGGCTAGAGAGTGGTATGTGGCTTAACTGACATGAAAATAACCTATTCAATAGTCTGAAATCAGGCACATTATGGTTTATTTATTTATTTATTTTTGGCTGAACTGTGCAGCTTGTGGGATCTTAGTTCCCTGATCAGGGTTTGAACCCATGCCCTTGTCAATGAGCATAGACTCCTAACCATTGGACTGCCATGGAGTTTCCCAAAATATTGTTTCAAAGTTACCAGCTGAAATACTTAAAGCACTCTGAGTATTTTTTCTTTAATGATATTTTTATAATATATCCAGTTCATCTTTGTATTACCTCATACCCCATTTGAGAATCTATATTGGAAGTTAAGCCTTGCTCAGTTTCTGCAGTTCAATTAAGTAGTTGTTAAAGTCAGTCACTGCTGCTTCCCACAATGTATCACCACATTTTTGAAGGCTGTCCAAACTGCTAAATGTGTAATAAATTCTGTGTTCAAGAACAGCACAAATAATTATATTAATACTACTACTTTGTCAAATGTGTCCTTCCCAAATCAAAGAAAGTTTCTGCTTATTCTCACAGTCATTGCATTTCTGAACTTTAAAGATCATATTATCTACTGCTATTATGGGTCCAATTCTAACCTTTTTTAGTTAAAATAATTTTGACAAAAGGAACTATAACAATCTTCTACAACCATAAAAAATTGTCAAGATGCACATTATTTTAATATTTAAGCTTTGCCTTCTGTTGTTTTAGTAATACAGCATGGGTTGCAGTTATTTTCAATGAGCCCCTTGTTTGCTGGAATGAAAAGTGCAGCACACTTCCTAAGCTGCAGCAATGTAAAAAGACTGCAAAAAGGAAACATTAAATACTAGAAACTGAATGGTTTCTGTGATCTAGCTCTGCTATCTGCAAGCTGTGAATATAGATTGTGTTATTTAACTATATAACCAGTAGGCATCTAACCCTTTACTGCCATGTTAAAAAAAAATGCAGTTTAATGTGCAGAGGTACAGCTGGAGGCATAAATTCATCTGTCTGTCATTTGAATTATGTTTACCTTCAAGCCTCAAAATCAAATAATCCAAGAAGCCACTATTATTGATATTTCCTCTTTTGAAATATTTCTTTGGTTTTTATTTCAGATACATATTTCTAAATACTTTAAAAAGTCACCCTTGCAAAAAGTCATCTGAGAATTTTCTCAATGTGTGTAGCATCCAGTACTTGTCAGTTGAAACTAGGACAAAATTGCATTGATTCTTGTTTGTTTAAAATTTTTATGCAAGCAATTGGATGTTACAGAATACTTTACATACAAATGAGTCCACTCCTAATAGAAACCAGAAATTCTGTCAATCAAAGGGTGGGGTGAAAGGGAAATCTTTGAAATGTGTTGGTTACCCTCCACTGAATTATATAATAAGTGGTTGCAGAATGTGAGAGTAAGTAATAACAGACCTGAATGGAAGCCAGTGGTAGGTAACAGAGTTATTTGTGACATTATCAGTGAATGGCAGTCAACATATTGGATAATGTCATGAATAAAAAGTTGATGTAGACTTTCTGTTATTTGTTTTCCAAGTCTCTCAAATAAGCTATATGCAATCACATTAGAAAGTTACCTCATTGCATTGTTTAAAAAATAGTTTTTGAGAAAAAATTTAAAGCAAGCTCTTTAATTTCTCTTAAAACCACAACTAAATGTAAAGAAACATTTGAAATGAATTCAAATATTTTCTTACCTTTCTAAATACATATCATTAATAGAAATATGAAACATGAACAGACAATAACATTTTATTAAATTTAGTTGTATAAAATAAAAAGAAAATGGTGAAATTCACTTTTTAAAATAAGAATTGATGTTAATATTTACTTAAATCATAAATTAATGTTATAGAATTATTTCACTTAAATAGTTGAACTACATGTGTCATTAACTGAAAATAAAATTGTGAAGATTTTCAAAGAAAATTATTATACAAATCAAAAGCACTAAAATATAATATTAGAGAAATCAGTATATTCTTTTAATTTTAACCTAGAAAGAGGCTTCTGTGGAGCACTGTGATTTAAAGGATAGCAGAGAAGATCCTGAACAAAGACCTGCTCATAAGCTCAAAAAAGGAGTAATAAAACCTGGTGAGCAAGTTGCCATGTATAACAAAATGGGGAGTTGTCAACTTAACGTGATGGGGAGAAGCCTGCTGATAAAAGCAGTTTTAGTGCCATTCAGTGTATTAGAGACATTCTTTTTTATTTGCTATATTTATTCCCTTGTTTCCATCAATATTCTTTTTTCATTATATGCTAACTTCAAATTAACACAGCCCTATTGTTTGCAGGATGAGTAAGAACTTAGTAAATAGAAAGTAAGTTTCCTATCTGAGATATTGTAGGAGATGAAAGCTCATCTCTCCAATCCCTGCCAAGAAAGCTGTTTATGGTAGTCTAGATTGGGTTCTTCATTATGTTACTCTACAAAGGCTCATCCATTTAATTGTTACTGTTAGAACTACTGAGATATGGCAGTTAAAATTAAAATGCTTAAATGCTTGAATAAGGTTCATATTATTGTCAAACGGGAATGAATACATCATTGAAAACATACTGCATTTCACTCTTATTGAATTAGAGTAGGATAAGATACCACCATTAAGAGCAAATCATGAAATCCAAAAGCATTCTGATAAATAAAATGGTAATAATATTCATGTTTATCCCATAAATTGATCTATATAACCTCTTTTTTATTTCCTCAAAACAGAATAGTAAAGTCTCTACTTAGCAAGATAAGAGGTTTGCCAAGGATACAGAATTGAATAAAACCCTATCCCAGTTCTTAATACAGCACTGTGTAACACAAAAAGCAGATATACTCAAAAAGATAAAATTCTTTGTAATAACTTTTATAAGAGGATAGCATGGCTATAAATTAGATAAGAGGTGATGAACAAGAGGGAGTGATCAGATCTGGGTCAGGTCTTGGGCTGTGATATTTGCAGAAAATGCTATTTAAAGAGGACATTTAAGATAAGTTCTGCAGGATAAGTCTAAGCAGCGTAGTCAAGGGAGATTGACTACGCTGCTTAGAAGCAGCAAAGAATCTGAATTTGGACTCTTTACTACTTGGCTGTCAAAAGTCATTTCAGAATTTTAAATAATTTGGTAGTTTTCATCAGTACTGAATGCTAATTTCAGTTTCTATGTATTTTTACTCACACTGAATTCTGATGGCATAAGAACTTCATCATGTAAGAGACGTCAAGTTATAAACCAAGAAATCCAAAGAAGATTTATAACAACTTTTGAATTGTTTTGCAATAAAATCTCACTCAATTAAGCTAAAAATAGTTGAAAATGGTTGTAGATATATATGCTCATATATATAAAGTTATTCATAACTGATTAAAATCAGAGCTATGTTGAAACAAGTCAAACAGTTCTGTCCAAAGTTGGGGGTAGTTAGTAAATGTTTGCTTTAGTGATAGATTCAGAGCTAGAAAAAAAGAAGTCCCTGCTATCATGGGACTTAGAGTTACACTGGAAAAATTATACAAATAGTCTATTTTAATAGGAATTATTGAAATAATTTTATAAGTGCTACGTAGGATAACCACACGTTGTTTGGAGAGTGTATAATATAGAAGCCTAGCTGAACCTGGGGCAATACAAATAGATACTAAGGCAAATCTTGATGAATAAGACATAAAAAAAAAGTAGGATAATAGTCTCATAATGGCCTGGTGTTTTTGTGAAGGTCTTCAGGTAGAAAGAAGCCTAAGGCTATTTTACAAAGTAATTGGGTCTATTCTTTAAGAAGAAAATCCAAAAACTCAGTTAGAAACAGTATTTACCTAACAAGACTCAAGAGTGCAAGAGTCATCCTAAATTACTAAATATTACTTATCTTACCCAGTGTACTTAAAATTCCCTTACCAGAGCTCAAATACTGCAATCAGATAATGAACTTTGAACTATGCCTTTTAAGCACCAAGAGTGAAGTTCATTTTTGCATAGATAAACTGCATTCTATTTTACTCCAAATGATAAATGTATTAAATGTTAATTAACTTATACAATAAAAATATCACATAAAGTTTGTATCCAACTATGTCAGATTTCACATAGTCATTTTTATCATGAGTAAATATTGAAACTTTTTTTTCATTAGATATTAAAATTTCAATTTTAAAATGGGGAGACAGTTTATTTTACAGGGTGAATTTAATTATAAAAATAATGTAGTGTTTTATGACTTTTCTTCCTTGTCATTTGTATTCATTTTTATGCTTCAGAATTGGTGGTTTGTAATATATGTAGTTTTAGAAACCATAAATGCAAATTGTACACTTAGTTGCTTGAAACGAGGTATTTTGGGGATAAATTGAGTTTTGAGTTTTTTTAAATTTCTGAGTTCTGTTTGTGCACTTGAATTTTAGCAATTAATCTTTTCTGAAATTGTTAAATAAAAGATTAAATCTTCAGTTCATTTCAGTCGCTCAGTCCTGTGTGACTCTGTGACCTCATGGAATGTTCATCACCAAATCTCAGAGATTGCTCAAACTCATGTGCATTGATTGAATCAGTGATGCCATCCAACCATCTCATCCTCTATCATCCCCTTCTCCTACCTTCAATCTTTCCCAGCATCAGGGTCTTTTCTGATGTGTCAGCTCTTCGCATCAGGTGGCCAAAGTGTTGGAGCTTCAGCTTCGGCATCAGTCCTTCCAATGAATATTCAGGACTGATTTCATTTAGGATTGACTGGATTGATCTCCTCACAGTCCAAGGGACTCTCAAGAGTCTTCTCAAACACCACAATTCAAGACCATCAGTTATTTGGCACTCATCTTTCTAATTTTCCAGGTATCACATCCATACATGATTACTGGAAAAAACATAGCTTTGACTAGATGGACCTTTGTCAGCAGAGTAATGTCTCTGCTCTTTAATATGCTGTCTAGGTTGGTCATAGCTTTTTTCCAAGGACCACGTGTCTTTTAATTTGATGGTTGCAGTCACCCTCTGCAGTGATTTTGTACACCCAAAAAATAAAGTCAGCCACTGTTTCCACCATTTCCGTGTCTATTTGCCATGAAGTGATAGGACTGGATTCTATGATCTTAGTTTTTTGAATGTTGAATTTTAAGCCAACGTTTTCACTATCCTCTTTAAGTTTCATCAAGAGGCTCTTTAGTTCCTCTTGGCTTTCTGCCTTAAAAGTTGTGCCATCTGCATATCTGAGGTTATTGGTATTTTTCCCAGTAATCTTGATTCCAGCTTGTGTTTCATCCAGCCCAGAATTTCCTATGATGTACTCTGCATGTAAATTAAATAAGCAGGGCGACAATATACAGCGTTAATGTACTCATTTCCCAATTTGGAACCAGTCCTTTGTTTCATGTCTGGTTCTAACTTGTTTCTTGACCTGCATACAGATTACTCAGGAGGCAGGTAAGGTGGTCTGGTATTCCTATCTCTTAAAGAATTTTCCACACAGTCAAAGGACTTAGCATAGTCAGTGAAGCTGAAGTTGATATCTTTCTGGAACTCTCTTGCTTTTTTCTGATCCAATGGATGTTGGCAGCTTGACCTCTGGTTCCTGCCTGCCCTCTGTTGGATAAAAATAAGAGGCTTGTGGTAGCTTCCTGATGGCAGGGACAGGCGGTGGGGAAATCTGGGTCTTGCTCTAGTGGGTGGGGCCATGCTCAGCAAATCTTTAATACAAAATTTTCTGCTGATAGGTGGGGCTGTATTCCTTCCCTGTAGTTTGGCCTGAGGCCAAACTATGGTAGGAGTAATTGTGACCTCCTTCAAAAGGCTTGTGCTAGCATGCCCTATGACTCCCAAGATTGTTGTATTCAGATCCCCTGAACCTGAACCAGGCCACTGTCGACCCATGCCTCTGGAGACTCCTGGATACTCACAGGCAAGTCTGGTTCAATCTTATGGATACACTACTCCGTTTTCTTGGGTCCTAATGTACACAAAGTTTGTTTGTGCCCTCCAAGAGTCTCTTTCCCCAATCTTGTGGAAGTACTTTAATCAAAGCCTCCTGGCCTTCAACCTTAGCACTTCTAAAATGTGTTGATTTCCTTTTGCATCATTAATTCTGTAATATAAGCTTACCTCAGAAAGAATATAAGCTTAGCCAGGCACTTTCAAAACTCTAGAAATCTGAATAATGCTTGGTATTTTTAATGTGAAGAAAAATACACTAGGCTACTTCAAATAAAGGCAAAATAGAGCATTAATATAGTCAAAAGCATCATTTATTCTTTGTAATACAGTTTAAATTATTCTGTCTTTGCTTTATAGAAAGTATTCTTTAGATATATTAGAAATCCAAAGCCCATTAAAGACAATTTTATTAGACTATCTTTTATTTTTTACTTTAGGTTAAACTTCTCTCTTGTATATTAAATGTTAAGATGGTCCACCACTTTACTGTTCTCATTTTCCCCAGGTCATCTAATAATGTTTAAAGAAAGAAAATTATGGCATAATTTACATTTCACACAATTATACCCTAGATATTTAAAAGTAAATAGCTTTTACTTTTAGACCTGAAATTTTAAAGTCAAGTGCAGTGTAAATTGCAAAAAAGTGCAAAGGATAAGTCACTATTGATGGGAAAATATGCATGGATAAGAAAACTCTTCTGTCATTTAAAATTTTTTCATCACCCAATGCCACTTAATTATTGCTTGGTATTGTTTGTGTAAAGTGAAATTTAACATGATAGATATATAAAAGTTTTGTTAATACTTCCAATATTCAGTGTAAATCAAAGAATAATAAAAGTATAAAACATAAATACCCTCATTACTAAATTAAAATAGTAAAATATTCTAAGATATTTTGTGTTCATTATGTATATCTCTATAAAGTACCACCTTTCAGTGTGTAATGGCCAAAAGCATAGTAACTTCTGTAAAATGAAATGAGTACTAAATTTGAGCATCAATTGTAATATTGTATATATCTAATTTCTCTTGGATATTACTGGTCTGCATAACAAGTGAAGAAATCTGTGTTCCAAGGAAATAAGTGTATTTAACTGAATATATTGAATCAGCACAAATTCATTTCCCATGATTTATCCTTTTTGTTTAACCCAGAGACACTACTATTAACATACTGATCATCTGCTGTTTATGAGTGTGATTAATAAATTTAACTGATAAGAGTAATTATATACTTACATGTGTCCAGAGTGTGTGTGTGCACATGTGTTTCTTTGTGTGTTTCTGAATGTACACAAGGCTATTTAATAACTGTCTCAAAATCAAATGAGCATCAATAGCCCTTTCTAGGCAATGTAAACTGCAACCTATGCTACAATAATCATATGTTCATTTTGAAAGTACTCTATCGAAAACAATGATCTGTTGTCAGATAGAGTTAAATGCAGTGATTACATCATTTTTTAAAAAATGTAACACTTTATCTTTAGAGCAATTTTATGTTCACAGCAAAGTTAAGTGGAAGTTCCAGAGATTTCCCATATACTTTACGCCTCCACACATGCATAGTCTGCCCCATTACCGACATTTACCCACCAGAATGGTACATGTCTTATAATTGATTCATCTACATTGGCTCATTATAAAGTCACTCACCCAAAGTCCATAGTTTATATTGAGGTTCACTCTTGGTGTTGCATATTCAGTGGATTTGGACAAATGATTGGACATGTTCCCATCATTGTGGTATGATGCAGAGTATTTTCGCTGACCTAAGAATTTTCTAAGCTCCACTTATTCATTTCCTCACCACAAACCCTGGCAACCACTGATCTTTTGGTCTCACAGTTTTGATTTTTCTAGTATGCAACATAGTTGGAATCATAGTGTATGTAGCCTTTTCAAATTGATATGTTTAACTGGGAAATATACATTTAAGTGTCCACTGTGTCTTTTCATAGATTAGTAACTTATTTCTCTTTAGTACCGAGTAATATTCTATCATTAGAATGCTATTTATTCATTCACCTACTGAAGAATATTTTGGTTGCTTTCAAATTTAGGCCATTATAAATAATGCTGCTATGAATATCCATGAACATTTTTTTTGGTGATTGTAAGTTTTGATTCATATGTTTAAATCCTAAGGAGTGCAGTTACTGGATCATATGGTAAGAGTATGTTTAAACTTGTGAGAAACTGCTAAACTGGATTCCAAGGTGGTTATGACATTTTTCATTCCCACCAGCAATGTATGAGAGTTCCTGTTTCTTCACATCCTCTCCAGCATTTGGTGTTATAATATTACAGGTTTTGACTTTCCTAATACATGTGTAGTGATATGCAAGTGTGACTTTAATTTGTAATTCTCTAATGAAATATGATATGGAGCATCATTTCATATGCTTATTTGTCATCTGAATGTCTTCTTTGGTGAGGTGTCTATTAAGATCTTTGGCCCATTTTTAATTAGGCTGCTTTCTTACTGTTGAGTTTAAAGCATTTCTTGTAAATTTTGGATAATGATCCTTTGTCAGATGTATCTTTTGCAAATATTTTCACCCAGATGTGGATTGCTTTCTAATTTTGTTCAGAGTATCTTTCATAGCAAACATTTTTAATTTGAGTGGAGTCTAGTTTATCAATTTTTTTTTTGATGATGTTGCATCTCAAAAGTCATTGCCATACCCAAGGGTATCTATGCTTTCTTCTGGAAGTTTTATAGTTTTGTGTTTTACAATGAGGTCTATGATCCACTTCAAGTTAATGTTCCAGCAGCATTGTGGAAAAGATTATCCTTATTCCATAGTACTGCTTTTTTCCTTTGTTGATTCTATTTATGTGAGTCAGTGTCTGGGGTCTGCATTCTATTCTATGGCTCTATTTGTCTATTCTTTCAATTATACCACACTGTTTGGATTGCTATAACCTTATCAGTTCACTTCAGTTGCTTAGTCTTCTCCAACTCTTTGCGACCCCATGGACTGCAGCACACTAGGCTTCCCTGTCCATCACCAACTCCATGAGCTTGCTCAAACTCAAGTCCATCAAGTTGGTGATGCCATCCAACCATCTCATCCTCTGTTGTCCCCTTCTGTTCCTGCCTTCAATCTTTCCCAGCATCAAGGTCTTTTTCAATGAGTTGGTCCTTCGCATCAGGTGGCCAAAGTACTTGAGTTTCAGCTTCAGCATCAGTCCTTCCAATGAATATTCAGGACTGATCTCCTTTAGGATGGACTTGTTGGATCTCCTTGAAGTCTAAGGGACTCTCAAGAGTCTTCTCCAACACCACAGTTCAAAAGCATCAATTCTTCGGCACTCAGCTTTCTTTATAGTCCAACTCTCACATGCATACATGACTACTGGAAAAACCATAGCTTTGACTAGACAGATCTTTGTTTGCAGAGAAATGTCTCTGATTTTTAATAATCTGTCTAGGTTTGTCATAGCTTTTATTCCAAGGAGCAAGTGTTTTTTAATTTGATGGCTGCAGCCACCATCTGCAGTGATTTTGGATTTCAAAAAAATAGTCTCTCACTGTTTCCGTTGTTTATAGCCTTATAGTAAGTCTTATAAGTCTAGATGTGTTGGTCTTCAGTTTTTTCTTCTCCTTCAATATTGCATTAACTCTTTTAGCACTGGGGCTTTTGCCTCTTAACATATATTTAAAAATTAGTTTGTTGATACAAAACAACTTGCTGAAATTTTGATTGAGATTTCATTGAACAATGATAGAGTTTGGAAGAAATGAGAGTTTAACAACATTGAGTGTTTCCATCAATAAACATGAGCTGTCTCACCATTTATTTAGTTTTTATTTATTTTATCAAAGTTTTATAGTTTATCTTATGTAGACACTGTAATTAGTTTGTTAATTTATACCTAGATATTTATTTGGGGGGATGCTAATGTAAATAGTTATGCAGCAGTGGTGACAATACTGAAAAGTCAATTTTCATTCCAGTTGCAAAAAAGGGCAATGCCAAAGAATGTTCCAACAATGGTACTATTGCACTGATTCCACCTGCTAGCAAGGTTATCCTCAAAATCGTTCAAGTTAGCCTTCAGATGTATGTAAACCCAGAACTTTCAGTTGTACCAGTTGGGTCTAAAAAAGGCAGAAGAACCAGAGATCAAATTGGCAACATTCACTAGATGATGGAGAAAGCAAGGGAGTTGTAGAAAAAAATTCAACTTCATTGACTATGCTAACGCCATTGATTGTGTAGATCATAACAAACTATTGAAAATTCTTACAGAGAAGGGAACACAAGATGACCTTACCTATTTCATGAGAAACCTATATGTGAGTCAAGAAGCAATAGTTAGAACAATGGACTGGTTCAAAATTGGGAAAGGAGTACAAAAAGGCTGTATATTATACAAAAAGACTCTACTTATTTAACTTCAGTGCAGAGTGCATCATGTGGAATGCTATGCTGGATGACTCACAAGCTGAGGTCAAGATTGTCAGGAGAAATATCAACAACCTCAAATATGCATATGATACCACTCTAATGGCAGGAAGTGAAGAGAAACGAAAGAGCCTCTTGATGAGGGTGAAAGAGGAGAGTGAAAGAGATATCGTGAAATTAAACATTCAAAAATCTAAGATCATGGCATCTGGTCTCATCACTTTATGACAAGTGGAAGGGGAAAAAGTGGAAGCAGTGACAGATTTTCTTTTCTTGGACTCCAGAATCACTGTGGATGGTCACTGCAGCCTTGAAATTAAAAGGTGTTTGCTCCTTGGATGGAAAGCTGTAACATTACTTAAACCAAAAAAGGTCTGTCTAGTCAAAGCAATGGTTAGTCTAGTAATCATGTATGGATGTGAGAGTTGGACCATACAGAAGGCAAGGCTGAGCACCAAATAATTGATGCTTTTGAACTGAGGTGCTGGAGAAGACTCTTGAGAGTCCCTTGGACTGCAAGGAGATCCAACCAGTCCATCCTAAAGGAGATCAGTCCTGAGCTGCAGGAGTTGCTTGTATATTTTTGAGATTAATTGTCTGTTGCTTCGTTTGCTATTATTTTCTCCTGTTCTGAAGGCTGCCTTTTCACCTTGATTTTAGCTTCCTTTGTTATGTAGAAGCTTTTAATTTTAATTAGTTCCCATTTATTTATTTTTGCTTTTTTTCCATGATTCTGGAAGGTGGGTTATAGAGGATCCTGCTTTGGTTTATGTTGGAGAGTGTTTTTTCTATGTTTTTCTCTAGGAGTTTTATAGTTTCTGGTTTTATGTTTAGATCTTTGATCAATTTTGGGTTTATTTTTGTGTATGGTGTTAGAAAGTGTTCTAGTTTTTTCTTTTACAAGACCTAGCAGTCCCACTGCTGGGCATACACATCAAGGAAACCAGAATTGAGACACGTGTACCCCAGTGTTCATCGCCGCACTGTTTACAGTAGCCAGGACATGGAAGCAACCTATGTCCATCAACAGATGAATGGATAAGGAAGCCGTGTTACATATACACAATGAAATATTACTCAGCCATTAAAAATAATACTTTTGAATCAGTTCTACTTAGGTGGACGAAACTGGAGCCTATTATACAGAGTGAAGTAAGCCAGAAGGAAAAACAACAATACATTATACTAACACATATATATGGAATTTAGAAAGATGATAATGATAACCCTATATGCAAGACAGCAAAAGAGATGCAGATGTATAGAACAAGAGAGGGCAAGGGTGGGATGATATGGGAGAATGGCATTGACACATGTAAATTATCGCATGTGAAATGAATCGCCAGCCCAGGTTTGATGCATGATACAGGGTGCTCAGGGCTGGTGCACCAGGATGACCCAGAGGGATGGAATCGGGAGGGAGGTGGGAGGGAGGTTCTGGAAGGGGAGCACATGTATACCCATAGCAGATCCATGTCAGTGTATGGCAAAACAAAAACAATAATGTAAAGAAAATAAATATTAAAAAAATAAAGTTATAAAATGTTACAAACCAATCAAAATATAATGAAGTAAAGAAATTGATCAAATTTCAATGAATAACTTTTTGTGTTTTCCACAATTCTCAAAAAGTAATAATACTTTTCTTTTTTCAGATTCCAAGTAAGTACATTTAAAGGAGAATGACTCAAAAGAGAGATTCACAGATCTTTTGGGGAAAGATATGAACTGAAGATTTATCATTACTTCCATTTAGTTTCTTCATTGTGCTTTTTTTGTGGTTTATTTGCTATGTTGTGTACAACCCTATTTGTGCCCCATGGACTATAGCTCAGCAAGGTTCTTTGTCCTTGGGATTTCTCAAGCATGAATATTGGAGTGAGTTGTCATTTACTTTTCTAAGGGATCTTCCTGACCCAGAGACAGAATCTGGGTCTTACGTGTTGGCAGATGGATTTTTTATCACTGAGCCACCAGGAAAGCTCTCGTTTTACTTTTACTTGGTATCTCACTCTGGTTTTCGAGTAATATCCTCTAGTTTTGAAGCTTGTTGTTGTTGTTTAGTCACTAAGTCGTGTCCCACTCTTTGTGACCCCATGCACTGTAGCACACCAGGCTTCTTTGTCCTTCACTATCTCATGGAACTTACTCAAACTCATGCCCATTGAATCGATGATATCATCCAACCATCTCATCCTCTGTTGCCCCCTTCTCTTCTTGCCCTCAATCTTTCCAGCAACAGGGTTTTCGCCAATGAGTCGGCTCTTCCTGTTCGGTGGTCAAAGTATTGGAGTATCAACACCAGTCCTTCCAATGAATATTCAGGGTTGATTTCCTTTAGGATTGACTGGTTTGATGTCCTTGCGCTCCAAGGGACTCTCAAGAGTCCTCTCCAGTGCACATTTTGAAAGTAGCAATTCTTTGTTGCTCAGCCTTCTTTACGATCCAGTTCTCATATCCATACTTGACTACCTGAAAAACCATAGCTTTCACCATCTGGATCTTTGTTGGCAAAGTGCTGTCTCTGATTTTTAATAGGCTGCTTAGGTTTGTCATAGCTTTCCTTCCAAGGAACAAGAATCTTTAAATTTTGTGGCTGCAGTCACCATCTGCAGTGATTTTGAAGGTCAAAAAAATAAAATCTGTCACTGCTTCCAATTTTTTTTCTCTATTTGCCATAAAGCGGTGGAATGAGATGCCATGATCTTAATTTTTTGAATATTTAATTTCAAGACACCTTTCACTCTCCTCTTAAACCCTAATCAAGAAGCTTTTTAGTTCCTCTTCACTTTCTGCTATTAGAGTGGTATTAGCTTCTTATCTTAGGTTGTTGATATATTTCCAGGCAGTATTGATTCCAGCTTGAGATTCATTCAGCCTAGCATTTTGCATGATGTACTTTGCTTTGAAGTTAAATAAGCAAGGTGACAATATAAAGCCTTGATGTACTCCATCCCAAATTTGAACCAACCAGTTGTTCCATGCCCAGTTCTAACTGTTGTTTCTTGTCCTGCATACAGGTTTCTTAAGAGACAAGTAAGGTGGTCTTGTATTCCTATCTGTTTAAGAATTTTCTGTAATTTGTTGTGATAAATACAGTCAAAGGCTTTCGCATAGTCAATGAAGCAGTTGTATCCAACTCTTTGCAAGTCCATGAACTGTAGACCACCAGACTCCTCTTTCCATGGGATTCTCCAGTCAAGAATACTGGAGTGGGTAGTCATTCCCTTCACAGGAGTTCTTCTTGACTCAGGGATCCAACCCAGATTTCCCACATGGCAAGCAGATTCTTTACAATCTGAGCAACAAGGGAAGCCCAATGAAGCAGAAGTAGATGCTTTGTTGGAATTTCCTTCCTTATTCTGTGCTCCAACATATGTTGATAATTTGCTGTCTGGTTCCTCTGTCTCTTCAAAAACTACCTTATACATCTGGAAGTCCTCAATTTACATACTGTTGAAGCCTAGCTTAAAGAATTTTTAGCATTACTTTGCTAACATGTAAAATGATTGCAATTGTGTGGTAGTTTGAACATTCTTTGGCATTGCTTTTTGAGGAAACTGGGATGTGAAATGACCTTTTCCAGTCCTGTGGCCACTTCTGAGTTTTCCAAATTTGCTGATATGTTGAATGCAGCACTTTAACAACATCACCTTTCAGGACTTAAAATAACTCATCTGGAATTTCATCAGCTCTGCTAGCTTTGTTCATAGGAACATTTCACCTTCTAGGAAGTCTGGCTCTAAGTGAGTGACCATACCATCGTGGTTATAGGTCTTTAAGATCTTTTTTGTATAGTTCTTCTGTGTATTTTTGCCATCTCTTCTTAATCTTTTCTGCTTCTGTTAGGCCCTTGCTATTTCTGTACTGTATTTTGCCCATCTTTGCATGAAGGAGTCCTTTGATATCTCCAGTTTTCTTGAAGAGATCTCTAGTCTTTCCCATTCTATTGTTTTCCTCTCTTTCTTTGCATTGTTCACTTAAGAAGGCTTTCTTATCTTGCCTTGCTATTCTTTGAAATTCTGCATTCAATTGCATATATATTTCCCTTTCTACTTTGCTTTTCAATTCTCTTTTTTACTCAGCTATTTGTAAGGCCTCCTCAGACAATCACGTTGCCTTCTGTGATTTCTTTTTCTGGGGGATGGTTTCGATCGCTACCTTCTGTACAGTGTTATGAACCTCCATCCATAGTTGTTCAGGCACTCTATCAGATCTACCCTTGAATCTATTCTTTGTATAATCATAAGGGATTTGGTTTAGGTCATACCTAAATGATCCAGTGGTTTCCTTGCTTCTTTTCAATTTAAGTCTGAATTTCGCAATAAGGACCTGATCTGAGCCGTAGTCATCTCCAGGTCTTGTTTTTGCTGACTGTATAGAACTTTTCCATCTTCGACTGTAAATATTATAATCAACCTGATTTCGATATTGACCATCTGGTGATGTCCATATGTAGAGTCATCTTTTGTGTTGTTGGAAAAAGATGTTTGCTATGACCAGTGCGTTCTCTAGCAAAATTGTCTTAGTCTTTGCCATGCTTCGTTTTGTATTCCAAGGCCAATCTTCCCTGTTACTCCAGGTATCTCTTGACTTCCTACTTTTGCATTCTATTCCCCTATATTTAAAAGGGTATCTTGGTTTTGGTGTTAGTTCTAGGAGGTCTTATTGGTCTTCATAGAACCATTCAACTTCACCTTCTTTGGTATCAGTGTTTGGGAGATAGACTTGGATTTCTGTGATATTGAATGGTTTGCCTTGAAAACGAACTGAGATCATTTTTGAGATTTTTGAAGTTTTTTTGAGATTGCACCCAACTACTGCATTTTGGACTCTTATTGACTATGACGTCTACTCCATTTCTTCCAAAGGATTCTTGAACACAGTAGTAGATATAGTGGTCATCTGAATTCAGTTCGCTCATTTCTGTCCATGTTAGTTCATTGATTTATAAAATGACTGTATCCGCATTTGTCATCTCCTGCTTGAGCAAGTCTAATTTTAATTTCATGGGCTTGCAAAGAGGTATATACAACTGAGTGACTAACACTTCACATCAAGAGCCTAACATTCTAGGTTTTTATGTAATATTGTCCTTTACAGCATCAGACTTTACTTTCACTACCAGCTGCATCCACAACTGGGCATCATTTTTGCTTTGGACCAAACCTCTTTGTTCTTTCTGGAGATATTTCCCTACTTTTCCCAAGTAGCATATTGGATAGCTATCTACCTGAGGGCTTATCTTCCAATGTCATATCTTTTTGCTTTTCATTACTGTTCATGGTGTTCTTGAGTCAAGAATACTGGAGCAGTTTGCCATTCTCTTCTCCAGTGGACCATGTTTTGACAGAACTCTTCACCATGACCCATTTGTCTTGGGTGACCCTGAACAGGATGGCTTATAGCTTCACTGAGTTACATAAGGCTGTGATCCATGTGTTCATTTTGGTTAGCTTTCTTTGATTATTGTTCTTGCTTTTTCTATTTTCCCTCTGATGGATGAAGATAACAGCATTGTGAAAGCTTCCTGATGAGAGGTTTTGCTGTAGGGAAAACTGGGTCTTGCCCTGGTGGGCAAGGCCATGCTCAGTAAATCTTTAATCCAATTATTTCATGATGGGTGGGGCTATGCTCCTTGTGTTAGTTGTTTGGCCTGAGGCCACCCACTCCTGGAGTCCCTAGGCTACATAGTAGAGCTAAGATCAACCTCCAAAGGGACTTATTCCAACACATGCCTCCCAGGACTCCTGCTGCCAGTGCCCTGGTCCTCATGGCAGGCTTCTGCTGACCCAAGCCTCTGCAGGAGACTTTCAAAGACTCACAGGCAGTTCTGGCTCAGTCACTGTGATCACTGCTTGTTTCCCCTGGGTCCTGGTACACACAAGATTTTGTTTGTGCCCTCTAAGAATCTGTTTCTCCCAGTCCTGTGGAAGTTCTGTGATCAAATCCCACTGTCCTTCAAAGTCAGATTCCCTGTGGATTCCCAGTCCTTTTGACAGATTCCCAGACTGAGAAGTCTGATGTCAGGCCTAGAACCTTTGCAACAGTTGGAGAACTTGTTTAGTATGATCATTTTCCAGTTTGTTGGTGCACACCAGCAGGTATGAAATTTGATTTTATGGTGATTGTGCCACTCCTTTTGTCTCCTTGTGGCTTCTCTTTTGTCCTTGGATGTGGGGTATTTTTTTTTTTTTTGGTGGGCTCCAGCATTCTCCTGCTGATGGTTGTTCAGCAGCTAGTTGTGATTTGGTGTTCCCACAGGAGAAGATGAGCACATATTCTTCAAGCTGCTGCTGTCATTATTGTAGATTTGACATTTTGGGTATAGCCTAGGTTTAAACACAATGTAAACACAAAGCAAAATTGGAAAATATGAGTATATGTTAGTGACGTTAGTTCAGGAGAAAGTAGCATTCCAAAATATTTATTCATTTTTGACTGGGGGAGTGTCATTTACATGCACTTTCTATAATTATTATTTAATAATTAATTTAATTTTTATTCATAATTAACTAATGCTATTGCCATTAGTAACTAATACTATTAATACTATGCTACTATTATATAGCACAGGGAAAAAAAGTAGCATTTATATGTTTGATTATTCTTTTTTTGCATTAATGGAAAAGAAGTTTTTTTTTAACTGAGGGTAATTTTATTTTTATCATTAAACAGTTGTCTGCAATTTTGAAGTTCTGATTTTATCCCTTGCATGTGCTAATAAACAATGTCTCCATTGTGAAAAAGGATACTAGTTTATTGTAATTTACCCAGACTACTGAGGTTTGCAGCTTAGTGTAATATCATTATTGATGTCTACATGTTGACTGTGTGGATCATGACAAACTGGAAAATTCTTAAAGAGATGAGAATACCAGACCACCTTACCTGCCTCCCGTGAAACCAGTATGCAAGTCAAGAAGCAACAGTTAGACATGAAACAATGGACTGGTTTCAAATTGGGAAAGGAGTATGTCAAGGCTGTATATTGTCACCATGCTTATTTAACTATATACCAAGTACATCATGTGAAATGCCAGGGTAGATGAAGCACAAGCTGGAATCAAGATTGCCAAGAGAAACATCAATAACCTCAGATATGCACATGAAACCACCCTTAGAGCAGAAAGCAAAGAGGAACTAAAGAGCGTCTTGATGAAGGTTAAAGAGGACAGTGAAAAAGCAGCCAGTTCCATCACTTCATGGCAAATAGATGGGGAGACGATGGAAACAGTGACAGACTTTATTTTCTTGGGCTCCAAAATCATTGCAGATGGTGACTGCAGCCATCAAATTAAAAGACACTTGCTCCTTGGAAGAAAAGCTATGACAAACCTAGACAGAGTATTAAAAAGCAGAGACATTGCTTTGCCAACAAGGTTTCCAGTATTCCTGTATGGATGTGAGAGTTGGACCATAAAGAAAGCTGAGCGCTGAAGAATCAATACTTTTGAACTGTGGTGTTGGAGAAGACTCTTGAGAGTCCCTTGGACTGCAAGGAGATCCAACCAGTCCATCCTAAAAGAAATCAGTCCTGAATATTCATTGGAAGGACTGATGCCGAAGCTGAAGCTCCAACACTTTGGCCACCTGATGCGAAGAGCTGACACATCAGAAAAGACCCTGATGCTGGGAAAGATTGAAGGCAGAAAGAGAAGGGGACAACAGAGGATGAAATGGTTGGATGGCATCACCCACTCTATGGACATGAATTTGAGCAAGCCCTGGGAGTTGTGATGAACAGGGAAGTCTAGTGTGCTGCCGTCCATGGGATCACAGAGAGTTGGACACGACTGAATGACTTTCACGTTCACTTAAAATATCACTCCTATCCCAAAAGAAACTCTAGTTAAAGTTAATTTTTTCCTTCTCCCAAATCTTATCTCACGATTTAGGGGCCTTGGAATAGTAGGTATACATTTAAATAGACCATTATGTTTTAATGGATTTGTTTATATTAAAACTTATTTATGTATGTTACATGATAAGCTTCCCTGGTGGCTCAAACAGTAGAGAATCTGCCTGTAATTCAAGAGACCAGAGTTGGATCATTGGGTCAGGAAGATCCCCTGAAGAAGGACATGGCAACCCACTCTAGTATTCTTGCCTGGAAAATCCATGGACAGAGAAGCAGGGCAGTCTACAGTACATGGTGTCACAAAGAGTCAGACATGACTGAGTAACTAACATACACACTTACATTAATTATGTAAAAAATTATCAGAAAAAGTAGTAAAGAACTCTGCATAAAATAATAGAGACATTAAAATTAGATTTTTAGGTACTTATTTTGATGCACTAAAATGTTTATTCCTATTTTAAAATTCCAAAATGGTAGTTTTTATTTAAATGTATTATTTTACATTTTAGAATTTCATTATTTGGCTTTTCACAAATATTTTACAATTTAAATTTAAAAAATTTGTTATTCTAAGACAATTATATTTTAAGTATCTCGTCTCTTATAGTGGAAATTTAAAGACATACAATTGACATTGATTTTTTGCCTGAAAAGTTGGTAATGAACTCCTTATGTACATAATTCTTCCTATTTTTTTTTCATTCCATCTTAATTCTGACCAAGATGTATAATATTGATCAGTTTTAAACTTTAACTTCATTTAGAGCAATGTATTTACCCATATCATTTAGAGACATATATTTGTGATGTGTGCATGTACATGTATGTAAGGGTAAGCACATACATATGTACACTGATACAAGTACATATGTATGTGTGTATCTGCATACCTACAGTGAAAGAAAAAGTTTCAAAGATATTTGTAATGATATTTATCTGTTTAAATTCAAAATCCTTGTAAGCTGTATTAATTTTCTATTACAGAATAAAAAGTCACTATAAACACAGCACTTAAAACAACACACGTTTATATCACTACTTTTGAAGGTAAGGAAATGGGGCATGGGTTACTTGGGTCATTTGCTCAAAATTTTTCCAGAGATATATCAAAGTATTGGCTTGGGTTGTGATCTCATGTAATCTTTATGTTTCTCAAGCTCATTTAGTTTTTGGCAAAATCATTTCTCTGCAGTTGTAGGAATGAAGTCTACATTATTTTTTTCTAACAGCCTGCTGAGAACTAGATCTTAGCTACTTGACTTTCTCACCATGTGGCAGCTTCTTTAAAAACAGAATAATCTGTCTCCTATCTTTTATGATGGCCAGAACTCTTTGTGATATAATAATGGGGGTGACTATACCATTATTTTTTCCATAAATGGTAATAATCAAAGGATCTTCTATCCCGTTATAGTCATATGTGACCGTCATACTCTAAAAGAGGAAATTATGCAGAGCATGTGTTCCAGAGGAGAGGAATCCCAGAGGCTACCTTAGAAGTCTCTATTTGTATAGCTGGAGATGTGTCTTTTTGCATAGAAGCTAAGGAAAATGGTTAAGTTATTGAAATAATCTTAAAAAAAAAAAACTCCTTGAAAAAAATTCAAGCCATTTTATAGAGATTATTTAGCACTGTATTTAGCTGTATTATTGTACATCAGTCTATAAATCATCTACACCAAAGAAAATGAGTGATAGTTGGTAGTTTGGGCTCCTTGAAGCTAGTCTATTTTTCATGGATTCTACACCACAGATCAAGTGAATTCAAGAGAAGAGATGAATAGGGTTATTTTCCCTTGCTTTTTGTAAAATGAAAATGCTTTCCAACATTTCTGTGGCAGATTCTGACTGTGTCTTTTTCTAAGCCTTCTGTAATGGAGCAGATTTAAAATTCTTTTGTGGCATCAAATCCCAGCTGCTTGAAACCACCTGCCTTTCAGAAGAAGAGAGCTTAGGTGAATAAGAGGATACCTGAAAGGAATGTTTTGTTATGAAAATGCCAATAATTTTAATGTAAATGATCCAAAGCTATCAACCCAATTATATCATATAGAACATATGAAAAATTTTAAAAAGACAACTATAAAGAGCTTATTAATATGTAGATACTGTTAATTCATGCTATTCCTAGTGTAAAGCATCACATATTTCAATTTTGCACTGCTGTTTTTAAGGGGAAGGAAATTAGTTTCCTTATGACAAAAACTGACTAAAAATGGCACTATCAAAATAATCCCAGTTATTAAAAATGTGTAATATGATTAAAATAGGATAATAGGTTTAAAACATCAACCCTCATAACCAAAATGATTATTTCTGCTATTTCTAGTTATAGAATATCTTTTTTCAGAACTAACATCCTGATTCACTAAAAAATGACCAGATAATTCTAAAGCTATTTGAGGCATTACTGTCATGAAACACAGAGCAGATTCAACAGGTTGTAAAAGGTAAAAGCTGAATGAGAGCTTTAGATTTAAAAACTAAATTAATCTAATAATCCAGAAATCCACTTGTTATTCTTGTCCATTTATTTATATGTCATGAAGATAGGTAATGTAAGAGACAAAGGAACAGTCTGAGAAAATATTGTACGTTTGCATACATATGTATGGAACTGAGGATAGTTAGGACAGTATGAACTTATTATTTCCACTAAAGTAGTTAAAGTTTATTTTCAATGTCTCTGCATATTATGGCATATCATATCTCTCATAAACAAAGTATTATTTCAATTTATTATTGTATTCCTCAGACAGTGTTATGTTATACATGATCAAAAAGTATCTCATTAAAGAATGACAGTGCTTTGCATTAGTTGTACTCAAAGCCTCCTTGGGCATTGCAGCAAAGAAAAAGCAAATGACAGTTGGTGTCAACACTAAACAGCTTAGGGCAAACTATTTTCTCAAAACCTATGTAATTTAATTGAAATGCAATATTTCATGAATATTAGAAAACTAGGCTTTATTAAAAATGGCAAGGAAAAGTGAATGCATGACTGTTTAGAGTAACAAGCGATACAAATTTATTCATTTGATGCATCACTGAATTATTTAAAACTCAGCCTAAGCACAAGGTCATGGAATAATTTGGGCAAGTAGGCATTTTTCATGATGCATTTTCATAATTCCCCTGCATTTATAAGTTGATCACAACTTAGGCGTGGAGACTTTTTTCTTATAGTTACAGAGCCAGATAGCCTCTAATTCAAAATTAGAGCCAAAGCAACTGTTAACATTTGACATAGAAAATGTATATATGGATGAAGAAAGTTCTAAAGTTTATGTTAGTTTTACATTATTTTACGTTAGAATGTTATCCAGTAACCCTAAGACTTGTAAACAAAGTAAAAGAAAATTAAAATCCCTACAACTCAATTTTAATTTCATTCCAAAATAAAAGTGATACATAGAATAAACATTAAGTTCTCAGATCAGGCAAACTTTAGTATAAAAACTGTAAACAAAGCCTACTAGTTAAGCAACTGGAGTGATAATTACAGTTCTTCACTTCTGTTGCAGTGTCTTTGACCCAGAACATTTCTTTGGATTCTTTTTTAATGTGTCCTTGTTGCTCTTCCTACATGGTATCCACTTTTATCATTAGAACACTTAGATATTACCCCAAGTTATTTAAAATTCCTGGTTTGATATTTCTAACATTTCTGGCATATCTGTATCTGGTTCCTGATGCTTGCTCTGTCTCTTCAAAATGTGCCTTTTTTGTCTTTTAGTGTGCCTTACAAATTTTTGTTGATAGCTAAATGTGACATATTGGGTAAAAGAAATGAAGGTTCAGAGAGGACTTTAGCATGAGAGTTGAGTTTATCTGGCTAGAAATTGGCTGTTTTTATTATTTGCTATAGTATAGTGGTCTTTATTTTTTGCTATAGTGTAGCTGTCAGAGACTAAAATTTCCATGTGTCCTTTTTTTTCTGTCTCCCTGAGGTATTGAGGTTTCCTTAGAGAGTTCTTCTCCAATAAGGTCTGAAATGCGTGGCTCTTTCAGTTGTATCCTCTGATTATTATACAGGAGCATGGTTGATGTGGTGATGAGGTGTGGGGGAGGGAAAGTATACTCTAATCCTATGATTAGGTCTCTTCTTTGAGTGAACCTGTGCCCTAGGGTTGTGACCCTCAGAAGCACTTCTCAGCCCCGCTGTGCCCCTCCTACTGTGAGCCAAGAAGGCCGATGAGGCTGGAGTTGTGTGCTGCACTTCCTCCAGGTTCTTTGGTTGTTGCTGCTTAGTCACAAAGTTGCGTCTGACTCTCTGACTCTTTTGCAACCCCATGGACTGCAGTCCACCAGGCTCCTCTGTCCATGGGATTTCCCAGGCAAGAATACCAGAGTGGGTTGGTGTTTTCTACCCCAGATTTTCCCAAGCCAGGGATAGAACCCCTGTCTCCTGCACTGGTAGGCAGTTTCGTTACTGCTGAGCCACCAGGTAGGCCTCCAGGTTGTTTATGCTTTGGAAAAAACCCAGTTGCTTGTGTTCTGATAAAATAGTTTCTTTAGAGGTCTAGTCTTGTTAAGAAAAAGAACAAAACACTCTAGACTTATTTCAAAATGCCTGCTTTCCTGCTCCCTAAGCTGGAAGCCAGAGGTAATTCTTCTCTGATCTTTACTCTAAGAACCTGGTAGGGCTCCAGGAGGTAAAGCTCACAAAAATCTGAAGATCATCTCTAAGTCTGCATGTCCAGTGGGGATTTTACCTCTCCAATTTATTCACACTTGACCTCCAAAAGTTTATCAATTACAGATTAGGTGTTCCTGCCCCAAACTGGTTTTCATGGAGATTTCTGTTCCTGGGATTCTGCTCTAATAAACTGTCATTCCCTGTATCTGCATATTAGGGTGGGGGAGTGGAGGAAGGATTGCTCTGTGACATCTATTCCCTAATGAATCGTAGAAATATTGATTTTCAGTTTTTTAAACTCTTCTACTGTGTGAATGGGAATGATGCCCTTTCAGTTCTTTGCATGGTGGACAAGAGACAACCAGAAAGATTTTTCTTACTGATTTCCCTCCTCTCAGTTGAGACAGTAATGCTAGAAGGGATGGGAATTGGCTATCTGGCCTTCTACTAATTCAGATATTCAATATATTGGATATTGTTCTGATGTAGTAATTGCCTAGGACTGTTGGCATTTGTTATGGAGCATGTTCTGGGAATGTTCTGGGAGTGTTTCAAAATGATTACTTTTGTCTACTTATTAGTAGACCCATCAATGGCACTTTTATTTTTGCCAGTTTTTTTTTTATTTCTAGCATTTTCTTTTTGTGTTTTTCCTTAGGATTTCCATCTCTCTGCTTTCATTGCTCATCTGTTCTTGCACATTGTTCATTTTATCCATTAGAACTGTTAGTATACTAGTCATAGATGTTTTAAATTCTCAGTCTGATAATTCCAACAATTCTGTGATGTCTTGTTCTGATGCTTGCTCTGTCTTTCCAAATTGTGGTTTTTGCCTTTTGGTATGCCTTATAATTTTTTCGTAATAACTTAATTTGACATACCAGGTAAAATGAACAGCTATAAATAGGGCTTTAGGAATGTGGTAATGAGGTGAGATGGGGTGGGGAAGGAAGCATTCTTTTGTCCTGTTATTAGACCTCAATCTTTCAGTGAGCTGCCTCTGGACTGTGAACTTCACAGGTGTTTCTCAGATTGTTCTTTTCCCCTTAGCTGGAACAAGATGATTTGAGTGAGCTGGAGTTGGATATTTCCCTTCCCCAGGTCATTTAGACTCTGATAATACAGAATGAGCGGTTGGGTTCTTGAATGACTAGTTTTACATGAGGGAAGGCCATGTTAAGAACACAGAGCTCTGGAGTATTTAAAAATGGTTCTTTTCTTTTTCCTTGCTGAAATCACTGGGAGATCCATCTCCAGTGTTTACTGTGGTAATCTGATTGAGCTGCCAGAGGTAAAGTTCACAGTATTGTGGGCTCCTTAATCATTACTGGGCTCCCATGAAGTTTTTATCTCTTAGACTATCCACACTGAGCCTCCAGCAATTTGTCAATTATAGTTCAGGTTTCCTACCCGGGCACTGGCTCCATGATTGCTTCTGTTCAAAAGTGTCTCCTCCTGGTAAGCTGAGACTCCCTGTATCTGCCTATCCATCCAGTGGACCAATGTATTTAAAGCTTCCATGGCATCTTTTTATGTATTTTCATCAATTTTATTTAGTTGTTTTTCTAAGTAAATACACTTAATGATCTGGCATGTTGTATATTTTTGTGTTCTAAATATTTCATATATTAAATATTTAAATGTCTTGGTTTAAATTAAGGCAAAAAATAGAGTCCAAATATTCCAAAATAAATAATAGATATTCTTTTTATTGATGAATGTACATAATAAATATAAATATAGACCCAGATATATGCATACAAATGAAATGGTATATAAATTATTATTTTCATACAAAATGCCAGTAGATAAGTCATAAGTCAATAAAAAGGATAAGCTTTTTAATTGCATTATTTTGTGTTATATTTTAACTATCTATTGTAAATTATTGCTTAATGTTCTTGGGCACTTTTTAAAAATTATCAGAATATTTTTCTGTCAGGTGACAATGTTTATAAACTTCATAAATACGTCAGTATAGCACACTTCTTATATTCCTTACCTTGGTATACCCAGAGCCAAATCACTCTTAGGTTGCTTTTGCCTGTTCTGGTGAATCTATGGGATTTTAATTACTTTACAGACAATTATCTTGAATGATAGTACTATAGATTTCAGCCTAATTAACACTTTGTTAATGGTGCTTATATGTTTACAAACATTAGATGAAATTCTGGTTTTAATCTGACTATACAGATGTGTCTGCAGGAGTAAAATATTCCTTGTTTTTAGTTAGTTTTAGTAACAGTGAAAAATTATTTATTTTCACTTATCTGAACATAGAAATTAACTATTCATATAATATGATATCTTCATTTCCAATAATTGCTATACAACTAATGCTATATAAATAAGCACTCATCTTAATTCTTCTTTGGCAAAAGATATTTCACAAGAATTTCAAAGAAACTGCCAAAATGACTCCATATGTTTGCAGCACCAAAACTGATTAGTCTCAGAATTTCTGGAAGCCACAGCATAGGATTTCAACTGCTTGTGTATAGCTATTGCCAGAGAATGAGATTTCTTTCTCTTCCATCTTCTAAATTTTTCAGTCAACTCCTGTTTTGGGAACATACTAGAAAGGGATTTTGGGAAATGAGTTTTCAGGCTTCTCTCATATGATAAAGGAAAGAAGATAAAGGTGACAGAAATAATGTTGAATTGACAAAAATTTATGTAGCATAACTGTACCCTTTGTCAACCCATACAAATGTCTGTCTATGTCAACACTATTAAACATCAGTAACCCTGTCATTCCTTTTCCTAATACTATCAGCTCATTCATTATGCATTTGACAATAAGCTTTCTGTCACTTTAAAATTATGGGCACATAGTTTCATAAGTTTCTATGTCTGGACATAGAGAACTCAGTCTCTTAGTTACTGAACTTAGTATTAATATCTCTTTGATAATTTGTCTAAATACTAAAACACTAAGTTAAATATTATAGAGAAGTTTTAAATAAAAGGATAGGATGAAGAGGGAATCAGTTAATATATACAAATATATACTTGTTTTTATTTTATTTGGTTTTTTGTTAAGCTGCTTACAGGGAACTTTCTATGAGGTCATAGGAAATATTGGGGGAATAAGAAGCATTAAAACAGGATTGATAGGAATCTTAACCACTCATCTAAGCAACTACTTTTTCTTTAGGACCATTGAGAATCCAGTCTTCTATCAAAGATAGTCCTGCTACATGCCATAAAGTTAATATAATCTTGGGATTATATTCATACTATGATAGGTAGCTCAGGTTCATGGGTCTTGTACAGCATTCAGTGGCCATAGGAACTCAGTGGTAAGTTGATTTCCATTTTTAAAAAGGGGAATATTTTACTCAAGAAAAGAGCAAGGATCATCTCTAAAGCCCTCCATGTGCCATGATACTCCTTTTAGTAATTGGCAGAGGTTTCATGAAACTTTCCTATCTGCTCAAGAAACTTGAAATAAGATTGGATACATGGATTATTTGGTCAAAGAAGCAGAATAACTCACACTGCGTTTTGAAACTGATACAAATCTCTCTTCTTCTTTCCCCTGCATCTCATTCAGTACTGAAAACCTAACAGTTCACTTCGTAAATCAGCTAAACCCAGGCAGAAGAAATAGCACGTGCCTGTTTGGTTTTGTCACTTCTACTACTGAAAGGGACCAATCAACAACTGTATCTCTTTTTTCCCTATATTATGATGTACACAGTATAGCAATTGGTTTTTAATTTTGGAGCAAACACTTCAACATGCTCAAGATCATGTATTAAAATAACTCCTGTTTTAGTCTAAGACCCTGTGTGACTATGCTGACAGAACTTCCCATAGACTTGTATTGAATATTTGATATAGACAAAAGATAAACCTTCACTAAGATAATTAAATAATATTTTAAAGCAAAATGTAGCATATCTTGAGTGATATAAATGCAATAGTTACATTGAGAACTTTCTCTGTTTTCTGTTTTACTAAAATGAATGTGTTTGTTCATTTGCTGAGTTTTTATCCAGTGTTTAGGTTCTCTTTTAGGGGACAGTGTTTGGAGTAGTTAAAAAAAAAAAAAAAAAAGAGATAGAGACAGTGACAGAGACAGAAACAGAAATATTTGCATTCCAGAGGTAGAAGACAAATATCAAAGCAAATGAAAAAAAAAGTGAAATTATACATGGTTTTAAATGGTGATAAAAGCAGAAGAGGAAAAGTAAAGCAAGCAAAATAATGAATATTGCAATAGAATGTTACAGTGTTAGATGACATGACCTCACAGAATAACAAGAGAAAGACTTGAAATTAGCCAAGAGATTCCACATATATGAGCTAATATATGATATTTATTTTTCTTTTTCTGAATTACTTTACACATATATGTGGAATCTATAAAAATGATATAGGACTTCCCTGGTGGCCTAGCGGTAAAGACTCTGCCTGCCAATGCAGGAGAGATGAGTTCAATTCCTGATCTGGGAAGATCCCACATGTCCATGGAAAAAAGGAAAAATGGTACAGATGGACCTATTTTCAAGGCAGGAAGAGACACTCAGGTGTAGAGAATGGACATGTGGACACAGTGAGGGAAGAAGAGGGTGGGGCGAGTTGGGAGATTAGAATTGACATGTATACAAATGTCAGATAGCTAGTAGGAACCTGCTATAAAGCACAGGGAACTCAGCCTCTATGATGAGCTAGAAGGGTGGGAGGGAAGTCCTAGAAGGAGGGGATATATGTATCTATATAGCTGGTTCAGTTCATTGTCAGCAGAAAGTAACACAACATTGTAAAGGAATTATATTCTAATTCTATAAATATATATATATATATATATATATATATATATATATACACACACACATATGAAATTAGCAAAGAGAAAATGCCATTTTTTACCACTCCAGTTAGTAGGTACAGCATGTCCAAAATCGCCAAAACAAGAAACTGCCTAATTAATTCAAAGAAGAGAGTTTTAGCTCAACTGGGGATGATTTTTCTCTGCTTTGAATGTTTTACCTCAATCTTCCTCTATGTAGTTAACTATTCATTATTCAAATTAGACAAACCTCTCTGAAAACCTTACTGTCCGTCTGTTCAACAAATATTCATTTAGGTACTATGTCAAATTTCATTGATTTCTCCCCAAATTGCAAAGAAAACTGTTTCAAATAATGCAAAAAACTATACCAAAGGAATGTTTCTTAAGGGACACATTGAATTATTTCAAAATAATAGAATATATTTGGTTATTTGCCAAAGACTGGCAGGGTGGAAGGAGATTGAGCTGGAAATATTTTAGAGATTTTTTATTCACTGAGGGCTACATAAATAAAAATGTCCTCTGCTACACTTTTTTGAAAAGTATTTTGAATTTTCCTCATTCCCTACATCTTTATTTCTTAGTACTGAATTTGTGAGTACATAGTAGATGACAAATTCAAGTATTCAACTCTTTGTTCATGTTTCAATTTTCTAATATAGTCCACAAATCTAAAAATTCTAATATAAACATACTAATATAAGCATATGACTGTGGGCAATCATATTTTCCAATTAACGTTTCATCAAATTGTGTCTTCATTTTCCCAGAAATATAACTCTTGTTTTTCTTCTGGTTTCTTCCTTCTCTCTGTCTCTCCTCTTCCTTCCTTCTTTCACTTTGTTATTTTCCAAGAGAGGATATGTACCTTATTGGTACAGAGGATATGTACGAATTGCTGAAAAATTAGATTTCTCTGTTTGGAAATAATTTTAATTATATATAAAATGCACACTGAAGCTAAGTGACTTTTATAATTTTAAATTATGCACCTTGAATAAATAAAAGATTTACTAGGAAAAATAATCTTTGGGATTACTCTCAGCATTGACAGAGAAATATCCAAAGGAGTTAAATTTCTCAATAAATTATATAATTTAAAACTCAAGAATATAGAAGACAGGTTTTACTTATTGACAGATAACTTTTACTGATGAAAAGAATTGTAAATATAATGAAAATATGAAAGAAAGAAATGATCAATTGTCAGTTAAAGTTGAAAAAAAAAGACAAGTGGGTTTGTGACTAATGCTGCAAACAAGTTGACTTTTATTTTGTGTATATATAGTCCTTTGAGCCCAACCTGATGGGATTAATCCTAAATACTGCTGAAAACCATTCATAGGATTTAGTTCTCTACTCATCAGGGGAATCAACTTTATTGTGTTTCTTTGAATAAATTTGATGTATTGGCTGAATTCATAGACTATTACATACTAAACAAAGGGTTTTATTTAATAATAAAATAAATCTGTAAAAATAGAATTATATGGGACAGTTCTCAATGTCATTCACAATAATGAAGGGGAAAGTGGCTGGGCAGAGAATGCAAAGGATCAAGAAGGTTTAAAATGGTCAAAGGAAGTTGAAAGAAAACACAGGAGGGAGTGAAAGTGAGTAAAGGATAGGTTAACCACACCCTAACTGAAAACCATCCAGAACAGTTGCATTGAAACAAATCTAGGTTTACTCAGTTCCTTATAGCAAGATGAAGCATACCCCAGGGTAAAATAAAGGATATTTTAATAAAAAGAATTTGGGAGGGGCTTAAAGAAAGAAAGTGAAGTCTCTCAGTCATTTCCAACTCTTTGCGACCCAGTGAATTATAGCCTACCAGGGTCCTCCATCCATGGGATTCTCCACGCAAGAAAACTGGAGTGGGTTGCCATTTACTTCTCCAGGGGATCTTCCCCACCCAGGAATCGAACCTGGGTCTCCTGCATTGCTGGCAGCCGTTACACCCTCTGAGCCACCAGGGAAACCCTGGGAGGGGCTTAAGGAGAATTTAAAAAAAGGGAACCAGTGCTGAATTTGAAGCAGTGTGATTGGGTATCTCAGTAATCTGTATCCAAAGGCAAGGGTATGAAAGCCTGGCAAGGTTTGCTGTTGATAAAGAAGCAGGGATCAGTTAAAAATGAGGGAGATATACATTGGAAGGGGAGAGTCTTCTGGTGATTGTGCCTGTACCAGGTCAGTTTTCAGGTTGGGTTGCCCACAGTGCCAATTTCTATTTCTTCAAAGGAAAAAGACAAAGAAAGATTGATTGGAAGCCTTAATCACCTGATTTATCTGAAGGTCATAAATTTACAGTGTCACATTCTGACTACTTTTATAATAGAGGCAAAACACTGAAAATTATTTCATTAATATTAAATGAGTGTTTTTGTCAACTGAAATCACAGAAATGAATGGGTCAAAGGAACTTCAATGTACTGACCAAATTTAAGTAGATTGATATACTGTGAAATATTCATCAAATGTGGAAAAAAATGAAAACAGGAGCAATCTGACCAGCAGAAGAAATATAAGAGATATTTGAGTTCTTTGGGAGTTTGACAATAAGTATAGCAGCCAAATGATGCTGTTCAGGAATGGAATAACAGCATCAGTATTTTACAAATGGGAACACTCTGGGTAACAGCTAGATCCATGCAGTAGCCATGCTAATTAGGGTGAACCAAGGAAAGTGAAGAGCACTAGAGATTATGTCCAGTCATATTCGAGTTACCCAGCTTGATGCCAATATGGAAAAAGCAGATACAAGCCCAGTACTCATAGATTTAATGAATGAGAAAGCATAAGATGATCTCAGTAAAAGAATGAAGGTCATGGAAAAAAAGATTGAGAGACTTTATCTTTTTAAACAAGTTTAAAGATGACAAAGAATGGCATTGTGACTCTGAATGGATAAAAAGAAAATTAGTGGGACAACTGATAAAAGTTATATAAAACCTGTATATTACATAAATAATATTTTATCAAGGTTAATTTTGTGATATATATTATAGAACTGTGACTAAGAGAATGCCCTTTTAAAAAAGCACACAATTATATACACAGTTATTTGGATATAAAGGAGCAACTCATTTACATCTTACTCTTAAATATATGTGTATGTATCTGTGTGTATACATGTATACAAGTTTTGTAAAATACATATGTAGAATAGGAATAAATTTGCAAAGATTTTATTTTTAATATTTTTTTAAAAGTAGTATAAGTTTAAGATATTTAACAAAGAGTTGAAAAAAATCTGAAGAGAACATGATGGATGGTATGCTGGCATGAGCCTCAAATTCAACTTCATTTACATAAGTGTGAAGAAGTCATGACTTAGAACATCATGGCAGCAGGGGTCAAAGAGGATGCTTACATTTCTTCCTGACCTTTAGTTTTGTGGAATGTGGAAAATGAGCAAACTCCAGTTGAGAAAGCTTAAGATGAGTATTGTATTCAGGAAAATGGTAAACTAAAATTATTTTATTATTATTATTGTTGTTGCCATTATTATTGTTATTGGAATGGAGACTGTTTTTCAAGCAAAGAAGAAGGTAAGCTTATATATGTATAAGCTGATTTTTTCCAGTTAGTATTGAAATTAAAGATGAATTATGTAGTTATTGTTTCTGTGTGAAACTAAGTGGCTCCTACTAGAACTGGGCACAGATCCTTGGCCTCATTAGGGAAACGTACCAACCGATAGAACCAAAAGCCCAGACCCAGTCAGCCTACACTCCACAAACCGAGTGATTAACAGTGTGGTACTGGGAAAGGGAAATTGATAAATTAATGAAATAGATCCCAGTTTGGAAAAAATAACACAGTGAAAATAAAGTAAATAATATACTCAAGTTTCAGCTAAAAAACTAATATGCTCTTCTAATTAATTTAGTTTTCCATCCACGTTTTAATAATTTAATACCATAATGACTGTGACATAAAAATGAAACAAAATGTATTTTAAACATGTTTTTTTCTGCTTTCTTTACTCCACAGTCTATTTTTGAGGATATCTAAGTTTAATCTTATTATATAAAAAGCAATGAGACAGAAATTTAGAAATAGTGCAACATCTTATTTGTCTGAATATAGGAATCATAGTAACATAGTAATTAATAAAAAAGTACTTTGACTGTTTAAACTTACTTTTAAATACAATTATGTAGCTTTAGATGGTGTGTTTATATGAAGTTAGAACACTTGACCATCTTCTAACATACAATAAGATATTCCTGTGGCATAAATCAAATTATTTTTGAAATTATATCCTGAAAAATTATTTGTTTATAAGTGATAAATCCAAATTATTTTTGCAGTGTTCTATATTTTGTCCTGTGGCTTCTCCTGAGAACTGGAATTATTCAGTCTTTTCATGAATGTTAACACATTATCAGGTGGTGTCTCATAAAAAGTCATTAGATGTCTATTGAAACTATTTTAGATTTTAAGCATTGGTATACCTTCAAGGACATTATATGTGAAAGATGTGAAATAAGACTCTGAAAATGTATCAGTCAAGTTCACAGCCAGAGACAGATGACATACACAAAGTAAGATAATCTGAAGAAGTTTTATTTATATAGAGATACATTATGAAGGTGTCAGTGAAGTGTTCAGTTCAGTTCTGTTCAGTTGCTCAGTCATACCCAACTCTGAGACCAAATGGATTCCATGATTCCAGGCTTCCCTGTCCATCACCAGCTCCCGGAGCTTGCTCACTCATGTCCGTTGAATCAGTGATGCCATCCAAACATATCATCCTCTGTTGTCCCCTTCTCCTTTTGCCTTCCATCTTTCCCAGCATCAGGGTCTTTTCCAATGAGCAGGTTCTTCATGTGAGGTGGCCAAAGTATTGGAGCTTCAGCTTCAGTCCTTCCAATGAATATTCAGGACTGATTTCCTTTAGGATTGACTAGTTGAATCTCCTTGCAGTCCAAGGGACTCTCAAGAGTCTTTTCCAACACTACAGTCTAAAAGCATCAATTCTTTGGAGCTCAGCTTTCTTTTTGGTCCAACTCTCACATCCATACATAACTAATGGAAAAATCATAGCTTAAACTATATGGACCGTTGTTGGCATAGTACTGTCTCTGCTTTTTAATACTCTGTCTAGGTTGGTCATAGCTTTTCTTCCAAGGAGCAAGCGTCTTTTGATTTGATGGCTGCAGTCACCAACTGCAATGATTTTGGAGCCCAAGAAAATAAAGTCTGCCATGGTTTCCATCATTTCCCAATCTATTTGCAATGAAGTGATGGGAACAGATGCCATAATCGTCATTTTTTTGAATGTTGAGCTCTAAGCCACTCTTTTTCACTGTCCTCTTTCACCTTCATCAGGAAGCTCCTTACTTCATCTTTGCTTTCTGTCATAAGGGTAGTTTCATATGCATATCTGAGGTTACCGATATTTCTCCCAGCAATCTTGATTCCAGTTTGTGCTTATCCAGTCCTGCATTTTGCATGATGTACACCTCATACAAATTAAATAAGCAGGGTGACGATATATAGCCTTGACATACTCCTTTCCTGATTTGGAAAATGTCTGTTGTTCCATGTCTGGTTCTAACTGTGGCTCCTTGACCTTCATACAATTACTTAGGAGGAAGGTAATGTGGTCTGCTATTCCCATCTCTTGAAGAATTTTCCACAGTTTCTTGTGATCTACACAGTCATAGGTTTTAGCATAGTAAATGAAGCAGAAGTAGATTTTTTTTTATTGCTTTTTCTATGATTCAACGGATGTTGGCAATTTGATCTCTGGCTCCTCAGTTCAGTTCAGATAAGTTCATTTGCTCAGTTGTATCCAACTTTTTGCGACCTCATGGACTACAGCATGCCATGCCTCCCTGTCCATCACCAACTCCAGGAGCATGCTCAAACTCATATCCATTGAGTCTGTGATGCCATCAAACCATCTCATCCTCTGTCGTTCCCTTCTCCTCCTGCCTTCAATCTTTCCCAACATCAGGGTCTTTTCAGATGAGTCAGTTCTTCATAACAGGTGGCCAAAGTATTGGAGTTTTAGCTTCAGCATCAGTCCTTCCAATGAACATTTAGGACTGATTTCCTTTAGGATGGACTGATTGGGTTTCCTTGTAGTCAAAGGGACTATCATGAGTCTTCTCCAACACTGCAGCTCAAAAGCATCAATTCAACACTCAGCTTTCTTTATGGTCCAACTCACATCTATAAATGCTGCTGTTGCTGCTAAGTCACTTCAGTTGTGTCCGACTCTGTGCAACCCCATAGACGGCAGCCCACCATGCTCCACTGTCCCTGAGATTCTCCAGGCAAGAACACTGGAGTGGACTGCCATTTCCTTCTCCAGAGCATGAAAGTGAAAAGTGAAAGTGAAGTCGCTCAGTTGTGTCCGACTCTTCGTGACCCCATGGACTGAAGTCTACTAGGCTCCTCCATCCATGGGATTTTCCAGGCAAGAGAACTGAGTGGGTTGCAATTGCCTTCTCCAATCCATACATGACTACTGGACAAACCTCAGCTTTAACTAGACAGACAAGGTAATTTGTTGGCAAAGTAATGTCTTTGCTTTTTAATATGCTGTTTAAATTGATCATAGCTTTTAATCCAAGGAGTAAGCATCTTTTAATTTCATGGCTGCAGTCACCATCTGCAGTAATTTTGGAGCCCAAAATGATACAGTCTGTCACTGTTTCCATTCTTTGCTCATCTACTTGCAATGAACTGATGGGACCAGATGCCATGATCTTAGTTTTCTGAATATTGAGTTTTAAGCCAACATTTTCACTCTCCTCTTTCACTTTCATCAAGAGACTCTTTAGTTCTTCTTTGCTTCTGCCGTAAGTGTGGTGTCATCTGCATATCTGAGGTTATTGACATTTCTCTTGGCAATCCTGATTCCAGCTTGTGCTTCTTCCAGCCCAGCATTTCTCATGATGTACTCTGCATATAAGTTAAATAAGCAGGGTGACAGTATATAGCCTTGACATACTCCTTTCCTGATTTGGAACCAGTCTGTTGTTCCATGTCCATTTCTAACTGTTGCTTCTTGACCTGCATACAGCTATTTCCCAGGAGATAGGTCAAATGTTCTGGTATTCCCATCTCTTGAAGAATATTCCACAGTTTGTTGTGATCCACACAGTCAAAGGCTTTGGCATAGTCAATAAAGCAGAAATAGATGTTTTCTGGAACTCTCTTGTTTTTTGATGATCCAGCAGATGTTGGCAAGTCAATCTCTGATTCTTTTGCCCTTCCTAAATTCAGCTTGAACATTTGGAAGTTCACAGTTCCAAGCCTGGCTTGGAGAATTTTGAGCATTATTTTTCTAGCTCGTGAGATGAGTGCAATTGTTGTTTGAACATTCTTTGGCATTGCTTTTCTTTAGGATTGGAATGAAAATTGACTTTTTCCAGTCTTGTGGCCACTGCTGAGTTTTCCAGATTTGCTGGTATATTGAGTGCAGCACTTTCAAAGCATCATCTTTTAGGATTTGAAATATTTCAGCTCAAATTCCATCACCTCCACTAGCTTATTCATAGTGATGCTTCCTAAGGCTTTCTTGACTTCAGACTCCAGGATGTCTGGCTCTAGGTAAGTGATCACACCATCCTGGTAATCTGGGTGATTAAGATCTTTTTCCTATAGTTCTTCTGTGTTTTTTTGCCACCTCTTTTTAATATCTTCTGCTTCTGTTAGGTCCATAACATTCTGTCCTTTATTGCACCCATCTTTGCATGAAATGTTCCCCTGGTATCTCTAATTTTCTTGAAGAGTGCTCTAGTCTTTTCCATTCTATTGTTTTCTCTATTTCTTTGCAATGATCACTTAGGAAGGCTATTGTACCTCTCCTTGTCATTCCTTGGAACTCTGCATTCAGATGGGTATATTTTTTCTTTTCTCCTTGACCTTTCCCTTTTCTTTTCTCAGCTATTTGTAAGGCCTCCTTAGATGACCGTTTTTCCTTTTTGCATTTCTTTTTCTTGTGGATGTTTTTGATTATGGCCTCCTATACAATATTACAAAGCTCCGTCCATAGTTCTTCAGACACTCTGTCTATCAGATCTAATCGTTTGAATCTATTTATAATTTCCACTGTATGATTGTAAGGGATTTGATTTAGGTCTAGTGGTTTTCCCTACTTTCTTCAATTTAAGTCTGAATTTGGCAATAAGGAGTCCATGATCTGAGCCACAAGCAGCTCCCGGTCTTGTTTTTGCTGACTATATAGAGCTTCTCCATCTTCAGTGCAAATAATATAATCAATTTGATTTCACTATTGACCATCTTATGATGTCCATATGTAGAGTTGTTTCTCATGCTGTTGGAAGAGGGTGTTTGCTATGGCCAGTGCATTGTCTTGACAAAACTCTTATTAGCCTTTGCCCTGCTTCATTTTGTACTCCAAGGCCAAACTTGCCTGTTACTCCAGGTATCTTTTGTCTTCTTACTTTTGCATTATAGTCTCCTATGATGAAAAGCACACCTTTCTTTGGTCTTAGTTCTAGAAGGTCTTGTAGGTCTTCATGAACCATTCAACTTCAGCTTCTTTGGCATTAGTGGTAGGGACATGGACTTGGATTAATGGGGTCACACAGAGTCAGACATGACTCAAGTGACTTAGCAGCAGCAGCACTGTGATATTGAATGGTTTGCCTTAGAAACGAACAGAAATCTTTCTGTCATTTTTGAGACTACACCCACATACTGCATTTCTGGCTCTTTCGTTGATTATGAGGGGATACTCCATTTCTTCTAAGGGTTCCCTGCTGACAGTAGTAGCTGTAATGGTCATCTGAATTAAATTTGCCCATTCCAGTCCATTTTAGTTCACTGATCCTTCAAATGTCAGTGTTCACTCTTGGCCTCTCCTGTTTGATCACTTCTAATTTACCTTGATTCTTGAACCCAGCATTCCAGGTTTCTATGCAATATTGTTCTTTACTGCATCGGATTTGACTTCCATCACGTCACATCCACAACTGCATGTTTTTTTTGCTTTTGCTCAGCCGCTTCATTCCTCTCAGAGCTATTTATTCACTCTTCTCCAGTAGTATATTGGGCACCATATGAACAATATAAGTGAGGTGTAGTGGAACCAAAATATCAATGTAGACTCCAGCACTGACAGAATGGAAAAATAAAGGAAGATTATACAGCAAAAAAATGGCTTTGAGGATTTGTCATCTGTAGTCAAGGAATACAGTCAATGATACATTTGCTGCAATAAACATTGATGAACAACCAACTAAGAATAATTTTCTTATTGCAACTGAGTTTGAAATTTATTTGGGGATAAAAGCAAAACATGCATAAATAAGGAAAAGCGTCAAAGGGAAAAGTTCAGCTGCTTGTTTTGATTTAGATCTTAATGTTAACTGTTTTAGTCCATTCGGACTGCTCTAAATAAATACCATAGATTTAGTGGCTTATAAAAAGCAGAAATTCATTAGTCATAGTTATGAAGACTGGCAGGTCCAAGGTCAAGACACCAGAAGGTTTGGTGTTAAATGAGAACCTAATTTCAGCTAACGTCTGTCTCTTGGCTGTGTCCTCAGAGGCAGAAAAAGCAAAGCAACTCTCTGCAGGCTGTTTTATAAAGACACTGATCCCATTCAGGATGGCGTTGCTCTCATAATCTAATCATCTCCCCAAGAACCCATCTCCAAATAACATCCCAATGGGGATAGTTTTCAACTTACAAATTTTGGGAAACAGAAAAAATCAATCTATATATATACCTAAATGACAAATGAATTTAAGACAAATGCAAGCTTCAACTATCTGGGTTAGAGTCTGGGTGCCTATGTGAAGTCTTTCATAGAAAGTTTCATATATTTCCCTAGGTACACACATTGTGTATTTGCATACATGCAGTGTGTGTGTGTAAGAAATACTATATATAATCCACACTGTGTATCACACATAATGTATATTTACACTGATTGTCACACAGTACTTAAGAAATAGGAATTCTGAAAAATGCCTTACAGAGAACTACAGTAATTAATCCTCCTATGAGTTCAGTTCAGTTCAATCATTCAGTTGTGTCCAACTCTTTGTGACCCCATGAATTGCAGCACGCCAGGCCTCCCTGTCCATCACCAACTCCCTGAGTCCACCTAAACTCATGTCCATCAAGTTGGTGATGTAATTCAGCTATCTTATCTTCTGTCATCCCCTTCTCCTCCTGCCCTCGATCTTTCCCAGCATCAGGGTATTTTCCAATGAGTCAGCTCTTCACATCAGGTGGCCAAAGTATTGGAGATTTCAGCTTCAACATCAGTCCTTCCAATGAACACCCAGGACTGATCTCCTTTAGGATGTACTGGTTGGATCTCCTTGCAGTCCAAGTGACTCTCTAAAGTCTTCTCCAATGCCACAGTTCAAAAGTACCAGTTCTTTGGTGCTCAGGTTTCTATATAGTCCAACTCTCAAATCCATACATGACCACTGGAAAAACCATAGCTTTGGCTATACAGACTTTTGTTGGCAAAGTAATGTCTCTGGTTCAAGGAGTAAGCATCTTTTAATTTCATGGCTGCAATCACCATCTGAAGTGATTTTGGAGCCCAGAAAAATGAAGTCAGACACTGTTTCCACTGTCTCCCCATCTATCTGCCATGAAGTGATGGGACCGGATGCCATGATCTTAGTTTTCTGAATGTTGAGTTTTAAGCCAACTTTTTCACTCTCCTCTTTCACTTTCATCAAGAGGCTCTTTAGTACTTCTTCACTTTCTGCCATAAGGGTGGTGTTATCTGCATATCTGAGGTTATTTATATTTCTCCCAGCAATCTTGATTCCAGCTTGTGCTTTCTCCAGCCCAGTATTTCTATGATGTACTCTGCATATAAGTTAAATAAGCAGGGTGACAATATACAGCCTTGACGTACTCCTTTTCCTATTTGGAACCAGTCTGTTGTTTCATGTCTAGTTCTAACTGTTACTTCCTGACCTGCATACAGGTTTCTCAAGAGGCAGATCAGGTGGTCTGGTATTCCCATCTCTTTCAGAATTTTCCACAGTTTATTATGATCCACACAGTCAAAGGTTTTGGCATAGTCAATAAAGCAGAAATAGATGTTTTTCTGGAACTCTCTTGCTTTTTCGATGATCCAACGGATGTTGGCAATTTGACCTTTGGTTCCTCTGCCTTTTCTAAAACCAGCTTGAACATCTGGAAGTTCATAGTTCATGTGTTGCTGAAGCCTGGCTTGGAGAATTTTAAGCATTACTTTACTAGCATGTGAGATGAGTGCAGTTGTGATAGGAGGTCATTATTGCATGTGCCCCAGTTAGTGGTGGTTATGTTTGTTATCCTGTAGGGGAGCCATGGATATTAGTGGTTTGATTTAAGACAGAGACAGTCATTCTTACCTATACCTACATTGTAGAATTCACAAAGCTATCAATTAAAAAGATATTCTCATATTTTCTATCGTTGGTACCATATTATTTACAGATGCCTCAGCTTGGATAACCAAGAAAGAAAATGACTGTAAAGCATTAGACTCTTTTAAATTGAAGAATCATGAACATAGCAATATATTAGTATCAGGTGTACCGTGTGTTGATTCAGCATTCATATCCATTACTAATTGATCACAAGTCTAGTAACCATCTGTTACCATACATGTTATTGCAATATTACCAACTACATTCCCTACAATGTACATTACATCCTCATGACATTTATTTTACAATAAGAAGCTTGTACCTCTCATCTCCTTCATCTGTTTTACCTAACACTCCACCCCCAGCCTCTCTGTCAACCACCACTTCATTCATTATGTCTGTGTCTCTATTTATATTTTGTTTTGCTGTTAACTTGTTTTGGTTTTTAGATTCCACATATCAGTGAAATTGTATGATGTTTGTCTTTCTTTGTCTGACTTATTTCACTTATCATAATACCCTCTGGGCCCCTCCTTGTTGTTGCAGATGACAAGATTTCTATTTGTAAGGCTGAGTCTAGTCCATTGTGTATTTATACCGTATCTCCTTTATACATTCATCTATCAAGGAACACTTAGGTCCTGTCCACATATTAATTATTATCAATAATGCTAAAGTGAGCACAAGAGTACAAATATCTTTTTCAGTTAGTGTTTTTATTTTCTTCAGAAAAATACCAAGAAGTAAAGTTGCTGGATCAAATGGTACTACAATTCTACTTTCAATTTTATGAAGACCCTCCAAACTCTTTTCCGTAGCAGCTGTATTAATTTACTTCCCCACCAACAGTGCATAAGGGTCCCCTTTTCTTCAAATGCTGAGCAATGCTTGTTATTTGTTGTCTTTTTGAAAATAGCCATTCTAACAGATGTGAGGCAATGTCTGTTTGTGATTTTAATTTGTATTTCCCTGGTGATGAGTGATATTGAGCATCTTTACATGGTTTGTTGGCCATCTGTGTGTCTTTCTTAGAAACATGTCTATTCAGGTTCTCTGCTCACATTTTAATAAGATTTTTTAAAATAAAAAAATGTTTGTTTTGTGAGTTCTTTGTATATTTTGGATATTAACTATTATTGAATATATCTTCTGCAACTATCTTATCTCATTCAGTGGGCTGACTTTTTGTTTTGCTGCCAGTTTTCTTCCCTGCATAAACGCTTTTTTAATTTGCTAATTGTTAAATTAGCATTTAGGTGCTAGTCAACTTAACTTTCTAATCACAGTTTTTAAACATTTAATGCATATTTCAAATGATTATTTTGAAGTCATTGGTGTGGTGTCATTACATCCATTACTTGATTACAACTGGTCTCACATCAATAGTTTGGAGGAAAAATTTGTTTTCTTGTGTTTCTAAAAGAGGACATTATAATTAGATTTAAAATCAATTAAAAAGTGTCAGTGTAATGCAATTATGTAAATAAAAAATCCTACAGTCTAAAAATATAAAATAATTCAGGCATAAATACAGTAAAAAAAAAAGAGTAGTTGTATATAATATGAAAAGCTTGTCTAAAAAACTCATAGTGTGGATTCTACCATTGTGATTTTCACAAAATCTCTCATGTAGAGAAGCTAGGTGATTATGTTTTATAGATTATGAATTTAAAATACTCTAAGAAATAGATGGAGAAACAATGGAAACAGTGACAGACTTTATTTTCTTAGGCTCCAAATTCACTGCAGTTGATGAATGCAACTATGAAATTAAAAGACTCTTGCTCCTTGGAAGAAAAAACGTATGACAATCCTAGACAGCATATTAAAAAGCAGAGACAGTACTTTCCTGACAAAAGTCCTAATAGTCAAAGCTGTGGTTTTTCTAATAGTCATATATGGATGTGAGAGTTGGACCATGAAGAAAGCTGAGCACCAAAGAATTGATGCTTTTGAACTGTGGTGTTGGAGAAGACTCTTGATAGTCCCTTGGACAACAAGATTAAACCAGTCAATCCTAAAGGAAATCAGTCCTAAATATTCACTGGTAGGACCAATGCCAAAGCTGAAGCTCCAATACTTTGGCCACCTGATGTGAAGAACTGACTCACTGGAAAAGACCCTGATGCTGGGAAAGATTATAGGCAGAAGGAGGAGGGGATAACAGAGGATCAGATGGTTGGATGGCATCACCAATTTGATGGCCATGAGTTTGTGCAGGCTCTGGGAGTTGGTGATGAACAGGGAAGCCTAGCATGCTACAGTCCATCAGGTTACAATGAGTCAGAAATGACTGAGTGACTGAACTGAAGGAATAGTGGGGTACACTGACATGAGAAAAATAAACATATACTGAATATCCAGAAGTTATATTTATTACTGTGCATACTTTATATTATGTTTGTGAGCTCCGCCATGCAGCTGTGTCCAGCTCTTTGTGACCCCATGGACTGTAGCCCAACAGGCTCCTCTGCCCATAGAATCTTCCAGGCGATAATAGTGGAATGGATTGCCATTTCCTACACCAGGGTATCTTCCTGAACCAGGGATAGAACTTGCGTCTCTTGTGTCTCCTGCATCGGCAGGCAGATTCTTTACCACTGTGCCATACAATTCCATTTTATATGGTAACTATTGCCTTCATTATTCTAACTGTATCCTTGGTTTTGATTCAAAATACTTATCTTCAGCATTTGGTTCACCAGGGAGGAGCACTGTACTTAATTAAAGTTTAGGTATTTATTTAATATAAAGAACCACACACACTAAAAATGAAACTCATGCATCTGTTTTTAAATAGATTATACTTTAGAAAGAGACAATTACTGATCAGTCATCTTCTCATGAAAGTCAAATATGCTCTCCTTTGTGCTCTAATCAACACGCAAGAGGAAAAGCAGTATATGTGAAGGATTTCCAGAGATCAATGTGGAGTTGAAGCCAAAGTGGAAAAATTCATAGCAACTTTAAGGAGAATATTGAAAATATAGTTACTTAATACTTCAGGAAATATTTTTCTTTCTATAACTTGAGTTATCCTTTTATAGATGTTGAGTAATTGATGAAATTTTATAGATATTGATTAATTGATGAAATCCAAGGAGAAATAATAAAGAAAAATTGTTGCATACATTAGAAAATTATATATAAAAATATTTTCATTATTCTTTAAAGAACCAAGATGATAAGTAAATACATATTATAATTTGAACACTATATAATACATACTGTAATTTGAACACTATATAATTTCTCATTGGCTCAATTCTATATAGAATATAAAGAGTCTGATGCCTTTAAATTAGATATAAAGTAATTTTTAAAGAAAAATAATAAAAAATGTTTGTGACTAAATATTTTTGACTAAACAGAGAACAGTTTATTAACTAAATATTCATGACTAAACAGTATAAACTGTTTTATAAACAGTTTATAAAAGTTTATACAAGTAGAAATGATGTTTGAGTGTAAGAATCAGAGCATTAGAAGTTGTTCCATATTTAGGGAGTGAGAAAATATTACATATGTATCATCAGTTTATAAAAATAATTAAAATCATTTGCCTGAAACAGTTCTTAATAGACTTTATTAATTGGCTTTGGTTGGTTAGTTTGTTGCAATTTCATGAGCTGGTAAATCTCCTTTAGAAATTGGTAATTTGCCTAACTTTTCCACTTGTTATTATCTATTGACACAGTTTGAAGGGAAGGTTCTCTGACAATGTACCTATTTACATTGGCTCTGCTAATTATCTTTATCATTTTTCTACTTTATTATTACTAATTTTTTATGTTTCCTGATATCACTTTGTGACTATTACAGAGCTCTCTTTATTTTCTTATTTCTACCATATCTTGCTTTGTCAGTTTTTTAAATAAAATATATCTTATCTGAATGCTTCAAAAAATTACTAACTTTTTGCATTTTGTGTAACAATATTTATTGTAGGAACTTAAGCCAGAACATAACCAAAATGGAGGTTGTAAGATAATTTAAACACTTAAAAGTGGTTTTTACTTTTTTTTTCAGTGATAGCTGTGGGCATCATTAGAGGGCTTTCTTACACAATAGTAGCCACAGAGCAGGTGGAAAAAGAGATTTCTCTCTTTATAAACACTTCTGGAGCTTATATTTGCATACCATTACTTCTGTAGCAAATGATTCATTCTCTTCTTTCATCTCTCCTTTTCTTTTTCCTAATTGTGTCATATAGCAAATAATAACCTTTAGCATATTCAAGTTTCACACTATGAGACAGAAAGGCAAAAAAAATAATCTATGAGAAAGTAGGTTAATGTGTATACTGTTGTTTAATTTATAGTTACATAAGCATGTTTTTAATTTCCCTAGTAGACTATGAGCATCTTTTGCAAAAATGGCAAGTATTATTCAATATTCATATTCCTTTTGTTTCCTACATTTAGAATGATTTTTAAACTATTAAGTTGAATAGACTTACTGAGTACTACAGAAAAATCAGTATTCTAGGAACTCAGAGAGAGAGGTTAAATGGAAACCTGGAAATCACACATCAATAAAAAAAAAAGAATTTAGATTGATATAGCAGAAAGGAAAAAGGATACATTATTTAATGGAATCTGAGAAAAATAGGGAGTCTGATTCATGCAGGAAATTAATAGCATTTATCCAATGAAAGTCTGCAACATTTTTTCTCCTATCTTAAAGATATTCTACCCAGATCATGGAAATGCTCATGAGCATCGTGAATGTGGGGACCCCTTTTCTATGCCAGAGTTGCAGAAATCATTCAAGGTGTTGGAGTTTAAATATTAAATAGGACTTTCGCAGTAAACTTACCTGTTGTTATAGCACTATTAAAACTAATATTCAATTACAGATGGGAAACAAATTATGGTTTTATCTAGGATTGTAAGAATAATAATCATTCTCTGTGCTTTTTTAATATGAAAAGGCATCTGAAATCCAAAGAACAATTAAGAAAGGATATTTAGGGTACAGCCTAAGTTTGGATTTGGGGAGTCAATCAGTATCAACTTTCTTTTTATCTACTAAATGGTCTAAGACTACTGATTGAAACTGTACAATATCAGAATAGGAACTTGAAAAGTAATAAAGATTACTCTTATAGATTTATATGTATATATGTTTTTAAAGAATTTGCTGGTATCTTAAATACAGTGAATTCATGAAAATATATATGTGTAAAATATCCATATACCCCTGAAATTATTTTCCTAATTTATCAATAGTCATTTTTATAAAAAAAGAAGAAATTTAACTTCCATAGGATTTTATTCAAATATGATAAATATTTCAGACAATGATATAAATGTATAGGGAAAAATTATACACAATATACTATATATTCATATATACTTTTCTGCATATAAGGGGGAAATAGTCCCTAAATTCTCATAAGAATTCTTAAAAATCAGAATTTTAAGTATAATCAACTTTCTTTTGAATAGTTCACAAGAAATTAATGAAAGATCCAAACCTATTTATAATCTCCTATCAAATCTTTGGCTAATTCCTAAATGAGATGTCATGGATCTCAGTGGAAAACCATATCTCAAAGCATGAATAAGTTGAATAGAAATTTAGCAGTTACTTAATGCAAGGGTAGTTCATATATCTTAAACATGGAGGGTCAATTATCTTCGACATGGAAGGTCTTGGAAAACACATCAGTCTTCCCAGTGAAATCATAGAAGAACTTTGCCTAACAAGTAAAGACTGCATTGTAAATCTATAGATTCAATGGAAAAGTAGGGCAAAACTGAAATAGACTCCTCCAAAGCTCTAAACTCAAGAGCTTTAAATTCAAGTTAAAGGCAAGCAGCCAAACATCTTTCTGTCTACTTGAACAGAAACCATTCTCTTCAGTGAAAGATAGAAGAATCAAGAGTCAACAATATATCATCCAAAATGTCCAGTAAGCCATAAAAAATGACTCTATATATGACGGAATAGGAAAATATGAGTCATGGACGAAAGAAAATAAATAAATACAAGTCTGAAGATAAACTAGAGATAGAAATTAGCAGGCAGGATTTTAAAGTCTGCAGGGTTTTAAAGATTATATATGTTCAAATACCTAAAGAAAGGGATATCTTAACAAATAATAAGACAGAAATATTTAAAACAACAAAATTGAAACTTTAAGAAATTAAAATTTATTTACTATGACTAATAAGATATTGAAGATGACAGAAGAAAGTTACAGTAACCTTGGAGATAGATCAGTAGAAAGTATCCAATATAAAATACAGAGAGAAAAACAGATTGAAAAAAATGAATAAATAGGATGTCAGGAAACAATAGGTCTATTATATGTGTGTATTTCCTCTCCACCAGGAGAGGAAAGGAAAAATATGAGTCTATATATCTATATATCTATATGTTTGAGGAAATAATGACAAAGATGCCCAAAACATGAAAGAAAACAAAATACAGATTTATGTAGCTCAGAAATCTAAAGCATTCTAAGTGAAAGTAAAATCACATGTAGACATATTATAATTAAATTGCTTAAAAGGAGAGAGAAAAATAAATATATTGAAAACAGCCAAAGAAAAAGTGATACATTAAATATAGGAGAATAATGGTAAAAATAACAGTGGAAATATCAAGAATCAGAAAAAAACAAATGTTGGCATATGTGTGCAGTGCTAAGTTGCTTCAGTAGTGTCTCTTTGTGATCCCATGGACTGCAACCTGCCAGGCTCACCTGTCCATGGGATTCTCCAGGCAAGAATACTGGAGTGGGTTGCCATTTCCTTCTCCAGGGGATCTTCTTTTTTTTTTTTTTTGCAGGTGTAGTTCTTTTTTTTTTCTTTTACCCCCCTTTATTTATTGATTTATTAATTTTTTACTTTGTAATATTGTATTGGTTTTGCCATGCATTGACATGAATCCGCCATGGGTGTACATGTGTTCTCCTTTCAGAACCTCCCTCTCCATCCCATCCCTCTGGGTCATCCCAGTGCACCAGCCCCGAGCACCCTGTATCATGTATCTAACCTGGGCTGGCAATTCGTTACACATATGATAATTTACATGTTTCAGTGCCATTCTCCCGTATTATCCCGCCCTCACCCTCTCCTATAGAGTCCAAAAGACTGTTCTATACATCTGTGTCTCCTTTGGTGTCTCACATACAGGGTTATCATTACCATCTTTCTAAATTCCATATATATGCGTTAGTATTCTATATTGGTATTTTTCTTTCTGGCTTACTTCACTCTGTATAATAGGCTTCAGTTTCATCCACCTTATTAGAACTGATTAGAATATATTCTTTTTAATGGCTGAGTAATATTCCATTGTGTATATGTACCAAGCTTTCTTATCCATTCATCTGCTGATGGACATCTAGGTTGCTTCCATGTCCTGGATATTATAAACAGTGCTGCGATGAACATGGGGGTATACGTGTCTATTTCAATTCTGGTTTCCTCAGTGTGTATGCCCAGCAGTGGGATTGCTTGATTCAGGGATCGAACCTGGTCTCCTGCGTCTCTGGCACTGCAAACGAATTCTTTACTACTGAGCCACTGGGGATGTTCCATATGCTGGCACAGAATGACCAATGTCTTTAAGGCATTTATAGGAGAAACAAACATACAAACAAAACCAAAAATGCTATATCCAGTCAGAGTGACTTCAAAAATAAATGTAAACTGAAAATATTTTTAGAAAATTAAAGATGAAACAATTTGTCACCAGAAGACCTGCATGTTGCTATGGGAAGTGTTCAGAGGCATATGACTTAAGCTTGAACTGGTCAAAGGACAGAATCAAGACACTAGAGGTAAATATGTTAGATAAGTGAGAAAGACTAACTTTGTGTTTTTCTCTTATTACTTTAATATTTCAGCTGATAATGCAAAATAGAACATTTTATGGTTGGGCTTATAGTACATGTAGATGTAAAAGCTATGGCCAGAGCACAACAAATTTGAAGTAAATGGAATACTATTGTTACAAGGTTCTTATATTCTGTATAAAGCATTAAAATATCAGCTCTATACTCTGATGAATTAAGGATACTAGAATAATCAAAAGAGCAGTAACAAAATATACATAGAATGGTATAGCAGAAAGGAATTTAAGTGAAATTTTTAAAAAGTAGTTGATTAAGAGAAGAAAAGGAGATAAACAGAAACAGAAAAAGAAGTGAATACATATAGATAGATAAATGATTATAGGTAGGCAGTAGGACAGTGGTAAAGAGAAGTGCAACTACATTTTAATTACATCAGATATAAATAGAAGTAGTGATTTAATTAAAATTTATGTATTATCAGTTCAAATATTAATAATAATAATTTAAGCCAGACATAGTTACTTCTTCACTAAGAAGTATGTAAAGACACAAATGATTTGAAACTAAAATGATATAAAGATAAATTTTATGCAGACATTAAACAAAGAAAGCTAGTATATCTATGTTAATAAAAGAAAGTTCAAAGCAAACCATATTACAAGAAATAAAGAGGGATATTTAATATTAGATTAAAAAGAAACCTTCTGAAGACTACTTTTCAATTGAGTTTTATCAACAACTATCACTCATGTATTCAGAGTATCTATTAATATCCCATACCAGAAAATGTTCCCTGATCTAGGATTTGTATGGATTCAGTATTTTAAAGTATCTGATGTTTTAACTGTGATTATTCAAAATATCACTTGAGCTTGAGCTGTGTAGTTTTTACCTGCCATTTATTTGTAGGTCAATGTCATAAGAGATAAGAGATAATATTAATGCTACTTGACAGATACTAGATACTAGAGAATTCTGATCTGCACAAGCTCTTGTGGAACAATGGGAAATCAGAGAAAGAACAAGAGGTCACTGGCAGCCAAACCTGGTCAGGAAGCTATAGAATCTTTCATCTTTTTTTGTTTCCTCATTCCTACTCTCTTCTTTCAATTGGAAGCATTATTGTGAAAAGATTCAGCAGAAAATAAGTTATCAAAAATTAAATTATTTTAGACTTGTTCCCTGAATTTCAGTATAAATATTATTATCTGAGCTAACATATATCAGAAGATATCTGGTACACTAAGGTCTTAATAAACTTCAACATGAAATCATTGATGTAATAAGGCTGGAGTCCATGCAGCTTCTTAGGTAGTGAAGATATGTTAGATAGCCTGTACCCTCTTGCTAGTCCCAAAACTAATCTATTCAAAGACCAGAGATAGATTACTTTACTCAGCCTGAATCAGTCAGAAAAATCTATCCATGTTACCAGTGATCTTAAAATATTTAAGAATTCTTACCTTAAAAAGAAAAATTGCTCTTTTCAAAGACTATATACTTATATATATGTGTGTGTGTATATATGTGTATGTATGTACTCACAACATATATGTATAAAAATATGCTATATGTATATGCCTTTAATAAATATAATCAGTGCTGTCATCTTCTTCATACTTGGTTATATGAACTCATTAGTTAGAGCGACTGAAATAAAAATAGAAACTAGAGTAAACTAGAGCCAACAGAGTGTTGGCTGTTCAAATACTAGCTTACAAGTTTGCCAGGGATGGGGAATTATGTCAACAAGATTTACAACTACTATCACATTTTCAAACTGAAAGACTGAAAAAATTAAAAGGATTATATTTTCTTGTTTCACCGATAATACAGCTGTATACCTTTAATGTTATCATTTGTCTAATAAACACAGAGATAATTTCTTTCCATTGCTTTATTTGAAAATAATAATTTTGCAATTATTATAAGTAAAGTATTATTGTAAGTTCCTAATTTACATATGGGGCTTTCCTAGTGGCTCAGATGGAAAAGAATCTGCCTGCAGTATGGGAGCCCTGGGTTTGATCCCTGGGTCAGAAAGATCCCCTGGAGAACGGAATGGCAGCACATTCCAGTATTCTTGCCCTGAGAATTCTATGGACATAAGAGGCTGGCAGACTATATTCCATGGGGTCACAAAGAGTTGGACACAACTGAGGGATTAACACACACAACTTACACATAAAAGTTCTGATTTTTAAAAATAACATTCCAAATAATTTAAAATGTACCAGCTAAAAAATAGCTAATAATAATTAAGTTTTGAATTAGTTTTGAGAATTGAATTCCAAATTCAGCTGTTAATGAATCAATCGTTTTATCTTTAAGGAAATTAAATATAGTCCTATTAATATGTAACATACATAGTTGAAATTATAACATTACTTTGAATAGAACTGATAAAATATCTTAATAGATTGCTTAATTCAAAAAATTACCTAACTTACTGAATTTTTTTAATTTTATACTCAGATTGGATGATTTTACTTAATTGAATTTTCTGTCTTGACTAAGGTTCATTATGATAAAAAATATTACAGGTGTTGTTGGCACCTATTTTATGAAGCATGTGTTTCAGTGACCAGCATCTGCTGAAAGAAAACGCTGAAGAGAAGGTACTGATGGCACATAATGAAGGCGCATATTAAGAGAACACAGGTGATCCAGACCAGAATTCCCCAAGAGATGGAGCATACACCAGCTTCCATTTCCCATACCACAGAGTTGTCATTTCAGCCTGAGTGAGTATTAACATAACCTTCACCCCCATTTCTTCCCCCATAAAGAGCCTCAAGTGATGCTTTGTGGAATAAATGTAAAGCACTTTGAAATGTGCTATGGAGCATCCATATACAGGGATCATGTCTGCAAAGAGAGATACAGACAAGAATCTGAAACCTGTGTAAAGATTATTCACCTTGTGGCCTTTGGAAAAGGCATGTCCTTCCTTCATCTTCAGTACCCTAAGTATTTTACACATGTTGGCAGGATTAGGAATGATGAACATGATTGGCAGAACACATTAAAAAATGTGACAATTCATCGTTATTATCATATTCACTTTACAAGATAGTGAGGGGATGAAATATGTCTCATGAAGAGAAACTATAAATAGAAATATCTGTTTTTTAACAAGCTCAATGATGTACCATTTCTTTTCAATCCTGTCAGACCCTTTCCCACATGCAGTGCATCTCTTATTGTGCAATGATAACCAGAGAAATTACAACCTAACCTCACAGCTACAAAAATAATATAACAATCTGTGTGTACATCAATAATTAGATTCTTGGCCATATCTTTGGTAAAAGACAATGGAAAAACCTGAGACCCTTGCATTATATTGAATAGACAGTTGAAACTTATACATATAGTTCAATAACAAGAGTGACAATGCCACCAGTGATGTGGATTTTGGGAATTATTTAACAATGATTATTTATTATGCTAAAAATATTACTTTTCTTTGTTTGCACAGTTGTCACAGTATTGGAAAATTACACCAATAAAAAGTACTTACAAAAACATTGTTTATGCAAAAAGTTTAGTTCTAGGTTGACATATTTATAAGTTTTATCTTATGTAAATACATAAGTGTGCATACCAGATCATTTTACTATGTGCATGACAAACGTCTGTTTTTGACCTGCAGGAGGGCCAAGTCCATATACATTAAATACCAGTGATTCCTCATCCTCATAAGACACCAAAAAGATCCCACAAATTTTCAACTGCCTAACTGGATACAAGTTTCCTCTTTGGGTTAATTTAGTCCTTTTTGGTTAATTCCTACCATGATAGTTTAGCAAAGAAGACTCTTTTTTGTTGTTTGAATTTCTTCAGTTAGAGCCATGTTGAAATAAAGCCTGACATTTGGAAACATCATCATACCACAGAATTCAGATTTTTCCATGAATTCCTTCTTTTCCTCTCTTCCTATTTTTTTCTCCTTTAGTTGTTTTTCCCCTTGCTTTGAATAAATATTTATAATGTGTTTACTAGATATAGGTGTAAAACACTATCCTGGTGATAGTAGAGTGAACAAGTAAATCAAACTCCTTGTCATAAAGCTTTTTTGGATATGGAGGCTGGAAATGAATACAAGTAACTCCAAGGTTGTGTGTGTGTGTGTTTTAAATCAAAGTTAAAATAGCAAATCTGAGCATTTGGGTAGGAGAGTAAGATCTGAGGGTAGAATGGGAACTGGAAGAAAAAATATGAAAGAAGTTTGAGGTGAGAGAGACAGATAAGGCTGGTGACTATTTTACATGGGAAGGTTACAAAAGACATCTCTGAGAAAACACCATTTGAAAACTACTTATGTGAGACAGTGAGAAGATCTTTGGGAAGAGTTTCTCTGGCGAAAATAATCTCAAGAGCAAAGTTCCTATGTAAGGTACATGCAGGGCACTGTAGGAGTTTAGACCTTATTCTAACTTTGATGAAAAGCTATAGGAGAGTTTTGTACTATAAAAGGATCACTCCAGATAAGGAGCTGTATAGAACTCCCTGAAATGAGAGATTGTGTGATTGAGGGTGTATTTTGAAGGTAGAATTGACAGTATTTGATGATGGATTGGAGCTTTAGAAGGAGGAAAATCAAAGATTCTCATGTTTGGGAATGAGCCCCTGGATGAATAATGGTGCAATTTACTGATACAAAAGAAAGGAAGGAGCAAGCTGACACTGAGCCACGGTAGAATTGAAACAAGACATTTGGAGACATTATATTTGAATGTCCTACTAAATACCCAAATAGAAATCAAGAAAGAGGTAAGAGCAAGTAGAATATATGAATTTCAAACTCAGAAGAGTCACTACTAGAGAAATAAATGCATTTGTCATCGTCAGCTTATCTATGTCATGTGGAACATAAGTGAAGATAAGGGTAGAAATTAGTGAAGGACTTTGAATGGAAAAATAGTTATTTTAGAAAACAGAATTATTAAACATATTTATGTATTAACAAATATTAATTCATGTTTTTAAAACATGCAAAATTAATAAATATTTTAATGATTTTCTTAAGCATTTATCACTATGTAAACAATATCAATTTCTGTCATTGAAATTATATATGTCTACAAAATTATGTGCAAAGTAACATGAACAAAGAAGGTTCAAAACTCTCTGCTAATAGGATTTAAAGCAAAGCTTCTTAAAATTTCCTCTTTCACAGAAAGGCATTTATGATTTTTTAATTGGTAAATATTATTTGTAAAATTGTGCATTATAGGGGTTAATTTGCTAGGATAAATTAGCATCAACTAGGGGCAATGTGAGATACTAGAACTAGACCATCATTTGGAAGACATTTGTATCCCTGGATCTTTCAATGAAATGGAAAAAGCTCCCAGTTATGTAGGAAGGCTTTTTTTGGATGTCAAATTTAATAAATTATATCTGGAGAAAATCACCACACAGTCTTAAGTTTTGAATGTGAATAAATACACAATACTGGCTCTTGGTTCCTCTGTACTTTACTTACATATTGGCAAAGTAAATAAAACCCTGATTAAACACACTTATTCACCTCTTTTGCACATTCATATGTGTGATTAAAAGTGACTGAACAGATATATATATATATATATATATATATATATATATATATATGTTGATTGGTATCAATTTAATTCATAATAATAGTGCTAAAAAAACCCCATAGAAACATCAGAGATAACAGTTTTTATTTGTTCAATCACCAGCACCGCCCCCAACTATGGGACTCTTTTATACCTGCTTCTTCATCATCAAATCTTGTATTTATTCATACCAACTCAATTCAGTTGGTGTACACACTTCTTCTTTGAGTGTCAAAATAAAAGCAATAGCAAAAGAATATACACCCTCCCACAGCCACACATTCCTACTTACAGGTATCTGATGATATTGTATTCTTGCATAGTAGAATACTTAAAATATCCACGATGATTCTGCCTAAATTCAATAATTTCTGTTTTGGACACACTTCCTTCTCTTTATCCTTTGTATTTCAATACATAACCCCAGGAATACTTTTGGGCTTTCTTCTACATCAGCAACTATTTTCTGTCTATGAGCCGTTTCCATCATTATAAAAACATAAGGTTACTGTCACATCTTTTTAAAACATAATTGTTTTTGAACTGGTAGCTGCCATAGCTGTTTCCATTTCTTGTAAAAAATCTAAGAAATAACCGTCTGCTAAGTATCTCCAAATTCTCACATTTTCTTCTCTTTTAAATCCAACTAAGGTTTTGCTCATAGAGTTCCACAGAAGTATCCACAATTATTTCTGCACTGTCAAATTTCATATCAGTTTTCCTTCTTAGTTGATTTATTCGTATTTGACACAATTTAACATACTCAACCCTGATGCACTACTTCCCTTGGATGTCAGGACACCTCTTTCTCCTATTTTTTTCCCTCCCTCACTAATAGCTCCTTTTCAGTCACCTCTGAAGTTTCCACTCTTGCCTTGCCCTCTTAACATTACTTCAACCCAGAGCTCTGTGCTTGGTCCACTTTCCTCTATTCTAGTTTTGAATACCATGTATTTGCTGACAACTGCCGCATTCTAATTTCCTGCTTAAATCTTTTTTTCTGAATTCCAGGCCCATATGTGTATTTGCCTTTGTAACATCCTCATATCTCGCTGACATCTCAAATCTAGCATGTCAGAACTAATGCACACCCTCCAAAATATCTGCTCCTCCTGCCTTTGTTCCCATCCTAGTAATAAAGGGTAGGGTTCGCCTGATTATGCTTCTAGTTGCTTTCACTAAAAATATTTAGACAACTGATTACCTTTTCTCCTCTCATGCTCCATATCCAATATCTTTAAAATATGTCTAGAGTTATCAGTTCTCACCACTTTCATTGCTATCGTTAAGGTCTAAACCATTTCATTTCTGGACTCTTCTTTCATTTTTTTTACCATTATCCTTCCCTCTTTTGTCTCTTCACAAATAAGCTATTAGAGAATTTGATTTGAAATGTCAGTTCTGCAATGGCTTATTTAATGTCAGAGTGAAAACACGAATCTTTACAAGGACTCTGAAGACCAAGGAGGACTGGTTTTGCATGACTTTCCTGACCTCCTCTGCCACTCCCTCTCGCTCAAGTATCCTCCAGCTGTTATTCCCTCCTTGCTCTTCAGAAAATTGTTCACGCATACTCTTAGCTTCACATTTTGGCTACTGCTTGAGTTTGGCTTTCATACTGTAAACAAATGTCCTTTCTATGTTATTATTAGTGCCATATTTTTTTGTGCTTTTTCGTTGATGATTTTCCTGCTTTACGTTGCCTTCAAACATAGTGAAAATGTGCCTTCTAGTGTCCTTAAGTGTTAGTATGCGGTGATGTGCCTTATGGAGATTTGTGTTAGATAATGTTAATTTTCAGGCTGGAATGATAGTGCTGTTGGCCATAGGTTTAGTGTAAATGAATGAATAATATGTAGTAAATAAGGTGTCTTTAAACAGAAACACATACAAAAGATGTTATGTATTGATCAATTGTCAGAAATGTGACAGAGGCTCAGAGAAAACTAACTTTGTGTTTTCTCTAAGACCAGGAGTTAAGTATTCACTACTTCAGTGTTCCTAGTGACTATAGAGCTTAATTGATCTTACCTTGATTAATGAGAATTCTTTGTGTTTGCTTTTTTACCGAATAGAATGTAAGCTCCTTGATGGTAAATCACAGAAATCGTGGAGCATTATTTTATTTTCATGATTTAGTTACAAATTTTAAAATGTGATATATATGCATATAATCATAGGCACACACCAGAGACCTCTACAGATTATATTAATCATGGTTATTGCATGAGGTTAAAAATGTAAACTTGCTCAAACTAATCTATTTGGTGGCTGAATGTGTGATGTGTTTCACAAATTCTAATTTTTGGACATATATGGTAATATATGGAGAGACTAACCTCATCTGTCTCTTATTTATCTATTGATGAAATTCTGTTAGTCTAACATTGTCTGACATAATATATGCTCATATATTTTTAGAAAGAAAGGAATAAATTTTTTATTTCTCAAACTCATTGGGATTGGAGTAAAGACACTTGATTTCATGAAAAAAAATCTGTTATTTTGTTATGCTTTAATAAATTTACAACATTTCAAAGGAATAAAAGTGAAAACAAAATGAAAGTATTGCCTTATCACTTGTCTTTCAAAGCAAGCTGCAGCATATCTAATCAAAATGCTTCCCTTCTCATAGCACTAACAAATAGTGTTCTAAAGTAATCCAATAACTGTTCTAAACAGCAGACAAGCTACAAAGAAAATATCTCCATAATATCTTTTAAGAGCACTGAAAAATTAATCAAAAAATTGTAGGCTGTCACAATGACAAGTACATTAATCTCTAAGAAGCAATATTGATATTTCAAATATGTTTTCTAAATATCTTTCCATGATGTTATACATTTATCTTTTTTAAAATTCATTTTTTTGCTATTGTTAAACAAAAAGGAAATAAACTGATTTAATGAATTAACTGCTGACAAAGAGCATTCAGGAAATGCCACAGGGACCCTGCCACAGGAACCACAAATACATATTATCAAAGATAACATCTCTAGTCAAAAATATAATGCACAGCATGAAATGTGTAATTGATTATCACGTAAGTACCATTTTCTTTGAAAATAAATTTTCTTTAAATGTTCCAGCATATAAAGCAAAGTATAGTAACTCATGAGAGTTTAATGGGTTTAGTATATGATTCTGATTAAAACATTTTGCTAAATAATAGCCATAAATATGAGAAATAAATATATTTTAGGTACATTTTCTAGATACTGAATAATTATTATTAATCTATCATTTGTCACAAATTTTTTTAAATGCAGTAAAATGTTTGCTTCCTATTCTAGCCCCATTTAAAAAAATTTTTCTCTGATTTGTGAAATAATTTATACTATACAAATAGTACATAACAAGAGGAAAAGGCAGTGAGTGAAAATTTCTTTTCCATTATGAGTTTTAAGTAATTACAGTATAATGTTGAAAAGCATTTAAGTTGGTAGAAGAATGTATAGGATAGAGTGACATATAGATAGAGATAGAAAAATTTATATAATGGTGGATGGGTGAATGGATGGATATAAACAAGTAGAGAAGCAGATTTTTAGATGACTATACCTGTTAAGTAATTAAGAGTGTTATTCTGTGGGCAGAAATATTCATTACAATTTTGGTTTTTCCATGTGTATTTTTATAGTTTTGTAATGTTCATTGATTACTTTGACAAGCACATATGTACAAATATATAAGTATTTATAAAATATATTATACATATGAATGTGAGTATATTCATTATACCTTTTATGTATATAATGCATGGTATCTGTTTATATATTTATAATTCATTATATTAATAACTCTTAGCTATACATATTTACTGAACAGGCATTTAGATAAGTTAAAAATTGATTATCCATCCCGTGTTTTTAAAATTAGATTTGGACTGTAAGCAATTGTGGGAGTTGATGATGCTGTCATATTTGTGTCTGATGCTGGAGCTAGAAGTCCACAGGCAGGCAGTCAAGAAGAGAAAATGAATGTAAAGTGGGTAGAGCAAGAAATATCTTTAACCTGCAAATGCAAGCTTGTGTTCCAGAAAATGGACTGAAACCTAAGCTTGTCACCTCTGTTGTTTTTGAAATGTGTCCTGCAGAAGCAATTTGCTGTTCATCACAAGCTGCACTGGCGCGCGCGTGTGCACACACACACACACACGCACATGCTTATGCACACAGACACGTAGATGCATTCACCGGACTCAGGAGTCAGAGAATTCGGAAGAAGATCTGAGGGAGAGTAGGGGAGTTGTTGGGCTGACCACTGCCTAACACCAACAAGGTGAAACAGCAGGTAAACAACAACATATGTGAACTATGGAGTGACTGCGGCTTTACTTCCAGAAGCCAAATCTCCCAAAAGAGTATTTCTTACAGCCCACAGTAGCTGAAAACATATACGTCAGTTCCCATATTGGTAGGAAAGAAACTGAGGGATCACACACACATGCACTAATGGAAATAGAAGACAGGACCAAAGAACTAAGTGATGGTAGACCTACAACAGAGAGGAAGTATCAACAAAGAGCACCAGCTGTGCTGGAATTGTGTTGCTACTCCCTGCCCCCAACCACTTGCCTTACTTTCTCTCCTTGACATCTCTACTCATACCTCCCAACAAGAGCTGTGCTGACCTCTCTGCTATTTCCAGGAGCTCTTCTTTTATTGGAAAATTAGCATTGTTGTCTTTCTTATGGGAACATTCTTATCCCAGATATTTTGAAGTTCCTTTTGCACTTTCAGACCTTTTTGGTGAGACATTGCCTAGTACCCCGGCCTGTGGAGTGCCTCCTCTGCATCGGCATTTCCTGACTTCCTTTCATAATATACTTTTTCTGTATAACAGTGATCACCATCTAACATATATTTCACTTATATTATATATTTCACTTACTTTTCTTGTCTAGTGTCTATCTCTACCCATTAAACAATAAACTCGATGAGAATGATGTCTTAGTCTTTTTTAGGTCACTTCTCTATACCAGTTTCTATAAGAGAGCCTGGCACTTAGTATTTAAATAACGTTTTTGTTGTTGAATGAATATATGATTTAACAGCATACAAAATATAATTCCTAATACCAGTAACATCCCATGAATTTTTTAGAAAATAATTATATTCTATGAAAATAGAAACTGTGATTGTATAGCTTTAGTCACTGTGTGCTATTGTGTCAAGTCACTAAAGCAAACTATAACCAGATTTGGTTATATATTTGAAGCTATAACTTTAGGTGTATGTGTGTGTGTAGTGAAATTCAATATTCTAAAGAATTAGATATGATTAAAGCCTGTAATTGTATGGACAAGAATTTTTTTTAAATTTTCTATTATTAGTGACACTTGTGCATACCTGTATGCCTGCAATTTCATTATTACATGTTTAATTTCATTGTAGCTACTGTCTCACTATGTTTAATATATTTACTTATGCCAAAATTTATACTCACTTTAACATGGAGGATTTTTTTGTATGCAGCGCTATTTAACCAGTATTATTTACTCTTTACATTTAATTAAATATTCTACAGAAATTACTGTATATTCAGCATAACAGACTAAAAAAAAATCAGCCTTATTAATAACCTTATTGGGCTTCCCTAGTAGCTCAGTGGTAAAAGAATCCACCTGTCAATTCAAGAAACATGAATTTGACCCCTGGGTCAAGAAGATCCCCTGGGGTAGGAAATGGCAACCCATTACAGAATTCTTGCTTGGGAAATCCCATGGACAGAGGAGCCTGGTGCGCTACAGCCCATGGGGTCACAAAAGAACTAGACATGTCTTAATGACTAAACAGCAACAATAGCCTTACATTTTCTGATGTTTTATCAAAATGAATTATTGTCAAAAATGCACACCTGTCTTGAACACCTTGTTGAAAACGTGTGTGTATGTGTGTTTTCAAGTATGTTGTAAACCTGAGGTTAATCTGTGATGGTTCCTTAACCAGCACTTCACCACATATGTATTGTATTAGTGCTCATTGAACTAATTCTCCTGAATCTGATTTTTGATTCTTTAGACACAGTCTTGAATATAAGATGGGATGTAAAATATTTTGAAGAGCTAATATATATGTCTATCTACCTATGTATAATAGGAATATGGCATAGTTCTCTATGACTATAATAAATATGTTGCTTTCTCCTTTCCAAAACTGAAAATGTAATTAAAATATGTTAAAAGATATGACCAAATTTGCTTTTACCCAAGATTGCTTTTAGTGTGGGATAGCAAATATCCTATTGTTTCAGATACATAATGGAGTGGCAAGAACTAGAGCAGATATGTAATCTGTCCCTTTGCCTATACAATAGTCTATTAAATTTTTATTGTTTTTAACAATAGCTTTACTTCCATCCTCAAGGTATCTTTTCTCATTTTAACATGAGAGAAAATACCTAGCTAACAACACTGGGAACAAAAAGTTATTAACTGAGAATGTAATACAGCACCTTTCCATATTTCCTACAGTGACATGAACCATGGAAGCAAAATCAATTGTGAGATACTCAAGAATTGTTATACAACTCCATAATTTCTGAAGCTTTGTTGTTTATTTGTTTATAGCAGCAAATTCGGTAAAAAGTGTTCTCTGAGAAACAAGAATGCCAGTGCTATAATTACACCTGAATAAAATTAGTTACTTGGATTGAGAATTGTCCAAAGAAAAATTGATAGAAATCAACTTCAAAAAGGAAGAAAATATGCTATGAAGGAGAATTAGAGAAGAGTTTTATTTCAAGAAGTCAAATCACTTACTAAAAAGAAAATAAAAAGGAAACAGTATCAGTTCAGTTTAGATCAGTTATCTCCAACCTTTCGCAACCCCATGAACCACAGCATGCCAGGCCCCCCTTTCCATCACCAACTCCCAGAGTTTACCCAAACTCATGTCCATTGAGTCAATGATGCCATCCAACCATCTCATCTTCTGTCATCCCCTTCTCCTCCTGCCTTCAATCTTTCCCAGCATTAGGGTCTTTTCAAATGAGTCAGCTCTTCACATCAGGTGGCAAAGTATTGGAGCTTCAGCTTCAACGTCAGTCCTTCCATTGAACACCCAGGACTGATCTCCTTTAGGATGGACTGGTTGGATGTCCTTGCAGTCCAAGGGACTCTCAAGAGTCTTCTCCAACACCACAGTTCAAAAGCATCACTTCCTCGGTGCTCAGCTTTCTTTATAGTCCAACTCTCACATCCATACATGACTACTGGAAAACCATAGCCTTGACTAGATGGACCTTTGTTGGCAAAGTAAGGTCTCTGTTTTTTAATATGCTGTCTAGGTTGGTCATAACTTTTCTTCCAAACAGCAAGTGTCTTTTAATTTCATGGCTGCACTCACCATCTGCAGTGATTTTGGAGCCAAAAAAATAAAGTCAGCCAGTGTTGCCACTGTTTCCCCGTCTATTTGCCATGAAGTGATGAGACTGGATGCCATGATCTTAGTTTTCTAAATGTTGAGCTTTAAACCAACTGTTTTCACTCTCCTCTTTCGCTTTCAAGAGGCTCTTTAGTTCTTCACTTTCTGTCATAAGGGTGGTGTCAAAGATAGTATAGAATTGAATAGAATCTGAATAAATTAATTCAAGAAGGTTATTTTTAACTTGAGAAGGTAAGTTGGTATGGAGAAGGTAAGATAAAGAGTAAGAATATGGATGCAAATTTCCTATTTTCCCCCCATAAATGAAGACATTTCCCCCCAAAGATGTGTAGTTATTATTTTTTCTCTCATGAATGGAGGCACAACACAAACATTTGCTGAGTGCTAACCATGACATACGTTGGGTGATTTGGTGGCCATACTAAAAAAAAAAAAAAAAATAGGGCCTCCCTGGAGGTTCCGTGGTAAAGAATCTGCCTGCCAATGCCATGTGATACAGGTTCCATTCCTGACCTGGGAAGATCTCACATGCCTTGGGGCACTGAAGCCTGTGCACCATGACTACTGAGCCTGTGCTTTAGAGCCCAGGAGCCACAACTACTGAGCCCATGCACCACAGTACCTGTGCTCTGCAGCTAGAGAGGCCACCACAATGAAAGGCCATGGCTAGAGAGTAGCTTCCACTCTCCACAGCTAGAGAAAACCCCGCTCAGCAAAAAAGACCCAGCACAGTCAAAAGTAAATAAGTAAAGCTTTTTAAAATTTATTTATAAAAGAAAAAAAGCAAACATCCTGTTGCTTGACAAAGTAGTGGGGAGAGTGATAGAAAGAATAGGTGGTTAAATGAAGGGTGAACACTTTACAAGTGATAACTGTGTGAAGGGTGAAAAAGTAGTGAAAGTGTTAAATGTGCTCAGTTGTGTGCGACTCTTTGTGAGCCCATGCACCATGGCCTGCCAGTTTCCTCTGTACATGGAATTCTCCAGGAAAGAATACTGGAATGGGTTGTCATGCTCTCCTCCAGTGGATCTTCCCAACCCAAGGATAGAACCCGAGTCTCCTGAATTGCAGGCAGATTTTTTTCCCATCCGAACCACTAGGGTATAGGGATGCAAAGCAGGGCAAAAACAGATTAGTTTACTCTGAGATTAGGCATCACACACAAGATAAAAACTTGATTTTCACGGCTTACACAGTGATCTAAAAGTGGAAGGTGTGGGTCATAACATGACAGGTATGGTATGTATTTCAGTTAAAAAGTGAACCATGAGAATAGTTGAACAAAAGCTATTCCCATTTGTTGAATTGTAAAGTTATATTTTCTTTACCAGCTGAGCAACCAAGGAATCTTTATGAACAGAGGAGCCCAGCAGGCTACAGTTTATGGGGTCACAAAGAGTCGGGCACGATTAAGTAAAGCATATATATATATATATCTTTCATATATATGAAAGAGTCAGTTCCTAGGCAGGTTGATAAGAAGTCCGGGGGTCCCAAGGGGAGAGAGGTCTGGAATTCTCAAGGAGGAAAGGAGAAACTTTTTTTCCCCCCCTGTACATTCCTTAGGATTATATAACAATAATGTATCCTGCTTGAGGACAGTTTCTGAAGGAAAATAAAAAAAAAACCTTCTGACTAATCCTGTTGTCTTAAAATGTAAATTATGGTAGTGGGCCTAGTAAAGTCTTTACAACCTCCAGACATTCTTCTGATTCACTGTAATGACTAATTAAAAGTATATAACTCCATTGCTAACACTAGCGAGGGGGTACTCTTTCTGCCCGCTTCTGATGTCTATGTCAGAAGCTTTATCTATCTCTTCATACTTAATAAAACTTTATTACACAAAAGCTCTGAGCAGTCAAGCCTCGTCTCTGGCCCTGGATTGAATTTTTCTCTTCTGGAGGCCAAGAATCCTGGCATCTTTCGTGGTTCAGCAACAACCTTTCATCTATATCTACATCTATATATATATGTAAAGTTATATGTGTATATATACTGATACTGATGTACTGATCTACAGTTTGTATATTTATAACATTGATTACCATATCAATTAATTTGTATACCAATCGTAATAGCATAGGATATAAAATAATAAGAACTCAGGAGACATACAGGAGTGACATCAGAAGTTAAGAGCTTAGTATTTCAAACAACATTGCCAATTTTTTCTGTAAAAGTCCAGATACTTAGGCATTGCAAGCCATATCTTTGTCACAGCTACCCAACTTTGCTTTATATGAGATATAACTACCATGTACAATATAAAAATTAATGAGTGTGCCAATATTCCAATGTAACTTTACAAAAACAGGTCTAACCAGACTTTAAAATAATTGTTGAGGTCTGGTTTAAAGCTATTGCTACTATTTAGTCTCTAAGTCATGTCTGACTCTTTTGCAACCGCATGGATTGTAGCCCACCAGGCTCTTCTGTCTTTAGGATTTCCCAGGCAAGGATACTGGAGTGGGTTGCCGTTTCCTACTCCAGAGGATCCTCCCAACTCAGGGATCAAACCTATCTCCTGCACTGGTAGGCAGATTCTTTAACAGTGAGCCACTGGGGAATCCCCTTAAAGGCTGTATTCCCCCCAAAATAATTTATATTTTGTGTTCTCTATTTCTTAGTGACATTAAATGCCTATGACCACTTTATATAAAAATATTCCCTAGAGTTCTTCATAAACACACATAAACACATGAATTTAGATATCATGTGGGTGTAAATGTTTTTGGTTCTGAATTCCTAAAGAAGTTTTACCATGGCATAAAGGTAATGTTTATAACAAGCATGTTTTCTTGAGATCCTCTTTTGTAGGGCAGGTTATTTAGTTTACACAAATTCTAAGGAAAGAGCCATTAGGTCACTCAGCTTTATTTGTTGAGGCTTCTATCGTGTTTCCCAAAAAATCAGACACTGCACTTTGTCTTTTGCAGCATGGTAGCATAAACTTAAGGTCACATCAAAAGGATTTACTGAACGACCCCACTTGGCTCTCTGAATTTCTTTCACTTTGTTTCTGGTCTTTAAATAAATTTTTATGAATCTATTTTCCATTTCATTGATGCATTTCAAGAGATGCTTTTATACTTATATGGTTTCCTGGCATTTTAAATGTATTTTGATATAGATAGGCTTATCATTATTAACAACAGTGTTGATCAATCTTCCTCTCCATTATCACTATTTTTTTAAGTATAATTTGATGTAATTAATTAAGAGAAGATCTTACTGGAATAGACAGGGTCACTAATATGCCTGGTATCTTTATAAGAGACATGGATACACACAGGGTGAAGACTGCAAGATAACTATGGAGGCAGAGATTGGAATGATATATCTACAAGCCCTAGGTGAGTGATCACATCATTGTGACTATCTGGGTCGTGAAGATCTTTTTGTATAGTTCTTCTGTGTATTCTTGCCAACTCTTCTTAATATATTCTGCTTCTGTTAGGTCCATACCATTTCTGTCCTTTATTGAGACAATCTTTGCATGAAATGTTCCCTTGGTATCTCTACTTTTCTTGAAGTGCTCTCTAATCTTTCCCATTCTATTGTTTTCCTCTATCTCTTTGCATTGATCACTGAGGGAGACTTTCTTATATCTCCTTGCTATTCTTTGGAACTCTGCATTCAGATGGATAAATCTTTCCTTTTCTCCTTGGCCATTCATGTCTCTTCTTTTCTCAGCTATTTGTAAGGCCTACTCAGACAACCATTTTGCCTTTTCACATTACTTTTTCTCAGGGAAGTTTTTGATCATGACCTCCTGTACAATGTTATGAACCTCCGTCAGTGGTTCTTCTGGCACTCTGTCTATCAGATCTAATCCCTGGAATCTATTTGTTGTTTCCACTGTGTAATCGTAAGGGATTTGATTTAGGTCATACCTGAATGGTCTAGTAGTTTTCCCTACTCTCTTCAATTTAAGTCTGAATTCAGCAATAAGGAGTTCATAATCTGAGCCACAGTCAGCTCCTGGTCTTGTTTTTGCTGACTGTATAGAGCTTCTCCATCTTTGGCTTCAAAGAATATAATAAATCTGATTTCGGTATTGACCATGTGGTGATGTCAATGTGTAGAGTCTTCTCTTGTGTTGTTGGAAGAGGGTGTTTGCTATCATCAGTGCATTCTCTTGGCAAAACCCCTATTAGCCTTTGTCTTGCTTCATTCTGTACTCCAAGGCCAGATTTGCCTGTTATTCCAGGTATTTCTTGACTTTCTACTGTTGCATTCCAGTACCATATAATGAAAAGAACAATTTTGGGGGTGTTAGTTCTAGAAGGTCTTGTGGGTCTTCATAGAACTGTTCAACCTCAGCTTCTTCAGCTTTATTGGTCAGGGTATAGATTTGGATTAATGTGATACTGAATGGTTTGCCTTGGAAATGAACAGAGAGTATTCTGTCATTTTTGATATTGCATCCAAGTACTGCATTTTGGACTCTTTTGTTAACTATGATGGTTACTCCATTTCTTCCAAGGGATTCCTGCCAACAGTAGTAGATATAATTGTCATCTGAGTTAAATTCACCCATTCCAGTCCATTTTAGTTCACTGATTACTAAAATGTCCATGTTCACTCTTGCCCTCTCCTGTTTGACTACTTCCAATTTGCCCTGATTCATGGACCTAACATTCCAGGTTCCTAGGCAACATTGCTCTTTACAGCATTGGACTTTACTTCCATTCATCCACAACTGGGTGTTGTTTTTGCTTTGGCACCCTCTCTTCATTCTTCCTGGAGTTAATTCTCCACTAATCTCTGGTAGCACATTGGGCATCAACTGACCTGGAGAGTCCCCCCGCCCTTCAGTGTCCTATCTTTTTGCCTTTTTATACTGTTCATGGGGTTCTCAAGGCAAGAATACTGAAGTGCTTTGCCATTCCCTTCTCCAGTTGACCACGTTTTATCAGAACTCTCCACCATGACCCATCCGTCTTTGGTGGCCCTACATGGATTGGCTCAAGTTTCAGTAAGTTAGACAAGGCTATGATCCATGTGAGCAGATTGGTTATTTTTCTGTAATGGTGGTTTTCAGTCTCTCTGTCCCCTGATAGAGAAGAATAGGGAACTTATGGAAGCTTCCTGATGGGAGGGACTAACTGAGGGGGAAACTGGGTCTTGTTCTCATGGGCGGGGCCATGTTCAGTAAATCTTTAATCCAATTTTCAGTTGATGGGTGTAGCTGTCTTTCCTCCCTGTTGTTTACCTGGGGAAAACTATGATGGAAGTAAGGAAAATAATGGCAACATCTTTCAGGGCCCCCAACCCTACAGCAGGTCACCACTAAACCAGGCCTCTGCCAGAGACTCCTGGACACTCATGGGAAAGTCTGGGTATGTCTCTTGTGGGGTCACTGCTCTTTTCTTATGGATTCTGGTGTGCACAAAGTTTGTTTGACGACTCTGAGCATCTTTGGCAGATATGGCATTTGATTTTAAACTTGATTTTGTCCCTCCTACCATCTTACAGGGTCTTCTCCTTTGCTCTTGGACATGGGGTATCTCCTCAGAGCCACTCCAGTGCAGCACAGCTGCCACTCCAGAGCCACACAGACTAAGAAAGCATCACTACAAACACAGCTAGTGGAGATGATGGAATTCCAGTTGAGCTATTTCAAATCCTAAATGATGATGCTGTGAAAGTGCTGCACTCAACATGCCAGCAAATTTGGAAAGCTCAGCAGTAGCCACAGGACTGGAAAAGGTCAATTTGCATTCCAAGCCCAAAGAAAGGCAACCCCAAAGAGTGCTCAAACTACCACACAATTGCACTAATATCACACATCAGCAAAGTAATGCTCAAAATTCTCCAAGCCAGGCTTCAGCAGTATGTGAACTGTGAACTTCCAGATGTTCAAGCTGGATTTAGAAAAGGCAGAGGAACCAGAGGTTGAATTGCCAACATCTGTTGGATCATCACAAAGGAAGAGATTTCCAGCAAAACATATATTTCTGCTTTGTTGACTCTGCCCAAGCCTTTGACTGTATGGATCACAATAAATTGTGGAAAATTCTAAAAGAGATGGGAATATTAGACCACCTTACCTGCCTCCTGAGAAATCTGTGTGCAGGTCAGGAAGCAACAGTCAGAACTGGACATGAAACAACAGACTGGTTCCAAATAGGAAGAGGAGTACGTCAAGGCTGTATATTGTCACCCTGCTTATTTAACTTATATGCAGAGTACATAAAGAGAAATGCTGGGCTGGATGAAGCAGAAGCTGGAATCAAGATTGCTGGGAGAAATGTCAATAACCTCAGATATGCAGATGACACCCTTTTCATGGCAGAAAGTGAAGAGCTAAAGAGCCTCTTGATGAAAGTGAAAGAGGAGAATGGAAATGTTGGCTTGAAACTCAACATTCAGAAAATCATATCATGGCATCTGGTCCCATCACTTCATGGCAAATAGGTGGGGAAACAATGGAAACAGTGAGAGACTTTACTTTTGGGGGCTCGAAAATCACGTAGATGGTGACTGCAGCCATGAAACTAAAAGACACTTGCTCCTTGGGAGAAAGAAAAGTGAAAGTGAAGTTGCTCAGTCGTGTCCGACTCCTTGCAACCCCAAGGACTGTAGCCCATCATGCTCCTCCATCCATGGAACTGTCTAAGCAGGAGTACTGGAGTGGGTTGCCTATTCCTTCTTCAGGGGATCTTCCCAACCCAGGGATGGAACCCAGGTCTCCTGCATTGCTGGCAGATAATTTACCATCTGAGCCACCAGGGCATCCCAACCCTATCTAGGTAGCATGTTAAAAAGCAAAGAAATTACTCTGCCAGCAAAAGTCCATCTAGTCAAAGCTATGGCTTTTCCAGTGGCTATGTATGGATGTGAGAGTTGGACTATAAAGAGAGCTAAGCACCAAGAATTGATGCTTTTGAACTGTGATGTTGGAGAAGACTCTTGAGAGTCCCTTGGACTGCTAGGAGATCCAACTAGTCTATCCTAAAGGAAATCAGTTCTAAATATTCATTGGAAGGACTGTTCCTGAAGCTGAAACTCTAATATTTTGGGCATCTGATGCAAAGAAGTGACTCATTGGAAAAAACCCTGATGCTGGGAAAGATTGAAAGTGGGAGGACAAAGGAACAACAGAGGATGAGATGGTTGGATGGCATCAGTGACTCAATGAATGTGAGTTTGAGTAAACTCCAGGAGTTGGTGATTGACAGGGAGGCCTAGCATGTTACAGTCCATGGGGTCACAAAGAGTCAGACACGACTGACTGACTGAACTGAATTGACTGATCTACAAGCCAAGGAATGCCAAGAATTTGGGGTAATTGTCAGAATGTAGGATAGAAACTTGGAACATAATTTTTTTATTTTGAGGGCATCAGTAGGAATCTACATTGCAGCTCCTTGATTTCTAGATGCCAACTGTGAGAGTCAGTGTGGTTCTTTTAAGCCTCCTTGTTGTTCAGTCGCTCACTCATGTCCAACTCTTTGCAAACCCATGGACTGCAGCACACCAGTCTTCCGTGTCCTTCACCATCTCCCAGAGCTTGCTCAAACTTATGTCCATTGAGTCAGTGATATCTCCAGCCATCTCATCCTCTGTCATCCCCTTCTCCTCCTGCCTTCAATATTTCCCAGCATCAGGGTCTTTTCCAATGAGTTAGCTCTTTGCATCAGGTGGCCAAAGTATTGAAGCTTCAGCATCGGTCCTTCTAGTGAATATTCAGGGTTGATTTCTGGTTTGTGATAATTTGTTAAGGCAGCCCTAGGAAACTAAATACTTGACTGGTGTAATTTCCAACTATATTCTTTCAGAGGTTCTTCATGAAAAACCATCCAAACTATTCTCTCATTATCTGAAATACATATTGTAATTAAGCTAATTTTTTACTTTTGTCCTTGCAATGTCACCTTTTACCAGTCTTTTTTCTCTCAGCCAATCCATTCTTCTATATTATCTTTTAAATTTATTAAATATAACATTGATTTCTCCTTTTCCTAAACTATGTTATACATTTTTTCCTCAGAATTCTTCACATATATACATGTATATGTATATAATTTCTCATGTTCATGTTTATATTTTTGTACTTTAATAGTACTGTGCTACTCATTAAAAATACTTAATACACACATACTTCTGTAAATTGACTGTATGAACTCTTGATGTATGAGGCTCCAAATTAAATACACTAGGTGTTATCCAAATAAAGGATTGCCCATTTGTTAGAAATGCACAATAATAATAGTTCAAATTTAATTTTTAAACTGTGGATTTCATATTTTAGAAAGCAAAAATTGACTTCCTGATTTCAGTATTTCCAGCTATTAGAAATAGGTTGTTAGAAGCCGTGTCCATTGTTTCTTTTTTTTTTTTATTTTCCTTACTATTATTTATTTATTTATTTTTAAAATTTTTTTTATTTATTATTATTTTTTAATTGTTTTTGCCATACATTGTCATGATATCACCATGGGTTTACATATGCTTCCCCTCCGGACCCCCCCTCCCTCTCCCCCCCCCCAGGAAATCTCGCTGCACCAGCCCCGAGCATCAGTCCTGGGATGGCGATTGACTAGACATATGAAAATTAACATGCTTCAATGCCCTTCTCCAATATCATCCCACCCTTACACTCATCCACAAAGTCCACGAGTCTATTCTATACATCTGCGTTCCTTTTGCTGTCTCGTATGTTGGGTTCTCGTTACCGTCTTTCTAAATTCCATATATATGCGTTAATATACTATATTGTTGTTTTTGCTTCTGGCATTGTTTCTTTTTTCTCAACTATTGTGTATGCTCTGGCACTTTATATTGAGCCAAATATTTCTTCTTAGATTTTGGCCAGGATTGAGTTTTAAGTAGTAAAGTGTTGTTTGGATGATATGCAAGAAAAATTGATTGCACTTTTGTAACTGATCCAGTAGCTATTTATGTGTTTAATTTCAATGGAATATTACTCAGCATTAAAAAAAAATTCATTTGAAGCAATTCTACTCAGATGGACGAAACTGGAGCCCATTATCCAGAGTGAAGTAAGCCAGAAGCAAAAACAACAATACAGTATATTAACACATATATATGGAATTTAGAAAGACGGTAACGAGAACCCAACATGCGAGACAGCAAAAGGAACGCAGATGGTATAGAATAGACTCGTGGACTTTGCGGATGAGGGTAAGGGTGGGATGATATGGGAGAAGGGCATTGAAACAAGTTAATTATCATATGTCTAATCAATCGCCAGCCCAGGATTGATGCTCGGGGCTGGTGCAGCGAGATTTTCCGGGGGGAGGGAGGAGGGAGGGGGTTTCTGGAGGGGAAGCATATGTAAACCCATGGTGATATCATGACATTGTATGGCAAAAACAATAAAAAAAAATAAAGCTGAGTAAGACATTTTCAAAAAGCATCCTAAAGTGTTAGCTTTTTTCATTATTGTATAGCAAAAAGTAGTTAAATTTTTTTATTTGACTGAAATTTTCTTGACTTTTAATCTTGTGGTAGTATTTATTTAATAAAGCTGTTATTTAAGTTGTTCTTAAAATACTTTAGATGCAAGATTACATTTCCTATTTTTGTTTTTAAGTTTTAAAATATATGTATGGGATTATTGGCACCCTAATAAGTTATTTGTCTATTATTACACAGAAAAACAGTGAGAAAATAAATAATTAGTTTCAATATGCTAACTACTTAATATTTAGTTTTTTTGGTCACCAACGTATTTCATGAATCAGTATATATTTGTATGAATCTGCAGTATGCTTAGCACTCTTCTGAAAGCTTAATAGTGGTTTGAGTATTAATTATCCCCAAGTTGTATTGTGCTTTGTATTTTTCAAAATTCTTAACTTGGTTTTTCACTTTCTTTCTCAGAGTCTTGTATCTAATGCACTTCTGGAAATCCCAAGGCAAAAGTTTCTGTACAGTGTTCTGTGAAGAACAAAAAATCCTTTGGTGGTGAGTGTTGACCTTAGGCTTAGGGCAAGAGGAGATGCAGTTTCTCCTTAGCTTTCTCTATTACATTCCATGTTTACCTTGATGATTGATTACATACACTGTATGAACACCTGGCCAAAAATTTCAAGATAGTTCAACATTCAACTTTTTATGCCTCTGACATTGCAATTCACCCTCCAAGTCTTATTTGTTCAGAAATTTTAAGAATAATATTTTCAGATCATTGGGTCTTAAAATACTGAACCAGTTAAAGCAAAAGGGGCAAAGAGAATAAATACTAATATTTTGAAAAGATCCTCCACATATAATTTACATGATAGTCTAAACTGAATAGTCAATGAATGTTAACAAACTAAGGTTTATTGACTAATGTTTTACATCATGTTGCTTAATTTGATTGTAGTGTAAGATTTAACAGGTATATAGATAATTTTATCAAACCAAGACAATAACATATAAACTACAAAATGTAGTAGGCTGATAGATTGATCATTTTGCCCAACCAAATTATTTCGTATTGTATCTATCCCCATCTCAACAGAAACACACATACACACACAAACCACTTGATATGTTTCATAATAGCTTAAAATCGGAACATGCAAAACACATTGAAAACTCTGTTTTTTCTTAAATTTGGGGACAGTTTAAAATTTATTAAACTCTATCCATGCTTGAAGATACTGTTTATAGCAGATGCTTCAAGATTTGAAGGATAAGGTGATGAACATTTATTAAATCAGTTCACTGATCACTGAGCAATGGCTTAAGGGAAGTCTAGGTTGGCCTGAAAGACAGTTTTAAAATCATAACCAATTTATCTTCTGTCTCAGCCCTTTTCTGTACTATCATGTGATATGTCATTTCACAATGTGAGACATTATTAAAATTAACATTAAGGAATTTTATATCTCCACCTATGATATAAGAAAAAAGTAGAACTTAGTATATACTTATATCTTTTATATTAAAAATCTATAGTTACTATCTATATATATGGTGTAATGCAAAGTCATTCATGTGTGTAGTGTGACTGAAAATATCCAGTGTGTGAGATTCAGTCATCATCTGTCATCCTCTATATAAGCTTAATCTATCTAGTGGTTAGCCATTATGTTAAGACCCTGAAGTTACATCAGAGATGCTATCTTCTGCCAGAAAGGTAATGTCACTTGAATTTAAAATAAATATGACATCTCTGGCTGTTTCAAGAATATTTTATTTGACTGTTGCTGCTACCAAATTGTCCAGTGACTTTCACTGATTTTGGTTTATAAGAAAAACATCATAGAGTCTTCATATTTGTCCTTAGTTGTAGTCTCTTTAAATTTGTTATTTTTATAAATTTCATATTAAATCAAACTAATTTTTTATATTTATATTTTATTTTTATATCTATCATTTATTTACATTATAATTATTATTTATTAATTATATATAATATATAATATATTATATTTATATATTTATATTTATTTTTATATTTATATTTTATTTTATATTTTATATTTACAGAGTGATTCTAGATATCTTCATAATAAACTCTTAAGTTAGGTAATATTATATCAAAACTGAGACTACTGAGAAGCCTAATGAGTATTTAAGGACATAGGCTATATTAAAAGATGAAAACCTGGAATCAGAAAGAATTAGAGGAATCAACAGCTCTCACCTGCCAGAATTTCCCATTAGAGTATTTCATGTGTGCTGCAAATCTGTATTAAGGGGCAGAGACTCTCGCCTAAAGCAAATGTTACTTAATTGATGGAATTTACTTCTAACATACCAAAACAAATTGCTGGTAGAATCCTTATTTTATACTTCTGATATTTTATGGTACCCTCCCTCTATTTGGCACCATTTCAGCAAAACATGGCACACTGATTGTTTGACTCCCTTGCAGGGGTTATTTTCCTGAGTATGTAATTGTCACTATCTTATCATACTGATGTTACTCTTAAAATAACTGTTAGAGCTATGGTCATTTTTTGGTGGCTATAAGAATCAAGAAGAGATTATTTTAAAAAAAAGATTAGATGAGTGAATGATTAGTAATCCTTTTAGTTGATCACTGTGGTGACTGCAACCATGAAATTAAAAGAAACTTGCTCCTTAAAAGAAAAACTATGACAAACCTAGACAGCATATTAAAAAGCAGAGACATCACTTTCCTGACAGAGGTTCATATAGTTAAAGCTATGCTTTTTCCAGTAGTCATGTAGGAATGTGAAAGTTGGATCTTAAAGTAGGCTGAGCACTGAAGAATTGATGCTTTTGAATTGTGGTGTTGGAGAAGACTCTTGAGGGTTCCTTGGGCTGCAAGGAGATCAAACCAGTCAACCCTAAAGGAAATCAACTCTGAATATTCATTGAAAGGATTGATGCTGTAGCGATGGTCCAATACTTTGGCCATCAGTGCAAAGAGCCAACTTATTGGAAAAGACTCTGATGCTGGGAAGGATTGAAGGCAAAAGGAGAAGGGAGTGGCAGAGGATGAGATGGTTAGATAACATCATTGAGTCAATGGACATGAGTTTGGACAAACTCTGGGAGATAGTGGAGGACAGAGGAGCCTGGCATGCTACAGGCTATGGGATCACAAAGAGTAAGATGTGACTTGGTGACTGAACAATAACAGTTTATCCAGAGCATAAATTTTTAACTGTATCTTGCTAGAACAGTGGATACCCTAACATTTCATGAAGAGTTGCTCTCTGTGTATTTGTATATGAGGCATACTGGAAGTGGTAAATAGGCTTGTCCTGTCCTTCCTAAATTTGAGGTGTCTGCATAAGAATTGATATGATTAAAATGGTCTATAGTCAAAACTGTTTTAAAACTATCTGTGGAAAAATAAAAAAGAGCATCACTCATCAACCAGTTATACAAAAATTAAGTTGTAATGTACTGCAGTTGCCTGCAAACAGATTGCATCCTGAAAGGAATCCTAGATGAAAAAAACAGGATAAGACACTTTGTGCTTCAGATAAGTGAGAGCCTAGATAGTTAGGTGTGTGTCTCAGGAAGAATTTCAGTGAATTCTTGTATCTTCCCATAAAGAGAAAAATATTAAAGTCATTAATTTGAGATATCTGTTCTTTGTGATTAGCAGTAATATTTCTTCAAGATACATGCTTGACTACATGTATTTCCCAGCCACCCAAAATCAAATATATACTGGCTCCTTCCCACCTCTTCACAGTAGTTTACTCAGAGTTACTGAGTGGCTGTCTCCTTAGCTTTAGTCCTCAGTAAGACCCTGTGTAAAATGTGAACTCATAACTCTCATGTTGTGTGTTTTTCCTTAAGTAGACATATAATTTTAAATTAAGAACACATGAAATGATATTCAGATATCGTAATAAATCTTCCATTTCTTTCTCTGTATGCAGAGCAGATATCTACAATTTATGAGATAGTTCAGTTATATTATATCATAAAATATATTTGTTTCATTTTGTCTTTGGACAAAAGGAGATAGGATTCTAAATCATAGCTGATTAAAATGAAACAATATGAGGTTACCAGTTTTGGTTTTTTGTTTCATTCTGTTTTGTTGTTTAAAGGAGAGGAGAAAACTTTAGATGTAGAGATATGGACCATGCACCCAAAACCACTTTAGTGGTTACCTGCAAAGTAGAAATGAGAATAGGAATCCACAGATTTCTAACTCATGGCACCAAACAGTGTCTTTCTATGGATATTGACTCATTAAGCCCTTACAACTACTGATGAGGAAAGTACTTTTATTTCAGACATGAGGAAGCTGAGACACAGAGCTTGACTTGCTCCAAGTCATGCAGTCAATAAGTACTATAGTCAAGACCCAAACTAAAGCAGTATGCCTAAAAATTATCTGATTTTTATTGCAATGCTCTATGCAATAAAAAATTAGAAATTTTTAAAAAGTCATCAGCATCAGTAACTGATTCAAAGTTTGAGGACATAGCAGCAATCATGAAAAGCAAAGCATCAAATGCATTGTCTTTTGTAAAGCAGTAAAATGCTACACTGAAATAACTGAGGTTATCACAAACACAATAATATATGTGTATAACACATACACACATATGTACACATACATGAGTTTCACATACATAGGAATATATACACACAATAATTTCACAGAAACACATGAAGAATCTGAGATATCTTTAAAGTCTAACTAATATAGGTCTTCTTAAGCTATTATCTTGCTCCCACAGGTTTTTTATTAAACTCTAAACATTTTAGTACATGGTGAATTTGACTTTGTTATGATATAGCCAATTTATACCGCAGTACTTTTAATTTTTCAAACATATCCAAATTAGAAATTTAAAGCAAAAAAAGTATTCAATTTAAAAATAATGTGAATATCTATAATGTTTGTGCATAATACCTTAACCTCAGTGTAAATCTCCCTCCTCCTTCCTTGGAAATGAATGAAGAAGCATAGAATTTCTTTCATGATTGCTGAATGTATTTGCATACACATGTAAACAAATTGCAAGGTGGCAAAGGATAATAGGGAAATCAAATCTTCTAGATAGCATAATAGGCTAAAATATGATCTTTAAAGAAGAGTCTCAGAGGAAGGTATATTGTTTAGAAATAAAAGAGCAGATTCAGTACAATGCTTCCATTTGCCTGAAAGAAAGATCACTCATACTGTGGATGTCACCTCCTTTGCCCTACTCTCATCAGATTTTGAATAGTTATTAACTAGTTGTTACTAATAGCAATAGTAATTAATAGTTAATATAAATAATATATTTCCAAGAATAAAATGTAGCCTTTCAGAAAAGTGCCCTAAAAATGAGTTTTTTCACCACATTGCATTATTAGTAAGGAATGTGTTGAAAACTCATTCTCTCTATATAGGTTCATAATGTACATGGAATATCAAGGCAAATACAAAAATAATATTTTAAAAGGCTTAATTTTCCCTGTTGAAAATAAGGAAAGATACTTTGCTCTCTTTTTCTCTCTCTCTCTTTTTTTTGGTCATGCCACAGCATGCTGGATCATTCCCAACCAGGAATCAAACCCTTGTTCCCTGAAATGGAAGTATGGAGTCAACCACTGGTTTGCTAGGGAGGTTCCAGTTCTTTCTCTCTCTTTGAAGTATGTGAATGCAGAAGGCAATGGCAACTTACTCCAGTACTCTTGCCTGGAAAATCCCATGGATGGAGGAGCCTGGTGGGCTGCAGTCCATGGGGTCACTAAGAGTCAGACACAACTGAGCGACTTCACTTTCACCTTTCACTCTCATGCATTTGAGAAGGAACTGGTAACCCACTCCAGTGTTCTTGCCTGGAGCTTCCCAGGGACAGTGGAGCCTGGTGGGCCGCCGTCTGTGGGGTCACACAGAGTGGGACATGACAGAAGCAACTTAGCCGTAGCAGCAGAAGTATGTGAATATCTTGTTAAAAGCTAAATTAGCCTGTTGCCAAGTTTAGTGCCCTGAAATGTCTTTCTCAAGGGCTTAGAAATCATCTCTTTGAAATTATAATCATTAAAGAAGATAAGACCTCTGTCTCCCAGGTTTTTTGGAAGAGAAGGAGCCTAACTTCAGTGGGTGCCTTGCTTCAAGATGCAAATTTTCCTCTTATTGAAAAGATGGTAGAAGTTCATTTCCCTTTGGATTAAAACAACTAGTAAACACAAGTGACCCACTGAAGACTAGATGAATCTAGAATAAATTTCCTGTGGTAAATGGTTGCAACAAGTCCTCTTGCTTGAGGACTAGTTATTGTTTATCTTGAGAATGCATATGTAATAGGTCATATCTGCTTGGGCATACAAAGGATGAGACTTCTATCACTGCAGTCTCTTATTGGGTTGTATATGATGCACATAACATTCTGCTTTAATGCCTATTTAATGATAAAACTGTATTCTTTTTCTTCTATCTTTGTGGAGAGGTTTTCTGATTTGGGAGTAGGTTTTGTTTTAATTAAATCTTCCCAACAGAGGTCAAGTTGTCAAAAAGGAAAATTCACTCTTGGTCATTTAATATTGCTAAATATTTTCATTTCTTAAAAAATGAATTAGACTTATAAAACAATATAACAGTAGCTTCCTTTCTCCTGCAACTTCTTAGTGATATAACTTGTATTGTTTGATAGTTTAACTGTGATGATAAAATGCTGGTATATCTTTCCTGGGTTAAGACAAGGAGCGCTGAAGCAGAGAAAAAGGGAGAGGTTTCCACAACCCAGCTATGCTCTACTGCTCATTGAATTTGACATGCTTCACGATGAGTTAGGTATACAGAGTATTATGTACAGCCTTACTGCAGCCAGATAGAATTATGTAGTGAATATTTGAAATTATAGCTATTTCCAAATACAGAATCTATGAAGCTAGATATTGCAATTTTCAAGACCATGATCAAAGTTCACTTTGTACTTTAACTGTTACCAATATTGATATTTATAAACTTTCAGTGAAAAAAATAAGAGACGTCTAAGAAAATTGCTTCTTTAATCTGACCTGAAATCAGCACTGCCGCACAACTCTGACACTATTTATTAAAATTTTCAGAGTACGTCTGGATAGATTCAATCTTTCTTGTGTGTTCTGGCATGGAGAATTGGTAAAATAATTAACAAGTTACTTATGAAACAATGCACAGGTCTTGAATAAGCTGATCTATCTGTTAATTCTAACCTAGCCCAGCATTGTCACCTACCATGAAACTCTGAGCAGTCATTTAACCTTTCTGAACGTCACATTCTGCAATTGTGAAATCAGAGGATCATAGTACATTTCTTTCTTCACTACAATGTTTCTTTGCTTATTCCTTCATTTGTTTTTATTATTGTTTTCTTTTCTCTGAATATCAAATGAAATACTGCATGAGAAAGCAACTTGTAAAATGTCAAGTACTATACCGGTACTGTGACTCTTATTTGCCTCCTGTTGAAGCTAATTGGTACTTAATGATAACACCCACCCATTGTTTCCTTAGCAGCTACTTGAGATTTCCGTTGTTCATTAGTTTTAGACTGCTTTCAGAACTTTATTGCCTCTAAGAGTTTGACAGGAGACTGACCCAAGAAAGAGAAATACAGAATAGTCTGCATTTTTTTACTGTTTAAAAAACTTGCTGAAAAAATATTTTGAGTTCCCTATTTATGGCTCTACAATCAGATGTTTTTCTCAGCTTTCCTAAGATGTCTATTCTGTCTTATGTTTTAAGATCCTTGAACCTTGTAAGTGCTTTCTATTTAAATCAAAGATCATGCTTATGTACATGCATTTATACATTAATGCAAGAGAGGATGTCCTAGGCATTGCAGTACAATTACAATAAGACAGCCTTCTGAGCCATTTCAGGAAATTGCTTAAGTCCTTTTTAAACATACAGAGTCATATGGGAATGGAATTTGTATATACCACATAAAGTAAGTCCTGAAGTGCCCTGTCATGTAGGCAGTGGTGTTGACCACAGACGTGAGGAATGAGGAGAAACTTGTGAGCAGTCTTGTTGAACAATCACCTGTAACAATTCCTTTAGTGAATCTTTAGATGTATCATGTTTATTTGTGCAGATGTATATCTTTCCCCAAACGCACCGAGACAGGTAACAATAACAATACTGAAAAAGAATTAAATAGAAACCAAAACAAAGTATCAATAGAAAAAATATATACATATGTGTATATGTACACATGTATATACTTATGAATAAATTTATGCATGTAGATGTATATGGGCTTCCCTGAAAATACATACATATATATGTGTGTATATATATATGTATAACAATACTGGAAAAAAGGGTGAAATAGAAATCAAAGTATCAGTAGAAAAAATATATTTATATAAAAATATATTTATATAAAATATACCATATATATTATATATGGTATAATATATGTAATAAAATACATATATAATAACACTCAAAAAAGGGTGAAATAGAAATCAAAGTATCCATAGAAAAATATATTTATATATAATTATATAAAATATATTTATATATAATATATGCTATATATAATATATATAATCATATATATATACAATATACATTAAAAAATATATATGGGCTTCACAGATGGCACTAGTGGTAAAAATCTGCCTGCTAATGCAAGAGACGTAAGAAAAGCAGGTTCGATCCCTGGGAAGATCCCATGGGGGAGGAAATGGAAAACCACTCCAGTAATCTTGCCTGGAGAATTTCATGGACAAAGCAGCCTGACAGGCTACAAGTTTGTAGGGTCACAAAGAGTTGGACAGGACTGAAGCAACGGAGCACACACCCATAGGTAGATAGATAGATAGAGAGAGAGAGATGTGTGTATGGGCTTCCCTGGTGGCTCAGACAATAAAGAATCTGCCTGCAAGGCAGAAGACCAGGGTTCGATCCTTGGGTCAGGAAGAGCCCCTGAAAAAGGGAATGGCTACCCACCTGAGTATGCTTGCCTGGAGAATTCCATATACAGAGGAGCTTGGCAAACTACAGTTCATGGGGTACAAAGAGTTGGTCATGGCTAACCTTTTCACGTTTTCTTTCATTGATGTATCTACCTATATCCTAAGGAGAGAAGGAAAGTAAAAACACACTAATACCCCATAAATGAGATTCTGATTGTTTACTCATCTTTGTAACAGTCCAGTGGATAGGGTGAAGCAAGATCACTTGTAGAGCTATCATCACATGAAAGGAAAAGAACATTGATTCCTTAGAAGTTAATTATAACTTGCATACTTCTACCAAAACTTTTACCAAAAACAAAACAAGCTTAGAACTTCATCAGGGGCTCTATCTAAGGAGCCCAGAATGATAGTTTTTTCCATAGTTTTCGTACAGATAATGCTGTCACAGATTTCAAATGGCTAGATAGTGCAGTTTCTTTAGATAGGGGCCAAAGACTTAATATTAAAATAAAACTCAGCTTATGTCTGTGTGGTCTAGCTTTTAGGAATAAACAGAAAATACCTAGAGCAGTGGCTAGATTGGATATCATCCAAACCATTTGACCAAGATGATTTCTCTAATCCAGTGTATCTATTGGGACTGAAGAACAATACAGAATAATGTATTCTCAAATGAGAACCCAGGGCACTGACTTTCTGAAATGCTGATCGAAGGTTCATTCATATGCATTAAAAATTAGACAGTGAATAAATATAATCAAGAACTCAAGAATTGATGGCTGGTTCAATTTAAACTCATAGGTGGTACAAAGTAGTTGCTGAAGATCATGTCAAGCTTCATTTTAAGTACATATGTCTTTTGTACATGAAAATTTAATCAAGTTAGTATCAAAGCTCTAGGGAAGTTATTTCAGTGTGTGAGTATTTCTTCTTGATGAATCAGATTTCAAGATAAATGTTATAATTTCTGAACAAAAATAACCATGGCTTTCTACCGAGCTTATATTTCTCTATTACCAAAAATATAGTACTTAAGTATTTATTAGACAAGAAATATTTAAAATAGTGCTTTAGAAAAAAAAATTTTATATTGGGATATAGCCAATTAACAATGTTGTGATATTTTCAGATGAATAGCAAAGAGACTCAGCTATACATATACATGTGTCCATTCTCCCTCAAACTCCCCTTTCATCCTGGCTGCCACATAACATTGAGCAGAGTTCATGTTCTTTGTGCTCAAGTCACTCAATTGTGTCTGACTCTTTGTGACCCCATGAACTATAGCCCATCTAGCTCCTCTGTCGATGGAATTTTCCAGGCAAAAATAATGGAGTGGATTTCCATTTCCTTCTCCAGGGGATCCTTCCCAACCCAGGATCCAATCTATGTCTATTTTATCTCCTGCATTGGTGGGTGGATTCTTTCCCACTGTGCCACCTGGGAAGCCTTCCATGGGCTATACAGTAGGTCTAAAATAGTACTCCTTTAAAAAAGCTATATAAACTACAAGTATTCACATCTTATAGCTGATTTTAAAGAGTATTCCATGTCCTGCCTACTCCCAAAATAATGATGAAGACATATTATCTCTGATATAGATGAGTACTATGTCCAAAATATAGAAATACAGCATTGTAGCAGGGTCTATTAAACATCATCATTTCTACTTCTTCCTAGATCATATCTTCCCTTCTTGTTATGTGTGGCCATGTGATTGAGTTCTATTCTACTAAGGTGAATGTAAGTAACTCATGCCTCTCCTATCCTTGGCCCATAAAAAAAAAATGTCTTCCACTCATGACTCTTTGTTCCTTCTGCTAGCTGAATGTTATTGCTGAGGACAATCTTGGAGGACTCATGTCTCTGACATCTTACAGCTAAATTACTATTAGGACAGAGCACTTCCATCAACCTGCCTCTGCCTTGATCCAGATAGCTGAATGAGGAATAGAAGTCTATTGTGTGGACACATTACACATATAGGAGGAATATTTATTACAAACATTAGCCTGTTCAACTCTATTAATGTGGTCTTGCACATGAGATCTTGCTTCTATTTGAGATGCATTTTACCTCTTTGTATTTCTAATTGCAAGACAGTCTTTAAGTTTGTGCTTACACATGTAGAAGTTTGGTTTAGCTTATGTTACCTAGCTCCTCTGAACTTATCTCTTGTCCCTCCTTATGCTTCAGCCACTCTGTTCTTTGTGTTCCTTATCGATGCCCTGCTCATTACTGCTTTAGAACTCCTGCACTGCCTTTTTCCTCTTTAAAGTTCTTCTTTCTTTCCTTTCCTCTTTGCATGACTATCATCTTCTCATCTTTCCTGTGAGTGCAAATGTCATCATATCTGAGATCTTTCTTTGTTCTCTTTAATAGAGACCACCTATTATTTGACTTTCTCAACCCTATTATTGTGGTTATCATTATAGGAATATCACTTCTTTATTGATTTTGTTTTTTAGTTATATGTTTATGAGAGTACGGGTATGTGTTTTTCTCCTTTCTCTAAATCTAGCATTCAATATGACAAAGTTTATCACTTTTATTCCCCAACTTTCTTCAGTGCCTTGGGTGGATAATTGCTGGTAAATGCTAGCAATTCACTAAATACATTATAAATTTGCTATAAACACTGATTGTTTAAAGACAAACCAATAGATGAAAAGATGGATGATCAAAACAGGTAGCTCAATGAATATTTCTAGTGTAGTCCCAGTTTATCTTCAGGTATTACTGAGCAAATTAGTTTACCATAGAGCTGCATTATGTGGGGAGACAAAGAAGCAAATATTGACTCTGGCTGAATTGTCATAAAAGTTTTATGGAAGCCTATTTAACATTTCATAAAAATTTAAATGAATCTATAGTGCTTTACGTACATCATAAACCTCATAGCTAATGAAGAGTTTATTGCCTTTGAGGAAAGTAATTAAAATGTGACTTGCCATTCACTTTTTTACAAGTTTCAATGAACTTTTAAATATAGTATTATTGTATTTTGAAATTAATGGAAATATGAAAACCATGTTTGAATTATTTAAAAACAAAATGATGCCTTTTATTCAAGCCTGATAAGTTATGTGCACCCTTAGGAAAATCTATAGAGTCATATTTAATATATATTTTAATATACATTATATTTACTTGCATGAATCACTTATGGAATGAATGACTGTACAGTTGTTGAACATAAAAAGTTTAAATTTGATTAATTTATAAATTAATCACTTCATTGTATTTTAAATTTTATTTTGCAAATGACAAAGTTCTGTAAATTAAAAAATATGACTTATAATGAAAGAATATTTTCTAGCTACACATTGATTTTCTTTAAAAAAAAACTTTTTATTTTGTATTGGGGTATAGCTGGTTAATAATGTTATAATAGTTTCAGGTGAATAGTGAAGAAACTCAATAATACATATACAAAGACATACACTTTTAATTACAAAGCATATATTTAGAAAATCAATTTTCTTTTATTTAAGCAACATGTATGTTAGGAATATAAATATGTTTCAAGGAATCAAAAAATGAAAATAATTTCCTTTAAAAAGTGGAGAAAATCATTAAAAGTTTTCATTTAAGATAGGTTTTATTTCTGTCTTTTTGCAACAATATAGGAAAACAAAAGATATGCCTTTCAGTAATATATGGCTTATGTTAGAAGATATGATTTACTGCCTTCTGTCTTTATATTTATTTATATATGTATACTTCTCTTTATTCATATACTTAAAACAATTTACTGTATATTTATGTCTTCCATAATTGAAATAAATACTGGAAAAGCAAAATATAGGTTTCTCTGCTCAAGGAAATTATAGCTAATTTAATCAAACTTTTGAATAGACAGATGAACCCACAGGACAAAATGTATGATTAATAAAACATGGGACTTCCCTGGTGGCTCAGACGGTAAAAGCGTCTGCCTACAATGAGAGAGGCCCGGATTCAATCCCAGGGTTGGCAAGATCCCCTGGAGAAGGAAATGGCAACCCACTCTAGTATTCTTGCCTGGAAAATCCCACGGATGGAGGAGCCTGGTAGGCTTCAGTCCATGGGGTCGCAAAGAGTCGGACATGATGAGGGACTTCACTTTAATGAAATACTGTGCTATTTATGTGTTATTGAGGATATGAAGGCTATGAAACAATATATGCATTTGGGGTTATGGACAAAGGTTATGTGGTAATTAGCATGATTCTGTAAATAATAATTATTATAAATCCCTGTTTAAGAATGAAAAATGTATCAGAAATTTGTCTCCCTTTTAGAAGGTGCAATACTTCTTTAAGTATTGAAAGCTATTTTGAAGCACTATTTTTGAACTCAAAAGCACTTTCTTTACTCAGGTAAATTATTTGACTTCTTTCTGTGAGCTGAAAAATGAATTTATCACTGAATGAACTGGGAGTAACTAATCAGTTTAAGAAAAATTCTCAATGAGATTAAGTTTTATTAAACTCTTTTCTCTATCATAAGAGATATATTTTTCTATTTTAATTCCTGTGTTTACTTTTCATTCAATAGACATGAATAAGAACTCTTGTTGACTAGTATTATTACAGAGATTGACTTGTCTAAATTGTAAATATTTATATTTTTATGAATGTAATAGCTGGTAAAATAAATTTAAGAGTTGTGGAGTGTCATAAAGCATGGAAAGTAGTGAATAGTGACAGTTTATAAATGCAAATGTTGTTACTCACTTCAAACTTGAAATTATTTTTTTCAGATGTTAGCACCTTAAATTGAATTATTTTCTCACAGACAATATTAAAAACCCCAAAGTGATTTATGTATTTAAAAGTGCTACTCTCTCTTGTATTCCTTCTATGTTGGTAAAAATAAATGGTCTTTAGGAAGTTTCAAAATCTAGTTATGGATTTATTTTTATTTAAGTGCTTATTTGTTTTCCAATGGCCTTTTTCTCCAAAGAGTTCATAGCATAGACTAATGCAGAACTAGATATATTGTTAAGGACAATCCAATATCTTACAAGCTTTAAAAAGATTTTGTTTAACATTAAATGGCTGTATGTTAAAGAAGTATCTAATTCAGCCTTGTTTTTCTGAATTGTGATTATATTCTTTTATTTGCTATGTAACATCTTTAATGAAGGAACCGACTGCTGCTTATAGGCTTGCAAATGGGGAGACTTACTAATAAATAAGAAAATAATTTTAATCATTAGTCTAGCACTTCTAGTCTCTTTATTTGCATAGCCTGAGTAACTCAGTTCAGCAGTGGTGGATATATATTGTCCCTAGTTTATATAAGGAGAAGGCAGTGGCACTCTACTCCAGTACTCTTACCTAGAAAATCCCATGGACAGAAGAGCCTGGTAGGCTGCAGGCCATGGGGTCGCAAAGAGTTGGACACAACTAAGCGACTTCACTTTCAGTTTTCACTTTCATGCATTGGAGAAGGAAATGGCTCCCCACTCCAGTACTCTTTCTTGGAAAATCCCAGGGACAGGGGAGCCTGGTGGGCTGCCATCTATGGGGTCGCACAGAGTCAGACATGACTGAAGCAACTTAGCAGCAGCAGCAGTTTATATAATGACCAAAAGAAGTGAGCTTCAGCCTTACATTTTTTACAACCAAAATTAATTCATTGCTTAATCATCTGACCCTGATGGGTAAAATGAGATGGAAACAGTACACCTTCTTCAAAAAGACTGCAATGCTGTCCCAGAAACTGCTGACTTATGAACTATCTAGTTTATATTATATGCTTGGTCAGGATAACATTCATATAGCATATGGCCCAGAATCCCCATTGTAACATGCTGTTAATTCTTTGAGATGTCTTCTTGCTTTGCTTGACTTCCTATCATAGATGTGTCTAAAAATTACATAGAGATTGTGGCATTTTACAATGTGTTAATTTACCAAACTAAATATTCGCTCTCACAAGTGTTTGAATCCATCATTTATGGTTAGGATTCGTGTGAAATACACATATACTCAAAGCTAATCTGTCTAAAATGTGGCCAAGATGGCAGAGTAGGAAGGCCCTGAACTCACCTCCACCCACAGCACACCAAATGACAACTATTTATAAAGAAACAGTCTTTGAGAATGACCCTAAGACTAAAAGAAAATTCTCCACAAATAGACATAAAGAAGGAACCGCAAGGAGATGGGTAGGAGGAGTGGAAATGCAATATATTCAAGACTTACCTCCTAGGTAGGCAACTCCAAAATAGGAGGATAATCACAATTGCAAAGATTCTCCCAACAGAGTGAGGGATGCAAGTACCACATCAGGCTCCTAACCCAGAGGTTCTGCCCTGGAAAAATGAGCCACCAGAATCTATAGCTTTGAAGGCAGATGGGGCTTGTATATTTCCAGACCAGAGGACTGTTGGAAATAGAAACTCCACTTTTAAAGGGTACACAAAGTCTCCCACACCCTGAGGCCCAGCACAGAGGCAGAAATTTGAAAGAAACCTGGGTGAGACTGACTTTCTGACCTTGCAGAGACTCCTGGAGAGTAAGGAAGCGATGGCGATCCCCTTGGGATGGAGTTGCTGGCAACAGCCATTTTGGGGAACTCATTCTACAATGAGGATGCTGGTTCTGGTAAGCACCATTTTGGAGTCCCCTCTCTAGCCTGTTTACTGCAGAGGTTTACCCACTCACCATTGGGCCAGAACCAGCCCCACTCTCACTACCTACTCCCAGGGCTCTGCAGCCACTTGTACCAGGAACTGAACCTGACCATATGTGAACTGACAGTCACTGCATGGGGCATGGCCCAGTAGCCAAATGCCTAACCAGTATGCCCACAATGGTGAACTTTGATAAAATAGAAAGACCCATATAGCTCATATATGGAGAACCTGTAGTGACCAATGGTGAGCTTGTTGTTGGGTCCTATCAGATGGCTCCTACACAAAGTGCTTTCTTCAAGATCAGAAAATATAACAGAATTACCTAATACACAGGCATTAACACAAAGAATGAGACAAAATGAGGAGACAGAAATATGCAGCATTAGTAGTTTGTTAAAGAAGTTATGCACTTTGTTAAGGAAGAAGAGGACTGTTAAACTTGATAAAGTTTCTATCTCTTTTTGGTATAAAAGTAATCTACTACCACTGAATGAACTGGAGAGTATCCTCTCTTATACATGGTCTTGAAAACTTTGATTACTATTGAAATGATATGTTTTAGGAATATCTTGTAGCCCTTCATTTTAATAGTCTCCTGGGCCTTGTGTTTTCCTTGTGAGTTTCATTACGAATATTTTAATTTATTTAAAATTTATAGAGGAATCCAGGTTTTCTTGTGATTTTCATGCAAGTTACATTTTAATAGAAATGTTGGTATTTTATCAGAATCCTCAAAAGTTAATATAATAGTTGTTTTCACACACAGCTATCTGTGATGTCTAGTCACTGATACCTTTTGAGTGTGTCTCTTTCTTTTTGTTTCTTGCTCAGTCTAGCTAAAGATTTTTGCCTTATTTTATTTTTTTCAAAGAATCCCAGGGACAGGGGAGCCCAGTGGGCTGCCGTCTGTGGGGTCGCACAGAGTCAGACATGACTTAGCGGCAGCAGCAGCAACAAGGCAGTATAATTATTTCCTTTGACTATAAACATGTCAGATTAGTTATGTGTTCAAATCTGTCAGGATCATTTTGGATTAAGATTCTTTCATCCAGAATATTAAATATTTGTTACCTTACATCGATTAAAATGTTCAAGTTACTGATAAAAATTATGTAAAAGCAAAGGAAAGGCCTGCCACCGCTGCTGCTAAGTCGCTTCAGTCATGTCCGACTCTGTGCGACCCCACAGACGGGAGCCCACCAGGCTCCCCCATCCCTGGGATTCTCCAGGCAAGAACACTGGAATGGTTGCCATTTCCTTCCCCAATGCGTGAAAGTGAAGTCGCTCAGTTGTGTCTGACTTGTAGCAACCCCATGGATTGCAACCTACCAAGCTCCTCCATCCATGGGATTTTCCAGGCAAGAGTACTGGAGTGGGTTGCTATTGCCTTCTCAGGGAAGGAAAGGCCTAAAGTAATACTAAAGATGTCTGTGGAATAATATCAATTCCCTGATCTTATTTTTTTATGTATGGTCAGTCATATCATTAACATTACACATAACTCAAGTTTCTCTTTATAAGTTGCCTCAAAAATATTCAGAGCTGATACCAAAATATTGTTTTTCAAAGAAAAAGTCAGTGTGATGGCATAGGTGTGTGTGCCTTAGTGGAATGGGAGCAAGTGTTAATAAACATCCAGACATGTTACTTGAAAACTATTGGAACTATTAAACACCATTTTATTTTTGAACAAATTATATATTACAAGAAATGTCAATAATTCATATTTTTTAATTTCATCTAGTCCTTTTATGTTTGAGAGATAGTAACATTCATAAATGACTATCATATTTCTTTACATGTACCTCATTCATTTTATCATTTCTTCTCTACTCAATTATTATGTATTTTTTTACATTTCTTCATATATATCTAGTGAGTACTGCTTAGCAAGGTCAAGGTCGTATCTCAGTGGAGAGATGCAGTGAAAGATGCATTGTCTACCTGCTCCGCTGATGTGAAGTTCTGGCCTCCACCTACTTTTTCATATAGGCACCTCTCAAACTCCTACAACTAGAATGACTGGATGAATTAGCAAAAGGAAAACTATTACTTCAGGTCAAAAAAGAGAAAAAAAATGATTCAACTGAAGGGAAAAGAACAAATTCTATTATATAGGCCCAAACAGGTACTGTCTATTGTGTGTTTGTATGTTTATAATTTTAAGATAAATTATGAAGCTTTGAAATTTTTTCTATTGAAATATAGTTAATGTACAACATTATCTGTAACTTATTTACAGATATACAGTATAGTGAATCACAATTATAAAGGCTATGCTTCACTTATAGTTATAAAATATTGGCCACATTTCCTGCATTGAACAACATATCCTGTAGCTTATTTTATAAGTAACAGTTTGTACCCCTCAAACCCCTACCCTTATGAGGCTTTGAAATATTTTAAATATAGACAGGCTGAAGGCAAATACAATTTATTCTAGTGAAATAATTGATTATTAACTTAATAAAATTATTTTCTAACTAAAGTATTTATTAAAATATGCATTTTTTAAAATAAATTAGTAAACAGTTTAGTCTCTATTTCTTATTTAAATGTAAATGTAGATAGTAATGAGAAATGTTAAGATCGTGTCCATCAGTACCAGTAAAATGCAAATTTTCTTACTTATAAATTTGATTCTTTAATATTATTAGCAAATTTCCCCAAGGTTGAATCTGTATTTACACATTTCAAAACATGATTTTTGACTAATTTAAATGGAGCAGGAGAACATGCACTCACCTATAATAAACTGACATTAAATAGCAACAATAAGAGTGAGGCCTAATAGCTTGTGCCTCTAATCCACAGAAGGCCTGACCCTAATGGCCAAGAGCACTTCAATTAAGTTTCACAGCCTTTCATTACATTTCCTCAATATATGTGTCTGATGTGATTGTTTTTGCTCTCATAAGAGAATAGGACTTTTGATGAGGGTTAGAGGTAGCTTTGGATATTATATTATTTAATTCTAATGGGATATTTTCCTAGAGTTTTTAGAAACAACTATTCAGTGGTACTCTTTCTTCTTCTTTGGATTATTATTTTTTTCTATTTTTGCACAAAATAATTAATTCCCATTGTTAGTTTTATTCTGTGTGCTAGTTCTGTTTTTATAACACAAGAATGCAAAACAATTGCTTTTTGTGACAAAATCAGAGGAAGAAAAACAGCAGCAACCCAGATTAATAAGGTTATATTCAAATGGACTCCCATATCTTATGAAGATCTTTGTGTTAAAGCTTTAAGAAGTTCATTGAACAGAGAAATATATTTATTTCATATATATCAGAAGTTGTGATTCTTAGGTAAAATATATCCAGAGAGAAAAGCTATTGGTGAGCAGATATTCAACATATAGCACTGTACAACAGAAGGATGATTGAGATTTAAAAGACATATACATATTCCTGCCAAGTAGTGATAAAATGTCAGCAGCAAGAAGAGAGAGTGAACAACTGGCGTGAATGACATTAGCATGCAAACACTTGTACCCACATGCACAAATCCAAACTCTGAGAAGTAATGTGTGTCTTGGTAAATAAAGCTCTTAGATGCTATAGAACAATATTCAATGTCAAGAGACAGGAGGAAACAACAGTAGTCCCATCTAAGGGATTTGAAATAATAAAGACAGTAATTGGGTACATTGCTCACTCTTACAAGGTCATAGAAACAAATTCACATGACTCTATCTATAAGTGAGTGCAAGCAGGAAGGTGAGTTTTTTATTAAATAAAATATGATGTATTGTTTAGTCAGGCACATGAAGTAGATCTGAACTAGGAAAGACATAGGGAGATATAAAATGTTTATACATAGATGCAAAATTAAGCAACATTTTATATGATTACTACTTATATACTGTATTTTTTTTTTACCAACTACCTTTGTTTTTTACATAAAAATATGCTTTTGGGACTCATTTATGTTGATATGAATAGCTCTAGTTTGTTCACAATGGTTCAGGGTGCAGATACATTTAGTAAAATATACAGAAATTCAAGAGGATAATAAACATAAATTCAGAATTTTAAGCACCTCTGTGTGGAAGAAGAATACAATTGGTAAATATTTAACTCTTAAGTTTTATTTGCTAATAGGGACTTCCCTGGTGGCTGAGATGTTAAAGAGTGTGCCTGCAGTGGAGGAGATACAGGTTCCATCCCTGGAGTGGGAAAATCCCTCGGAAAAGGGAATGGCCTCTCACTTTAGTACTCTTGCCTGGAGAATTCCATGGACAGAGGAGCCTAGCGGGCGGGCTCTGTGAGGTTGCCAAGACTCAGACACAATTGAGCAGCTAACACTTTCACTTTTGCTTTCTAATAGTGGAGATGAGTATTTTTAAATTCTTTATACATTTTATATATCTGAAATATTTCAAAATAAATTTCTCCAAAATGTTTGACACCACAGCTAATAGATTGATGGTCATGGTACATATCGTAGTTACTTGAGTATAGAAATGAAGTAGGAATACCATAATGTAGAATTTATAAAGGATCTGATATTAGAACTGAGGACATTGAAGCATGCATGCATTACAACTCTGCCCTATGGAGTATTTATTTTTAGCTCCCCTCTTGGTCAGAAGCAAAAATCTCTTTCCACAATGAAATGTTCTTCTACTGAGAAGGGTCAACAATAATGGATCTTAAATAAACATTAGTATTGTATATATCCTGGTAATTTTTACAGCAAATCTTCTATCACAGTCCACATAATTTTTCAGGTGCAATTGTGTATTTGTACAGATTGTACAAATATATAAAAAAACATTTATTGAGTAACTGTGTGTGTGTGGGGGGTGTGAACATACATACTTCCTCATTCAGTTCTGCATAGGTTTGATTTATATCTCCTCCTGAATTATCTGCTGTCATTTCTTTTTTACTCAATTATTTCTAGTAAGCAGAGGTCCAAAATAGAATGCTACTATGTTTCACAGTCTGTAGAAGGCAATAGATTATGTGTGCTGTGTGCTAAGCCCCTTCAGTTGTGTCCGACTCTTTGCGATCACATGGAATGCAGCCCACCAGGTTCCTCTTTCCATGGAGATTCTTCAGACAAAAATACTGGAGTGGGTTGCCATGGCCTCCTCTAGGAGATCTTCCCAACCCAGGGGTAGAAACCAGCCTTCACCCTCCTAGTAACAGCAGTTTAGCCTGAAACCACTGGAGCCTGTCAGAGATGAAACAGACAGAGGCCAAAAGGGCAGTCATCGATGAGCTCAGAAAAGGAAGGCAGAATTTGGGGTGAGGGCTGCAAGGTGTGTGACTTTCTTCTTTTTGACTGGTGGTGAGACAAGAAGGCAGTGCTCTAGGAATCTTGTGCTCGCCTAAAATCACCATCCTCCACCTGGATGGGGCCCCAGTCCTGCAAAAGAACTCAAAGATATTATATATCTGTCTTGAGTAGGAACCATGATCCTGCCCCAAGGCTGTACTACCTACCACTTGATTAATCCTCCCCTGTTTCTGTATTCCCTCCCTTCCCTGATTAGCAACAGTTTGAACCTGCTCTTTGGAACTCAGAGAAGGTCAAGGAAGCTGAATGAAGTCTGTATTTTATAAATAAGAAACAAGGGACACGGAAAGACACCAAAGCCCCACAGAGTCCTGCTCAGTTTTGATTCAGGGAACCGAGTAACTATTGCTCTGGCAACTTCCTGTCAAAATGGGGCATAGTGCTGCCTCAATTTGGAGAACAGACACTGAATTGAAAGTATTTCTGAATTCCAAGTCCTTTGTCTAATCCTTGCATGATTAAAACCTCAGTCCCTTGGTCTGCCATTTTGATGCTACAAACCTATTAGAAGAGTTGGAGGGGTGACAACTGGAATTTTTAATAGACAAAATAAATCTCATTTCTTTTCAGAAGAATAAGCCTGAAATCCAGTCTGGATCTGGCACTTCGGGGAGACTTGCAGCCAGGTAGCCAGTTGCTTAGTTTTATAAAGAGTAAGATTGCAATTCCTAGCTGCCAGAAGACATTGTTTTGAGAATGTCTGGTGGCATCCAAATCTAACACAGCTCAGAAAACTTAAGTTCTTAGAAATACAAGGACAAGTCTGAAATTATACCCATAGTGTCACCTAGTTATTTCCTTACATGAGGCAACAACCATAGCTACTCTATTTTGACTTTTAATTGTAATATTCTCCTTAATAGCCAAAGCAGACGTCACCATTAATGATGTTAGTGTTTCTCTAGGTATTAGAAGATACAGGAATTGGGACTCATAAAACCTGAAAATATGTAACTCTCTGAAGGCCTGTTCTTCCAGTTTTTTCCAGAGCACAGAATGCCTCATACCTCTTCTCCACCCTGAACTCCTTTCACGGGTGTTGGAGGTTAGCAGCCGCAGTGGCCATGATTTAATATGTGTAGAGATAGATGGCAAGTGCCAATTTCCAGTTGGCAGGGCCCCTTAATGGTAATACATTAGACCATCATTTGGGGGGTGCATTTCATGACCGTTTTACTGCATGGTGCTGAGAATGCTCATTCCCAGGTCGGACAAAGATTTTGCTGGGAGGCCATTCAGTGTGATGTTACTGGACTAGGCCATAAAACAGCATCCAAAAGTCTCTGGACCACCTGTCTATATTAGCCTCTTATGGTCCAGGAAAATATTCCCTCTTGTTGCTTCTTCTCATATCTAGAATTACACTATTAACAGTCATTGTTCTCATATGGAACTATATGTTGTTTCATCAGCAGTTAAGTCACATATTTAATAATGTAAGAAACAATGTTTATAAAAGATGTGAAATACAAATAACATAGCTAGCAGTATTTGTAAAGTCATAAGTAAGAATTAAGCCAAAAACTTCCCTTAGGTGCAGCCCTGTAATATCTCAGGTCATCTCACTTAAGTCTATTCTGCACCAATCCTTGTTTTTCAAAGAAATTATATATTGGCATTGTCCATAAAACACACAGCCCAGTTTCCTAGTGTTACTAGACTGATTATGCTTAGTATGACTTGTTTTCAACATAGCTGAGGTGTTAAACTTAAGCGGCCATAGCCCAGTGTTAACCATAGAGAGCCATCCTATAACTGTGGGAGTTTTCCTTTCAACAGATGAGGTTACAGTTTTTGATTGAGTGTGAGTGATCCTAAAAGAAAATTTAAATCTATGGCCAAGGTCAGAGTTAATTGGTCAGGTGAGAGGACTCCATCTAGTAATATCATTAGTGATCTGAACATGACCATAATTTTTCCTTCAAAGTAAATATCCTCAGGGCCAACCAATCAGAGCTTTGGGATGGAGAAATTCACCAGATAACCCAGAACTGCTATACACAGGTATTGGCTGTAAACCCAACAATTGGATTATTTCTAAAACTCATACAAGAACATGCCTATGAGAGAAAAACATTTGATTCATATGCAAAGGTCCAAGAAGTCAAAAAAACACTATAAATGATCATACAAGGCATGTTGAAGATAGATTATGAGGTGGCCTTAATATTACAATATACTATAATGTTGTTTACATAATTGGCAATTAGTAAGGACAATTCATGTGTGATGGAAATAGAACTTAACCTTAATCAGATCAAGGTTTAAGTTCTTCCATTATCTGTGTCATTTTGGAAACTTCTATTAATGTTCTTGTTCTTTATTTTTTGAACCTGTGATACAAAGATACTCAACTCAATAACCTTGAAGCCCTCTTATGATATGAACACTTTATGGTCAGTTCTTATCAGCAAAAATAACTACAAAGAAAAATAATAAGCTGGTAGAAGATATAAAGATTTTCTGTGTATATGATATTGTGGTAACATCCTTAATTTTCCCTGTTATTCCTACTTATATAGTTACTGAATTGAAATTCATGCACCTTATATACAAGGAGAGAATTTTTGGTTAAAATCAAATAAAGAAGTGTTAACTTCCAAACTCAGTCTTCAAAGTTAACAGTACTTGTATTTTTTTGTGTGTGTGTAATAATATTCTGTTGAAGGAAACACAAATGTTCCTTTTGAAGTATGAAATACAATATCTAAATAAGTTTTTCATTAGCCATTTGCAGCTATGAAACCAGAGTTAGGTTAGCAGACAAAATCTACACTACAGATTAGAGCTGTCTTTATGAGAATCCAGCCTAAATAAAAGAAACACTGAGAAAGTGAATGTGAAACCTTAGAGGAAATATGTTATCCAGTTACTTCAGACTATCAAAAATTTATTCTCTTGTCTCTATAATATTGCATGTGTCCAGAGTTTCTGGATGTTTAATACTTTAAATGCTTCTAGAAAAAAAAAATCTTAATTGAAAGTGAGCAAGGAATTTGCCATCTGTCTGCAGAGGAGCAATGTCAAGGCAAAGTGCTAGCCTGTGGTACATGTCCAAAACCGTAACAGAAATGTACAAGGTACATATATTTGCAATTGTGTTTTTAAAATCAGAAGCAAATTAGTGTGCTCAGTGTCTCCAAACCTGATCTGGATTTACTTTACTTACAAATAAAGCAGCTCCAGTTTCAAAGACTTGATAATTTAAGGTAGAACCTAGCCCTTGTTCTTGCTAATATAAGCACATTAATTGCTATCTACAATTATTAAGGCTCAGATCTCTTTTAAGCATCAGTTATGAGTTAGGTTTTTATGCTGATTTGAAGACTTCAGTTATTTAGGTTCTGTAATCACCACTTTATTCATCTCTACCTAGAGTTTTTAAAAGAATTTAACTTATATAAAGTACTGAGATTTTCTCAAATATTATTCAGTTCAGTTCAGTTGCTCAGTTGTGCCTGACTTTTTTGACCCCATGAACTGCAGCACGCCAGGCCTCGCTGTCCATTACTAACTCCCGGAGTTTACCCAAACTCATGTCCATTGAGTCGGTGATGCCATCTAACCATCTCATTCTCTGTTGTCCCCTTCTCCCCCTGCCCTCAATCTTTCCCAGCATCATGGTCTTTTCCAATGAGTCAGCTCTTCACATCAGATGGCCAAATTATTGGAGTCTCAGCTTCAACATCAGTCCTTCCAATGAACACCCAGGACTGATCTCCTTTAGGACGGACTGGTTGGATCTCCTTGCAGTCCAAGGGACTCTCAAGAGTCTTCTCCAACACCACAGTTCAAAAGCATCAGTTCTTTGGTGCTCCGCTTTCTTGATAGTCCAACTCTCACGCAATAAAAGATCACTATTATTTTGTAGTGTTGATATTATTACTCATCTGATTTAGGCCATACATATTATTTATCAAAAGCAATGAAGTATATAAATTTATTGAAATTGAAATCTGTGTCAGGCACTCAGCTAAATACTTAAATTTTATTAACTAATTTAAGCCTAGAAACTATCTTAGGAAATATACATTACTAGCATTCACATCTCAGAAGTAAGAAAACTGAGGATTAGAGAGTATGAGGAAATTGTTCAAGAACCTGCAGCTAGTAAGCATTGAAGCTGGAATTAAGTCTTGAGTCTGGCAAGCCCCAGGGCTTGTTCTCAAGAAGTATGAAATAAACTGCCATGCAAGTAGAATATGACTTTAGAAACTCAGTCATGGAAAGATCAGTGTTAAACTGATTTCAATTATTTCCTTTGTGAGAATTTAATTGTGTGTAGGTTTGAAATTTTGTACTGGGTACCTTCTTCACTCAATGAAATAGATATTATTAATAGAAGTGTTGTCTTCCCCTCCATGTCCCATTCTCCCAATGGATAGGTTAAGAACAGTATGGGTAAATCTCCCATAATCTCAAGAGCCCAATGTTAGTGCTAGACTAAGAACTCAGCCTCCACTTAGCCTGTAAAATTGCCTTTCTCTTCTGGCCTTTAGCTCTGCTTGTGACTGAAAATTAAACTTAGCTCTCAAGTCCCAGGGTTCGCTAAGAAAATAGAAAACTAATAGTAACCCAATATTTACCTCTCCATCCAAGACAAAAATTGACCTTCAAGTGTGAATGAATGAGAACAGCCAACATAAAGAGGTTTTTTTGTGTGTAAATATATACATGGATCAAATCTCACTATAGTGTATAAAACCAAAATCAGTAGAAATTAAATATTAGATTTAAATGTGTTAATATCCCTTTATACATGCCTATCTCAAATGTGTTATAAAAGTTTTCAGATTAAAGATTATAATCAGTAATATTATTATTTTTCCCTGGATTAAAAATATTTAAGTTAAACATTTGAAAGAAATAAATTTTGTCATTCCCTTTGACTTTATGCTTATGTTTTCAATTTATACTTTAAAGTTTGAAAACAGAGAAATAAATTATGTGGCTTCCTCATATTAGTGTGAAAACTCCTCTGACACTGTAATAATAGCAACAGCATTAAGTTACTTAAATAATTTGTGATGTTTGAAGAAAGCTCATTAGCACCTTGTAAATTTTCACATAGCCTGTGTTATAACTTCATTTCTAGAAGATCTATCATAGCACAAAAACAAATTCCATGTGCAATTAATAACTGAAAGATTCATTGAATGATTTTGAGCAGAAGATGCTACATAATAAAGAACAAATTCTCAAATTGGTGTATAAGGCTGAAACATTAATGAAAGTTATACTAGTAAAAGCTATTCCTTCCTATTCTTCTTAAAAATTTGTTCACACACTTGGAAGGTTAGTCCTATACTACAATTTCTGCAATTTAGTAAATAATTCTATTCAAAATAAAGTCAGTTTATTTTATGGTTTGGATCGCATTCCTTTTAAATTTCAAAGCATTGTATTTCTGCAAATATGATTTTTTCTCTTTTATTCTTTGATATGAATGTTGTAAAAGAATATTTCAGAATTCAATATGTCCCATCAATAGTATTGAGATTTAGTATTCACAAGATAAATAGGTTTATAGGGAAGAGATGATGTGATCCCAGTTCTAAAAAGATCCTTAGGAACTAGTAAAGAGACAGTAGAATTTATCTCTGCTACAGCCTTTACTTCCTCCACAACTCTAGCTTTCCAGTTCTCACCACCAAACTTCAAGGGGAAGGAGAAAAGGTGTCAGAACTGGGAGTCACTGATGTCATCATTGTAAGCCTTTGAGTGGATGAACTTGGAAAGGTGACTCCCAAATAAATAGGTAAGGGGTCCTCAAAAAAAAAAAATGGAGTCACCATATGATCATACAATTCCCCTTCTGAGTATTTATGCAAAAGTAATGAAAATATCAAAGGGATGTCTGCCCTCCCAGGTTTGTTGCAGCATTATTCACAATAGTCATGGTACAGAAACCTATCTGCCTATAACAGATTAAATGGATAAAGGTTATAAATACAGATGTCCAATTAAATATTCAGTCGTGAGAAGGAGGAGTGTCCTTCATTTCTGACAGCTTGCTTTTCCCTGGAGGTCATAAGCTAAGTGAGATAATCCAAAGGAAAGACACTGTATGATTGTAGCTTTCATGTACGTCTGCTGCTGCTGCTAAGTCACTTCAGGCATGTCCAACTCTGTGCGACCCCATAGACATCAGCCCGCCAGGCTTCCCCGTCCCTGGGATTCTCCAGGCAAGAACATGAGTGGGTTGCCATTTCCTTCTCCAATGCATGAAAGTGAAAAGTGAAAGGGAAGTTGCTCAGTCGGTCCGACTCTTAATGACCCCATGAACTGCAGCCCACCAGGCTCCTCTGTCCGTGGGATTTTTTCAGGCAAGAGTACTGGAGTCGGGTGCCATTGCCTTCTCATGTGAGTCTAAGGAAGCCAAACTAGAAAGGGGAGTGATGGTTGCCAGGATGGTGCTGGGAGGTGGGGAATAGGAGAGGTGTTTCAGTGTACAAATGTGCAGCTAAGAAGTTCTGGAGAGCTAATGCACAGTGCATTGAACACTGACAGAAATGTTTTATTAAAATTGTCGAGATTCCTGAGAGCTAGATATTAATTACTCCCACCACAAAAAAAAAGCAATTGCAGGGACTTCCCTGGTGGTCCAGTGGCTAAGGCTTCACACTCCCAATGTAAGGTTTGATTCCCGGTCAGGGAACTAGGATCCTGCATGCCACAACAAAGATCAAATATTCTGCATGCCGCAGCTAAGACCTGTCAGCCAAAAATTAAATAAACATTTTAAGAAGGGGAAAAAAAACGTAGTGTACAGGGAATATAGGTAGTGGAATCTCATCCCTCTACTGGACACTTGCTGAGCTGCAGAATCCTCATGGCTACCCCTCCACTAACTTTCAGCGCCAAGGACAGCCTGGTGAAAGCAATCCTGAAGGACCGTGGCATGTATCTATGGAGTTTGAGTATATATGTGGAAAAAGACTAAGGACTTCTAATCCACTTTAAGATGATTTTATATTTAAAAGTGGTAAGTAAAAAAAGTCCTTAGAAGATTACACAGGAGAGTGTTAACCTGATTTTTGATTAAAAATTCTTAAAAAGCACTAGCCATGAAGATTGCTGTATTGCATCACATCTCAAAATATTATGTATAACCTATGTTATTTTTATTATATATATGCTATATATGTATATAAATACATATATAGAGAGAATATTATATATATATTTCTTTATATATATGGGCTTCCCTGGTGGCTCAGGTGGTAAAGAATTTGCCTGCAATGCAGGAGACCCAGATTCAATCCCTGGGTTGGGAAGATTCCTGGAGAGGCAAATGACAACCCACTTCAGTATTCTTGCCTGGAGAATTCCATGTACAGAGGAGCCTGGCAGGCTATAGTCCATGGGATTGCAAAGAGTTGGATACAATTGAGTGACTAATATTTTCCCTTTGATATTATGTGTGTGTGTGTGTGTGTGTGTGTGTATGCATATATATATATATATATAAAAAGGCAAGTGCACCCAAGATTTCATCCAGCAGCAGGGGAAACTTGATAATCACTGATTAAATTTTAAAAGGTACTCAAGGGCAGAAATAAAATTGTTTTATGATAATGTTCTTACAACTTTGCTTTTGAAACTACTAGTTCAAATGGCACCTTTTTTCTCTATGTGAGATAATGAGACTCATTGGAAACCAGATACTTCAGACATCCAAATTTCCTTTAATATATCCATCTCCCATTTTACTCCCAATACTCAACTTATTACAGAATTATAAAGTACTCTTGTTCTTTTAAACAGAAGGTAAAATAAGATAAATTAGTATACAAAGTAAAATTCAAGTTTATCTTGTAGGGATGGCAACTCAGGTAATAAAATATTGGAATAAATATGTGTGGAGGCTTTTTTTTTTCTCCATTTGATTCTATATGTTACACAGTATGAATATGAATCTGCACTGGCTATACTGATATGTCACAAACCAATTTTACATTACATAGAACAAATATAAAATGCAATTGGTCCAGACATATGTTGGCCATTGAAAAAAATGTGTGTCCATTGAAAAAAATGAAAATTGGTCTAGTTCTTACTTTCTGACAGACATAGTTTTAAGGGTTTTACATGGATTGACACACTGAATCTTCACAGTTTCCCCTATGTGGTAGGTACTGTTAATCATAATGAAGATGAGGAAACTGAGGAACACAGCATTTAGTCATAAAGTATCACAGGTAGTAAGTGACAGAAGATAATTAAAAACCCCAATACTATGGTTCTAAAGGCTGTGTCCTTTTCCATTGTACTGCACAACTTGTAACTCTAAAGTTTCACTTTGCACATTTTCTGTTATCCATGCTATTTCTTTAAAAACATACAGAATTTTTTTTAGATTCAGGTAATAAGCAAAAATATAAATTATTGTTATTGTTTACATATCTCAAGCTAAGATGTTTAAAACATTCCTGAATTTTCAAGTTACTTTTAAATAATAAATCTTCGGATTTTTGGAAAAAGTGTGCAGTAGTTTACTGAATATTGATTCCAAAGCAGTATGTTCAAGATCATTCAATTAATCATACATCATTTTACTGGAGATAAAAAATTGAAAAATAGACTTTTAGTAGAATTCAAAATTGTCTTTCTGTTAAAGTATCTACTTTTTGTTCATTTTTCTCCTTTTCACTTCATCCTTACATTCTATGCTTTATTTTTTCATTTGAAATGAGTATGTATCATATGAGTAGATGGAGACTTAGAAGCACCACTCTCAGATTTATGTCATGAAAGATTTTGATCTATGAAAAGAAAATATCTCATTAAATCTTCAATAAAAAGGGGATGTACTCTGCATATAAGTTAAATAAATAAGCAGGGTGACAATATACAGCCATGATGTACTCCTTTTCTTATTTGGAACCAGTCTATTGTTCCATGTCCAGTTCTAACTGTTACTTCCTGACCTGCATACAGGTTTCTCAAGAGGCAGATCAGTTGGTCTGGTATTCCCATCTCTTTCAGAATTTTCCACAGTTCATTGTGATCCACACAGTCAAAGGTTTTGGCATAGTCAATAAAGCAGAAATAGATGTTTTTCTGGAACTCTCTTGCTTTTTCGATGATCCAACAGATGTTGGCAATTTGACCTCTGGTTCCACTACCTTTCTGTCCAGCTTAAACATCTGGAAGTTCATGGTTCACGTACTGTTGAAGCCTGGCTTGGAGAATTTTGAGCATTACTTTGCTAGCCTGGGAGATGAGTGCAATTGTGCAGTAGTTGAACAGTTTTTGGCATTGTCTTTCTTTGGGATTGGAATGAAAACTGATCTTTTCTAGTCCTGTGGCCACTGCATACCTTTACATGTGAACGTTAAGGTGGTTCTTATCTTTGGATAACATTAGTACCACTAATATCCCAATTCCTACTACTCAAATTATAAGGACTCACTTACCTGACTCGCTAAGATAATTTTACTGATTTTATCTTTCACAACCACTCACTCACTTTCTGGGAGAAGGAAATGGCAACCTACTCCAATATTCTTGCCTGAAGAATCCTGTGGACAGTGGAGCCAGGAGGGCTGCTGTGCATAGGGTTGCACAGAGTCAGACACAACCGAAGCGTCTTAGCATGCATGAATGCATTGGAGAAGGAAACGGCAACCCACTCCAGTGTTCTTGCCTGGAGAATCCCAGGGACAGAGGAGCCTGGTGGGCTGCTGTCTGTGGGGTCGCATAGAGTCGGACACGACTGAAGCGACTTAGCAGCAGCAGCGGCACTCACTTTCTTGCCTCTCACAACCAAGAAACTCAAAATATCAAAATATGTATTAAATATCATAAATGTTCTAAATATAGGTGTTTTAAAAGGAATCTCATTTATATTACAGCACTGAGGCTTCCTAAGATTATAGTTTGAGACATTAAGTGTAATAAACATGGCCAATTATCTTGTAAGTGACTTTTGCAATAGGAAGCAGTGAGAGATGAGAAAATTGTACACCTTTTATTCTTAGCTTTTAGGAATTTATTTTCAGTCAGTTTCAGAACTTGCGACTGTATGTCATCTCTCTGGCAGACTTCAAGCTGTCAGCTGAACCTAAAATCAAGTAAAACTTACACTGGAAATCAGAATTACTTACAGTGTGTCTGTGTCATAGACATCGACAGAATTTAATAATATTGAGGACTCTTGTGAGCATTTCTGCTTCTTTATTCTCAATTATAAGTCAAGGGCTTTCCTGGTATCTCAGTGTAAAGAATCCCACTTGGTAACACAGGAGATACCAGTTTGATACCTGATCTGGGAAGATTCCACATTCCATGGAGCAAATAAGCCTATGTGCCAATACTGAGCCTACACTCTAGAGCTCAGAAGCTATAACTACTGAGCCCACGTGCTGCAGCTACTAAAGCCCTCACACCCTGGGGCTCGTGCTCCACAATAAGAGAAGGCACTCCAAGGAGAATCCTGTGCACCAAAACTAGAGCCCCTGCTCACTGCAACTAGGGAAAAGAAAAACTAGCACAGCCAGAAATAAAGAAACAAATAATATTAATAAATGAAAATTATATTAAAATAATGTCAGATTTAGAACTATGAAGTATATGAAATAAAACAACAAAAGCTCAATTGAAGTTTTGAAGCAGTGTGGTTTCAAAATTGGTAAGCAAAATACAACCTCAAGAGTGAACTCTTCAGTAAACTGTGGACTTTGAGGAATTATGTTGTGTCACTGTAGGTTCATCAATTGCCATGAACATGTTATTCCAGTCATTGATAATGGGATAAAGAATACGTATATTGGGACAATGTGTATATGGGAATACCTGTGAATGTGCTCATGCTAAATCACTTCAGTCATGCCCAACTCTTGCGACTCCATGGATGGTAGCCCATCAAGCTCCTCAGTCCATGGGATTCTCCAGGCAAGCCTCCAGGTGATCTTCCTGACCCAGGGAATGAACTTGCATCTCTTATGTTTCCTGTTTTGCCGTCAGGTACTTTATCACTAGTGTCACTTGGAAAGCCCACAGGAATATCTGTACCTTCCTCTAAACTTTGTTGCAAACATAAAACGTCTATAAAAAATAATAATTTTAAATGGATAAATGTAATGAAACAATGGTTTTGGTGATAATGAAAATAATCTTTTTTCATTAAGATTTCTATTTACTTTAGTAAAAAAAACTATCTTAATTGAAATTTCCTCGAGTTTGCTAATATCGCAAGAATATTGCCACAGGTAATTATATATATTTAACAAAATCAGCCTAAGAAAATTCAGATTTCATAAATTTACTGATGTTCTTTATCCATAAATACTAAATTATGTAAATAAGAACATATATCCAACACAGAGTCAATAGATAGTGATTTTTGTCTTTTAATAGAATAGTTCCCACCTTAAAATTAAAATAATGTGAAAAATTATAAGAAAGCCTATCTATGACATAGAACTTCAAATCCTTTTCACTGAAATATGATGTTGTTGAGTATACCAAAGAATCTATTACCTTTCTTTGAAATATGGATTGCATAGGGGAATGAAAGCATTGCTAACGCTGAATAAAATTTCTATTCAAAATTCCAAGAGGCAAAGAGACATAATTCCACTCAGAAGAAAGAAAAAAAAAACTGATGAAAAAACTGAGATTAGTCATCAGGAAGATGCAATTGAGCAGAATCTGTTAATAAACAGTTAACTGCTTCGCAGTCCATTACGTAACCCCAGTTATGTCCTTATAGAATTGCATTTTGTCTTTGCTCTATAAGACTTCAGAAAATGGTTTTGTGTTTTTCTACATTCTATGAGGATATGGCAAAATTAACAGTGTTACAAAGGTTCACTTGAATTTTCATCAGATGAATGAGAGACCGGCAGGGCATGTTCAAGGAGCCCTATTTTATTGAGAAAGAAGTTTAAAAAAAGGAAAAGTTTAAATACCTTGGTGAAGGTCACAAGTCACAGGACCAGGAAATGTAGTGTGAAGACCCAGTGTTTATCCTATGATCTTTGTTTTTAATTGGAGTAAAATTGCTTTATAATGTTGTGTTAGTCTATACAATGTAATGAATCAGCTATATATATATGTATATAACTATATATATATATGTGTGTGTGTGTGTGTGTGTGTGTGTGTATATGTGTATATGTCCCCTCCCTATTGGACCTCCCTCCCACCCCCCATCCCACCAATATAGGTCATCAAAGAGCACCAAGCTTCCTGTGCTATACAGCAGTTTCCCACTAGTTGCCTATTTTACGTATGTCAGTGTATATATGTCAATCCTCATCTCCCATTCATCTCACCATCTCCTCCCCACTGTGTCCACATGTCCATTCTCTATGTCTGCATCTCTATTCATGCCCTGAAAATAGGGTTAATCTTTTCCATTTTTTTTTAGATTACACATACATGCATTAATATACAATATTTGCTTTTCTCATTCTAACTTATTTTGCTCTATATAACAGACTCTAGGTCCATCCACATCTCTACAAAGTGATGCAATTTGTTCTTTGTATGACTGAGTAATATTCTACTGTGTATATGTTTCACATCTTCTTCATTCACTCATTTGTCAGTGGACATTTCAGTTTCTTCCATACCCTGGCTATTGTAGATAGTGCTGCAATGAACATTGGGGTACATGTATCTTTTTGAATTGTAGTATCCTATGGTCCTTTAAAAAACTACTTTGAATTTAAGTTTTATAAAATCAGCTAGTGTTTACATGGTGCCTACTTTATAACAACCTGCACAGTGTACTGAATCACTGACATTTGTAATTTCTGTCTCACAAAAATCCTATGTGCAAATGAGAAAACTGAGGGCCAAGGCTCACAGCTACTAAGTGTTCAGTTCAGTTCAGTCGCTCAGTCGCGTGCTACTCTTTGCAACCCCATGAATCGCAGCACGCCAATCCTCCCTGTCCATCACCAACTCCCGGAGTCTACCCAAACCCATGTCCATTGAGTTGGTGATGCCACACACCCATCTCATCCTGTCATCCCCTTCTCCTCCTGCCCTCAAGCCTTCCCAGGGTCTTTTCCAATGAGTCAGCTCTTCTCATGAGGTGGCCAAAGTATTGGAGTTTCAGTTTCAACATCAGTCTTTCGAATGAACACCGGAGACCCATCTCCTTTAGGATAGACTGATTGGATCTCTTGGAGTCCGAGGGACTCTCAAGAGTGTTCTCCAACACCACAGTTCAAAAGCATCCATTCTTCAGCGCTCAGTTTTCTTCACCATCCAACTCTCACATCCATACATGACTACTGCAAAAACCATAGCCTTGATTATATGGACCTTTGTTGTCAAAGTAATGTCTCTGCTTTGAAATATGCTATCTAGGTTGGTCATAACCTTCCTTCCAAGGAGCAAGCATGTTTTAATTTCATGGCTGCAATCACCATCTTCAGTGATTTTGGAGCCCCCCAAAAATAAAGTCTGACACTGTTTCCTCTGTTTCCCCATCTATCTGCCATGAAGTGATGGGACCAGATGCCATAATCTTAGTTTACTTAATGTTGAGCCTTAAGCCAACTTTTTCACTCTCCTCTTTTCACTTTCATCAAGAGGCTTTTTAGTTCTTCTTCACTTTCTTCCGTAAGAGTGGTGTCATCTGCATATCTGAGGTTATTGATATTTCTCCCAGCAATCTTGATTCCAGCTTGTGCTTCTTCCAGCCCAGTGTTTCTCATGATGTTCTCTGCATATAAGTTAAATAAGCAATTTGACAATATACAGCCTTGATGTACTCCTTTTCTATTTGGAACCAGTCTGTTGTTCCATGTCCAGTTCTAACTGTTGCTTCCTGACCTGCATACAGGTTTCTCAAGAGGCAGGTCAGATGGTCTGGTATTCCCATCTCTTTGAGAATTTTCCACAGTTTATTGTGATCCACACAGTCAAAGGCTTTGGCATAGTCAATAAAGCAGAAGTTAGTTGATATTACATTTAATGTTGTGATACCATCTAATGGGCAGTTGGGAGGAAAACATTCTGAACAAATTCAAAATGCTCTTAAAGAATCATAAATTCTAAAATGATAAGACATTAAAAAGATACAAATAATCTTAATGTAAGTAGATGTTAATATTAGGAAATGCAATGAAGTGCCTGTTCTGAGAAGAAATATTTTTTCATTCATACCGTGTGTTGTAAAATTGTTGGGTTTTTAGTTTCTTTTTCTTTCCATCCTTTCACCCTTTTTCTGCTAACCTTTTTGGTATCTGATGGTATTTTTAGTATTGCTGTAGCTCAGAACACAAATTGTTATCCCAAATTAATTGTGTATTACAAATAGAAATTTCATTAATGAGTAAGATGAGGTTTGAAAAATAGTAACTAAGGATTATTTATATCAGAATTTAATTGATTGATTTATCAAGTAGCTATTTATTTAAGGCATTATTGTGGACACAGTTATTAAACAGAAGTGGGTGTTTCTCTGACAGTCTATTAAATATGTGCAAAATTTAGTTTTTACCTCTAAATTTGTTTAATATCATGATTATTTCCCTATTTCATTCTCATTTTCAATTTCCTTTATTGCCCTTCATAAACTTTTATGTCTTTTTATGATCTGTAAGAATAATGTTGTATTTATGACTTGATTTTGTAGAGAAAAATTAGACAATGTTAATGTTTCATTCAGATGATTACTTTTTGAAAATATTTATCAAAAAGTAGAAGTTTCTTTTGGGGATAAAATCCTGGGAGTAGGCAGGATATTTTTTGTTTGTTTAATTTCAGTTGACAGGATACATTAAATCTAAAATGGTATTCTTGGAGAACAATACGTAAAAATCAAATAATAGCAAAAGTAACTTAAGCCAATTATTTTTAAAAGATAATAAAATTCTTCATATGTAAAGGTGTAGGGTTTTTATCCCTAATTTGTATCTCAATCATGAGGAAATTTTTCAAAAATACAAACTTATTAAAATATATAAATTATTCCTTGATATGAGCTAAACTATTCTTCATAAAATAATGACTTTATATTGTCTGTCAAAATTAGATGTATAAGACAAGATGATTATTATGATGTAGCTATAAAAAATTCAAGATATTTTATAATATGTAGAAAGCAAATAGAATTTGGTATATTAAATATATTTAATATAACTTTACAAGTATAATAGCTTTAGAATATTCTAATTTGTGTATGAATAAAAAATTAAATTTGATTAACATTATTAAGCATTAAAAATGCATTTCCTACAATAACTTGGAAACAGCACTGTCTTCAGGCATCTTATCTTAACTCTGAGCCCCTCAGTTTTCACTGAAGCAGGTTTTCCAATTATATATTTGCCATCCACAGGAGGTGAGATTGCTTTAGTTCATCACTCTATAAATTTAAAGTGAATAGAAAAGAACTTTCAAGGATGCAACTCAGATTAGTTATCATTTTTAACTTGTTTCCTTTGATATTTTTATGTGTGTGTGTCTATATTTTGGGCTGTGGTCTGAAATCTTTCTTATTGTTAATATAATTTTTTAAATGTTTGAAAATCACTAATCTTGAGTCTGAAAACTCTGCCTGCCTTTCTTCTTCTCTAAAACATTTGTGATCAATTTTCAGTTAAATTCCTTTACTCTTTCACCCATTCTAATCTTCTCTGCAAAATTCCTTACTCAGTCACTATAAGATTAGTTACCACCTGCAATGCTCTGTATTTTCTTTCAGACAGTGAGACCAGGCTTCCAAGGTAGAAAGAAAGACAAACATATGCCTTGATCCCTTGTACTGCTGAATCAGAGAATGCAGGTCTCACTTTCTATTTGGATCTCAGTTTCTTTGCCATTATTTTTTTCTTTTGAGAAAAATGGAAGGGATTATGTACTATACTCATTAAGCAATGTTTTCAAGGTATCCACTTGAAGACATTCCCTGTGGTGATTTTGTTAAGAAATTCCCACAGTTAAGCACACTAGGAACTTTTGTTTAAAGCATCCCCTTTCACATTTTACATGCATCCATTGTTTCTAGACAAAGAGTTATGGTATAAAATTTTCCATCTGCCCCACCCATACCCTCCAAGGAGCAGCTGTGAGAGAAAAGTGGGAAAGGTGAAGGTTTGGTAGGGCGTGAGATACAGGGTGAAACTGTGGCAGGAGATTGGAGTGGGGAAGTGCAGGCCTGACCAGGATGCAAGTTCAATGGTGTTTTTCCTAGAAAATGTAGCAATTTACCATATCTGAGCTGAATCAGATGCACATCTCTCGGTCTTGATAGTCAAACCCTTGAAACATTCTATAGACAAATTTATTAATAAGTGAAATAATTCACTTTAAATGGTAACTATATGCTTATTTGAAAGCAAGGGTTTTAATGTTATGTTTTACATCAGAATAACACAGTAGAAGAAAACAATAACTAATAGAAATGTGCTATTCACCTATTATTACCTCTTCTACACGTTGTCTTTTTGAGATTCTCCAATTTAATCTAAGTCCTATTAGTTTTTTTTTAATAAGCTTATGCAGCTAGAAGTTGTATATCAATTTCAAATCGCATTTATGTTTTCTGCTGAGTTTTAAAAAAGGGCAAACAAGGAGCAGAGTGAAAAGAAGACTCTGACAGAAAAAAAAAAACAGAAAATCTCTCTGGTATTTTGTCAGCTTGGCATTCAGTAATCCTTAGGGGAAACTTGACTTCTGAATTCAACTTAATAGAAAAGCCCCTGTGAACCCTGTCATGGGAATAACTATTACAGAATTTGACAAAAGTGTAGACAAGTGGGATCATTGCAGCAGAAAATCCTATAGCAATAAACCAAATTTTTCTTGACAGAAGATATCTAAGTTTGGTGATTATCAATTAGGCAGCTAGAGAAAGCTGATGGGACAGTAAGCCTGAAGTATATTTCCTCCTAGGGTGAGGGAAATGTGAAAATATTTTCAACAATTTGAGTCATGTATATAAGAAATTATTATTAGACTATTGAAAAATCTTTATTTCAGTTTGCTAGAATAATCATGTATGTGATAAAATACACAATGAGCTATAATAATCACCAATATATTTAAAAGTATGATGTTATATCTGGATAATGTATTTTAAAACAATAAAACAATTCCTTACAATAATTTTAAGCAATCCTAATGTCACAAATAACCTGCATAGAAGTTGTAGACTTGTTTAAAATTTTTCTTCAAATATGAGGCAATTAAAGTATTAAAAATATTGGTTTGTGATACCAAGACTGCAATGTTCAAACTGTCAATTCTTCTTATACCTAAAACAATGGAAAACAACATGATGCTAATATCTATATTAACAAAATAAATTACATGCATTTAAGAAAGAAAATATACTTAATTTTTCACACTATAGGCAATTTGAAAGCAAGTTTCTAGAATTGAAGTATTAAACTTGTTAAGAATTAAAAGATTTGAGATTTTACTATACATAGAAGCTAATGAGTTTGTCCCAAAATTATGGATGCTGGCAGAAGACATGAGATATCTGTGTCAAAAAAAAAAAGGGGGGGTTTATTACTCAGAGTAACAGCAGTAGCTATAGAATCAGCAGTTTCTTAAATGGCACCAATTTTCTGTGCCCGAATATTCACAGAATGAAACCAAAATCGCCAGGTGACATGCACATACAGTAGGCAGCAGTACAGGGGAGGGACTTGAAACAAGTGTATTGGTCCTTTGTCTGCAAGGGAGACTCTCTATTCTAAGGCTATTCACTATATATACATATTGAACAGATAGAAAAAAACGGTCCAGAACTCTGAAGACTCATCTTACTCACTAATGTATTGTTTGTGTTAAATAATTAATAAAAATAGAAGTTTTACCTTTTATATATCCAGTTTTAAAAATCTACTATCTCTTTACTTTGCCTTGTGTTACACTAGTGGTTCTCAACCTTTTTTCAATATCACTCTCCCCACAAGGTGCCTCTTTAGATGTCTCTTACTAACATAATCTCATCAAATTTTAATACCAAGAGTATTCTGTGCCTCTGTTTATGTATTACATTACACACACACACATACACACATTTATATATATATATACATACATGGGCTTTCTACATAAATAGAAGACTTTTTACACCTGGAGATCAAATTTTCACTTCTTTGTAGGTGGTATTAACTCTTAAAAGCACGTGTATTGCAGTTATAAAAATTACTGATTAAAAACTTAATGATCAACACTTTAGGAAATTTCTGTTCAATTCTATGTAAATTCTAATCCTTAACCTAAGAATTTTTTTTTAACTTCATGAGGAATTTCTATAAAGGTAAAAATAAAATATATTATCTCATTGACTCTGTAATTCCTGTTCCAGTTACAGAGGATTAGCATCATCATTATTTAACAGATGAAGACAATGAGGACAAGTGATTTTTATATTTTTTATTTCCTTACCACTAGTAAGTTGGCAAGTAGAGATAGTAGGACCTCACCCAAAAGGCTGGTCCATATTCCATAATTCCTCAATTGCATAACTGATCACCCAAATATAATCTCTTAATTAGAATTTGTTATACCATGCTAAATCTCAATCTGACACAGCTTCCAACAAACATAAAAGTTACTTTATTCATATATCATATATTTTATCTTTATAAAAATTAAGAGTAAAAAATATAGCAAAAAGCTGAAAGAGAAGCAAAGTTTTTATTGGCTTTCATATCAAATTATTTTTTAATTATTTAAAATGCCATGTAGTATCTCAGTTTCTTTTCTTCTTTAGAAGGGAAACTTTTTGATAAAATTTTCTCTAGCCCTTTTTCTGCCATTGATGCATCCTTCTCAAAAGACTTTACCTATCTTTGCTAATAGAGACATTATTTCTTGAATAGTATTTACTTTGTTTCTTAACCTCAAAAAGTTATCAAGGATAAAATTCTGAATAAATGTCCCTAAACATTATGAAAAAGAGAGATATGATTTAAAATCTTTGATAGTTTTTAAACTAAATTCAATAAGTTTTATCAACTTTTCAAAGTTTCCAGTATATTTGTTTAGAAATATTAACATATCAAAAATGAACATTTAGAACTCAGCAATACTTTTTTTCTATTCATAGCTATTTGACCAATAAAATGAATAGAAATCCGCATTATTGAGACATTATTAAACAGAAGAAAAGAGCCCATAAAAGCTAGTCCTCTGCCCTGCCTGAGATGCACATAGCAGCTTTTCACACATTTCTGATAGCTATTGTTTACTCTTTTCCTTCAGCTTGATTTTCATGATTTTTTTAAAGAGAAATGAGAGAATAGGCATAAAAGAAACAGTTTAAACAAAGAATCAGCATAGGAAAAGATAAAAAAGCCGTGGAGAAACATCTGACGGCAACTACTGTTAAAAAGTGTCTAAGCTGTCAGAGCTGACAGTGTTGAGAATCCCCACAGAGTCCTGTATCCTCAGGAATGTTTAATAAAGGTGATACTGTTGGGTCCGTCAAGATTGTTGGGCTTTTTCCTATGACAATAAGGCTGGTTCTTGCACCTTTTAAAACTGTTGATTAAATTTATTTTATTACATTATGACAGATATTATACATATGAAATAAGATACACTGCCTATGTACAGGGAAAGAATAAAAAGAAAATAAATATTAAGTTACTCATTTCTCAGCTGAAGAAATAGACTACAAAAAGTATCTTTGACATCCTTTATGCTTACCAAGCCTTGGTAAAATAATGTATCAGGAAGACTACTATAGAAAAAGTGTCATAACATTTGTCAGTATAACTCTATCTAATTCTATTATTTCCTTAATAATATCCAGGTCACAGATTTGGCATTGAAGTAAGCTAGTATAAATAAATCTTTAAGGATATGGCAAATCCTTTGATAGATGGCAGATAATAATTCAATAAACCACAAGATGAAGACTATAAGATAGCATGGAGTTGCTATGTCATTGGGCCATATATGTCATTTGTATATGAAATACAAATCTTGGTTAGGCAAAAGAGATATGAATGTTATATCCTGTAGTTATAACTCTCCTGACATCATTTGTGGTAAAAGAAGGTATTGCAGGTAATAGGTCACTTCCTTCAAAGTGAAAGGTATGGACAGCAGTCTAGCATCAACTATTTAGGCCACACACAAGTATTTTAGGATTACCAGAACTCTAAACTAGCTGGTCCTTGAAGATAAATAAATATTTCAACTCATGAGATTGTTTTAGAGGTACTGATAGAAGAAGGAATAGCACAGTAGCAAAAATTATGCAGTTTACCCCACTCTGTAAACAGAGAAAAATCCTACTCTAAAAAACCAGACACTATGCCCAGTTTATTAAGTATTTTGTAAAACAGTATGATGTTCTAAAGTATAGATACAGATATACACACAAACAGAAAAGAAGTTGATGTGAAGATGGAGGTGGAGGCTGGAGTGATGCAGCCATAAGGCAAGGATTGACCGCAGAAGTTGGAAGAGGCAAGAACAGTCTCCTCCAGAGCCTCCAACTTGAGCGCAGTCCTGCTAACACCTTGATTTTTGGCCCATTGACACTGATTTTGGACTTCTGCATTCAGAACTGTGAGATAAGGTGTTTCTGTTGTTTTTAAGCCACCCAGTTTGTGATCATTTGTCACAGCAGCCGCATTTTGATACAGAGTATAGATACAGAACTATGGCAGAACTATATGTTTTTTCCATCTGATACATTCAGGATGCAGAAGACTATCAATTAAGACAGACTATCAATCAAAACAGACTGATTAGAAACAATTTTTCCTCAAATGAAGTATGTATTATTTTTGTTGTATACAAACCAATAATCAAAATCTAGGTAACACATTTGATGGTAACTGGGCCTTTTGTTGACTTTGATGGGCAAATCTTATCATATATCAGAAACACTATACAGAGGGCATGGGTCTATGGGTTAAATTTCAGATTTTGAAACCCAGTTCTCATGTCCATTCTGAAAAGGGAGATATTTTGAGGCTTTGTTGCTATGGAAGTATTTCAAGGGCATATTTCAAAGTGTTAGAAAGTTAAGCATTCTGTTAATTGTCAATAATACTTAAACAGATAAAAGCTAATAAACTTCAGCTAAAATTGATGACAGAAAAATAATAATTTAGGTGGGAGCAATTAACATTATCAGGATAAAAGATTGTTTGTCTTGTGATTTTCCCAGATTGAAGAATATGAAAATCTAAAACAGACTTGCTAGTACATGGACTTGGGAGGTGAGCCGGAAAACAATGTATACTGGAAAACAGGTAACTTCAGAGTAATCAAACTGAAACACTGGATAAAACTGATTGGAAAGGAAAAAGGAGACCTGGGAGAGAGTCTCTGCATGACTGTGTAAGACACATGGCACCAACTGGAAGGACATGACCAAGAACTGTGAGTTACTACTTACTCTGTCCTTCAAATCTGAGTATTTTCTTGGTGAGCTATGAGTAAGAATGTGTTCTGACTTTTGATAGTCTAAGCCTATTGCCTCTTCCTGACAGTCTGGGCATAATGAAACATTTGTATGTATATTTGATTTTAACACATTCTGTTGTAGAGTCTTGTTAAATTCTTAATTGTCATGGCTACCATATTCATATATTACATCTTGCTCTAAATTCGATTTTTATGGTGAAGCTTCTACATTTCTTGGAGTAACAAACTTGCTTCAAGGAGAGTCATATATATTCATGCACTGAGTTAGTGATTTACTCCGTCACTATTTAATGGGTGACTTTTATTCAACAAGCACTTGTGTGTGTGTGTGTGTGTGTATAATCAGATGTGGATAAATGCAACAGAGGAAAAAAAAGTATGTAATACTAATGGTGAGATGATGGTGGGTATGGTACTGCCATTTCAATACACAGATTGTAAGGATTTTAATACCATCTTAACATCAGTTCATCTCTATATCTGAGGTGAAACTCCCTCAATATATGTATTTGTCATTAGTTAATACCCAACACCAAAATTATCTAAAATTTGTTTGATTTCATAGTGATCAAAATTTTGCATTTTAAAGATTTGATCACTATAGTATCAAAATAAAAATAAAAGGATGGACACATGTACACCAGTGGCTGATTCATGTCAATGTATGGCAAAACCCACTACAGTATTATAAAGTAATTAACCTGCAATGAAAATAAATAAATTAAAAAATATATATACAGTATAGTGAAAAAATAAAATTTGTTGGAATGTTAAGAAAAATAAAATTTTCAAAGGTAGAGAGTTGAAAAAAAAGAAAAAAGGAGTTTCTTATTAGTAAATACTCATATGGCACTCAGTAGTGTTTTGCTGTCCTAGCATGGTATCACAAAGTTATGAACTTTGTGCTGACTAAGGAATTAGGCACAAAGGAATCTCAAACCAGTTTGACTGATAAATGATCATGTTTTTGTTCAAAGAGAGAAATCATAAAAAACAATCAGGCTGCTGGTATATTTTGCATAGAAATTAACCTTGTTTGAAATTCTGCTTCATTTTGATAGTTTATAAGATGTATTTAGAATACATAGTTTTCTATCAAAACAAATCCCCAGGCCAAAATAAAACCCAGTGTTTGCTTGTCAGGAAGACATCCATTCCTATGAGAAAAACTGCTGAATTCTCAATGTGCTTGATTATACTATTTTCAGATCACACATTGACAAGCATTTTGCCCTGAAGATGGTATGGTCAAGCCTGTTTAAAATTCATAGATATTTTTCTCCTTACCAAGATGAATAGCTCAGCGTCGAACACTTGATGTAGGTTAAAGCACCCGCCCCAAATTTTAAATGTTCCTGGCACCCTTCTTATCATGTAACCTGGACAACTTTGTCATTTCCCTGTTTACTAGAATCTCATTACTACTGACCAAAGTATACCATTTAATTTAAACTTGCAGACTGTTGAACCCGTGAACATGAATCTTCACTTTCCCTGTAAACTTGTGGAGTAAGATTTCATTGATCTGAAGCTAATCTTTTATACATCCCTATAAATATATACAACATTACAAAATATTGTTCTAGAATATCAATCTTTAAGCATTCAAATTGGTTTGTTATAAAGCTTAAGCCTTTCATCAAACAGGTAATGTTATCTTCCAAAATTTCTAGTGTTTTAAAACTTAACATTGAAAATGCTGTTATAAGGAGTATCATTTACTTGGTTTTATAGACATACTTTTTCACTTAATAACAAAAGAGGAGTCAATCAGTTTAAGCACAACAGAACTTGAGTCTTTTTGATTACTTAAGTGTATGATGAAAACCTGTACAGGAGTCAGTGACTAAAACCATCCCCAAGAAAAAGAAATGCAAAAAGGCAAAATGGTTGTTTGAGGCGGCCTTACAAATAGCTGAGAAAAGTAGAGAAGTGAGGCAAAGGAGAAAGGGAAACATATACCCATCTTAATGCGGAGTTTCAAAGAGTAGCAAGGAGAGATAAGAAAACCTTCTTAAGTGAACAATGCAAAGAAATACAGGAAAATTGAATAGGAAAAACTAGAGACCTCTTCAAGAAAATGAGAGATATCAAAGGAACGTTTCATGTTTATGGGCACAATAAAGGACAGAAGCTATATGGACCTAATGGAAGCAGAAGAGTTTAAAAAGAGATGGAAAACACTAAATTTGCAACCAGTTGCTGAACAGCCACGGACAGGAGAATGTTGGACCCCACCAATGAAAGATACCCCACATCCAAGGGCAAAGAGGAAGCTGCAACAAGACAGTAGGAGGGGTGCAACCACGTTTATAATCAAACCTCATACCCACCTGAGATGCTTGGAGAGCATAAACAAATTTCTGTGCACACCAGGACCCAGGGAAAGGAACAGTTACCCCCACAAGAAACTGAAGCAGACCATCCTGTGACTGTTTGAGAGTCTCCTGTAGAGGCATGTGTCTGCAGTGGCCTACCATTAGGACAGGGGCTCTGGCAGAAGCAGGCCTGGGAGGCATGATATGTGGCATAAGTCCTTGTGGAGGAGGTCCCCATTAGGCCCACCTCAGAGCCACCAGTGGGCGATACACAAACTGGAGAACAATTATACCAAAGAAGTTCTTGCACTGTTGCAAAAGTTCTAGACCCCACAAAAGACTTCCCAACTTGGGGATCTGGCAAAGGGACTGAGAATCCCCAGGGATTCTAACTTTGAAGGTCAGTAGGATTTGATGACAAACCTAGACAGCCTTCTAAAAACAGACACATCACTTTGCTCACAAAAGTCCACATTGTCAGATCTGTGGCTTTTCCGGTAGTCATGTATGGATGTGAGAGTTGGACCATATATAAGGCTGAATGCCAAAGCACTGATGCTTTCAAACTGTGGTGCTGGAGAAAACTCTTGAGAGTCCCTTGGATAGCAAGAAGATCAAAGCAGTCAATCCTAAAGGAAATCAATGCAGAATATTCATTGGAAGGACTGATGCTGAAGCTGAAGCTCCAATACTTTGGCCGTCTGACTTGAAGAGACAACTCATTGGAAAAGACCCTGATCCTGGGACAGATTGAGGGCAGGAGCAGAAAAGAGTGATAGAGAATGTGATGGTTGGTTGGCATCACTGATTCAATGGACATGAGTTTGAGCAAACACTTGGAGATAGTGAAGGACAGGGAAGTCTAGTATGCTGCAGTTCATGGGGTCACAAAGATTCAGACAAAACTGAGCAACTGGATAACAGCAACAATATATTAAAGAAAAAGTATGAATCCCTGGTCAGTACAGTTGAGAGAATACTTTGCTGCTGCTGCTGCTGCTGCTGCTGAGTCGCTTCAGTCGTGTCCGACTCTGTGCGACCCATAGATGGCAGCCTACCAGGCTCTTCCATCCCTGGGATTCTCCAGGCAAGAACACTGGAGTGGGTTGCCATTTCCTTCTCCAAGAGAATACATTAAAACCCAAATATTTACCTATTTAACCTAAATGAATGAAGTATCCATGTTGGAAGCGTGAATCTTGCCATAATCATGACAATTGACAGGGAGCTTGCTATAGTGCCATGCAGAAAACTGTCCAGATTTTCCAGATTTTTCTTGTTCTACAAGTATCAACATTCCTATTTTAAAATTAAATAACTACATGCATTAGTTTTCTATTGACATATAAGAAATTACCACACAACCTAGTGCTTTAAACAGTGTTTATTCATTCGTTCTCAGTTCTATAGGTCAGAAATAAGTTGGCTCATCAAAAGTTATCTGCTTATAATCTCATAAGGCTGAAATCAAGGTGCTAATCAGACTGGGGTCTTATCTAGAGGGTCTGAGAAAGAATCTGCTTCAAATATATAAGTTTTCAATAGAATCCCTTTCCTTGTGGTTGCAGTACCTGGTTTCCATTTCTTTGCTGACTGTCAGATCTGGATTGTATTCAGCATAAAGAGGCTATCTGCATTCCTCACAATAAGACCACTTATGTCTCTAAGTGAGTAATAATAGGTCAAATCCTTTGCAAAATGGAATCTCCCTGGCTTTTGTTGCCAGCCAGAGAAAACTGGAATATTTAACATTCCTTTTAGAGAATTCATGTGACTAGATAGTATCCAACCAAATAATCTCCCTATTGATTAACTAGAAGTTAACTGATTGGTAACCTTAATTATATCTGAAAAACTCCTTACATGAGAAAAGTCTTTGCCATTTAAAGTAACATATAATCATGGCTGTGATATCCATCATATTT